>CAUYXC010000009.1:0-25527 GCA_963576905.1 Mystacides longicornis | reverse complement strand
CACCTAGTAAGTCCACTGGGAATGGAGGGAGTACTGGAAAAGGGCCTTATTCAACCATCCAACTTGCCATGTGGTGCATCTGTTTTATTCATACTTAAGAAAGATGGAACTCTACTTCTAGTAACTGACTATCATTTCTTAAACAAAGTCACAGTCAAGAATAAATACCCTCTACCTTTAAATGATGAACTCTTTGATCAACTAGGTGGAAGTTAATACTTCACTAAAATTGATCTCACTTCAAGGTACAACCAAATATGCTTTAAAGATGAGGATTGTCTAAAAATATCCTTCAGAAACAAATAAAAGTCTTTTGAATGTGTTGTACTAAATTTCAGAATGACCAATGCCCCATCTACATTCTCCAATTTATGAATAAAAATTTAAGACCATATTGGGAAGAGTACTCTCATCTACTTTGACAACATAATTATATACTCAAAATATCTAAAGACTCATGAACAAGACATCAAAGAGTTTCTCAACATCCTTATGCAGGAAAATATCTTTACTAAAACCTCAAAATTCCGATTCTTAATTAAGGAACTCATATTATTAGGACACAAAATCTCAGTTGAAATATAAAACGGTTCCAGAAAAGGTAAAGCTATTTTTAATATGCCTGCACCCCACAATAAAAAGGAACTAAGAAATTTCATGTGAAAGGTAGTCTATGTCAGAAATTTCATTTTTTGACTGTTCCTAACTAATTGCAACACTAACTCCATATAGAAATAAACTTTATATGTTATTTACAATTACTATTTTATCTTGTAACCCAGTTCTTGAAAGATTATTTAATACATCCTATCCTTCTTAATAAAAGCAATGTAATTTAACTTCTCATCTTGAGATAAATTTTCTATATAAGCCCTTAAATCTGGACCACTAGGCTTTTTATCTCCTTTGAGTATCTTATAAATAATTTGTAGTTTTATTGTTTGTAACCCATGGAAAGAATCAGGTATTTGATCCATATAAAATATGTGATAAAAAGATAATTTATATAAAGGAAATGATAAAAAAGATAAATTTAACTTGAAAGCTTTATTAACTTAATATCAATAACTGCTACTCTCTGAATGGCTTGCTTCCTATTTGATCACAATAAAAGAATTCCAAAATAACAGTATCAGAACAAGAGATCCTCAAGATCACTTATAATTATATTCTTTTATAGGATCTATTTAATATGAACTCAATTTAAATTATATTACCAAACTATGACTTATCAACTTAAACTAATCACTTAGAACAAATTTAATAGTTTAGAAGCTAAATGCATTAATCTAATTAACTAAGCTGATATTCAAAAATCTGAAATTTCAAAATGTTGAATTGTCATTAATCATATGCTTAATAATTCAAGCATTATAATTATATACATTATCTTAATAATGAAATCAGAAATTAAACAGAAATAACAGCTCTTAGCTTACAGCTTAATTTAATATCTGATATATTAAATAATCATTTATTCCATAAACAAATGATCCAAATAGAATTTAATTAATGATTAAAATTCTATGGTGAACTTTCACAGACTTAAATAATAAACCCCTAAAGATTATATATTGAAAATTCCTACACTTCATTAATGGGTAGAAAGTTGAACTTCAAATGGAATCCAATATGCAATCACAATTTTAGGATCCTTAAGCAGAGACTCACTACTGCTCCCTTACTACAATTCCTAAAGACTAATGGGGATTAACAAATTGAAACAGATGTCTCTGGTATAGAATTGGGAGGCTTACTCCAAATTAAGTCTAACTCTAGAGAATTTCTACCATTATTACATGAATCATTTCATTTAAATCAAAAGGAACAACAAATACCCATTCACAACAAAGAGCTACTTAGAATAGTTCACTGTGTGTTGAAGTGACATTATTACCTCAAAGGGCTACAATAATTTACAATTTTGACAGATAACATTTCACTTACCTTATTTAAAAAAAATAGTATCTCTCAAATTCAGGCTAAATACCTATAATTAATCCAAATATTTAACATGAAAATCATTTATAACCCAGGATGTAAGTGTAATATAGCTGATCCACTCTTGAAGTTGTTTGTAACAAACCCAAATGTGAACAAAGGACTAGATCCCAAATGGAGTATGTTTATTTTGAAAGACTCAAAGGAACCATATCCCAAGGGCACATATATTGTTTCTATATAAAAAAGTTGCCAAGAAACAAAATGAGTTTTTTAAAAAAGCAGGTACTGCTTTTAAATGGCTTGATGATGGAACAACTTTACCATATATTCCCTCTCATCAAATTGTGACACAGTCCTTAGAGCTCATAGGGACTTGGTTCATACAAAATCCAAAACCTCTTTGAATACTTGAAATATATGGGTTGGTAGCTAAATATGTTAAACATAATATCCACCATTATAAAGCAATGTGAGACTAATCAAAAAATTGCTCATTTAAATGAACCACCACAGTCCATCATTCCATGTTCAATCAATACCTTATTTAAATTCTAGGCACTAGATATATTAAAACCAATGTCCAGAAAGGATAAAGACAAAAATTCATTTATTACTACAGCTATTAAATATGCCACTAGATGGCCAGTAGCTACTGCTGTTAAGAAACACACAGCTTCCTATATCACAAGATTTATAGGTAAAGAATTTATTTCTATATTTGGTAAGTCAGAACTCTTAATCAACAATGGAGGGAAAGAATTAACTGTTAACTCAATGAAAATATATCTTAAATCTAAGGAAATCAAATACTTGGTTGTTACACCTTATTGCTCACAGGCCAATGGTAGGTTTGAACTTCTAAACATGTCACTGTTACAAACCTTATCAAAAATGTCTTTAAATAATCCTGCTTTTTGGTCTAAGAACCTACCACTGGTGTTAACTGTGTTAAGAGAATGAACTAAATGCAGTACTAGTCTTAGCCTGTTCAAAATGGTCTTTGGAATCAAACCCATTACTTCAACTATAGAAAGTAAATCTAAATAGAATATCCCTGATATCATTCTGGATCCTAAGTAACCCAGAATGAAACTAACCTGTAAGGACCAAGTACACTGGAAGAAAAGAGAATCAAGTAAATTTCCAAAACTCTTGAGAACAGTTTCAAAATTGGAAATGAAGTCTAGACTGTGAATCCTAAAAAGAGTAAATTACAGCCAGAAAAGATTGGCCATACATAATTATGCAAGTCCATGAGTAATTCAAAACCTACAAAATCAAGACTCTTCAAAAACTATTCAGAGTTAGAAAGCCTCACCACAACTGTCTTAATAAGTTGACTTCAAGGAAGAACAAAGTTCAATAACCATAGCCAATGAGATTGAAAGACTCATCATAAATGTTTACACCAATGACAATGCTTGAGAAATTGTAAACTTAACTGATATGGAAGATTCTTAAAATGAGGGGGTGAAGATATCATGTATTATATTATTCTACAGCACTCTATAATCAGCTTCCTTCCCTAGGCCTATTTCTGGCTTTTCCATCCTATTGTAGTCTTAAGACTAATTTTGTTCTTTTTTTAACCCCTTAATAGGATCATGACACTCCTTGTATTTAATAACTCATTACATTATTATGAAAAAATGGCCTTCTTTAGTTGTAGTCACTTTTAGTACCAACTCAACATTAGTTTTGTGATTTTTTTTATTTTAAACTTTTTACCAACTTGTGCATTTAAAAAACAGAATAATTATCAAATTTTATGTATTCTTATTATAAAGAATTATATTTTCTTTTAATTATAAATAAAAAAATGTTCCTTAATTTCAATAAGGAAAATTAAATTAAATTTAATAAAAAAGTAAATCAAAGATGAAAGAAAAAATTTACTTATTGAATGAATTATTTTCATAAAAACCTTATTTAATAAATGGTGTTCTTTTTATTATTTTTATCAAAAGAATATTTTAATTTTGTACTTTTTAATTATAATCTATTTTCCATAAGGCTATAAAATAAAATATATTGAATAAAAAAAATTAAAATAATATATGATAAACTATTTTCTTATTAAATATCATTTCTTTCATTTTAATTTTTTAATCTAACTCAATTATATTACAAATTGCAAGATAATAAATTTTATAATATATCAAATTCATAAATCTCTTTAAATAAACTATTATTTAATTAGGACTAAAGATAAAAAAAATATTTAAAAATCAAGAACTGGTTTATTTTGTGATATTATAATATAGACAATTTTGAGATAAATAAAACTGATATAAAATAATACCTTTATTATTTTTAAAACATATAATACATGGCTTAATATTATACAAAAATATTTAGAATGTAAATTAGTTAAAGAATTTTATTTTTAAAAATTTCTTTATTTTTTACATTTTAATAATAGACTTTAACTTAGACCTTATTATATGATCTTTAGTTTTAAGCTTTTTATTGAATTATAAATAATAGTCAAATGATGTTGAACTTATATGTTTTAAGAATTTAATAATTTTAAGTCATACAGAAAAGTCCTTTTTGGAATAACTTTAAATATAATAATTAATTTTTAAAAGATACATAATTTTAAAGAATTTAATTTAAATTATAGAATTTATATTTAATTAAAATCAAAATATTTATTTTGGGAATATAGAAACTAAATTAATATTCATATAAGATAGTTTGATACTTTTATAATCAAGACCTTATTATTATGAAAATATTAGAAATTATTTATGAATATTATTATGTAAAAGTTAACCTTTGAAAGATCATACATAAAATTAACATTTATAATATTAAGAAGTTGACAGAAAAACACCAAAAAGCAATTTAACTAACTAAAATTCTTAAATTCAATGACAAGTCTAAGTTTTTACCCCAAGAGATAAATACAACATATATTAATAAATAAATAAATTATAGAAATGTTCTTGCTGTTATGTCATATGCAATTCTTGGCATAATAATAAAAAATGTATATAAACTTTTTATTGCATCAATTTCATCATTAAATTATTAATTACACATCCCTATTTGAAAGATATAATATTATGTTTCTTATGGTTATTACCAAAATTGCTATTTAATCAAAAATATTCAGAAAGTTAATATTTAAATAAATTTGGAAAAAAACTATTGACATGTTAATCAATGAGAGGCATTTTCATTTCATTTTAAATTGATTATAGGTAATTAGGAGATGCTAAAAGTTTTATATTCACACAGAAATATTTTAGATGCAGTAAACCTTTTCTCCAACTAAATTACACTCCCTCACAGGGAATCGAACCCTGGCCACCACGGTGAGAGCGTGGGATCCTAACCACTGGACCATGAAGGATTAAATTCCTGCATTTTTAACATACAGTGTGATTTAATAAAAATTATTGGATAAAATATATTTCTGCTCAGTATAATATCATCTCTGAGTTTTTGGTATTTAGTTTAAATACATAATTAACCAACTATAATTAGATTTGAAATTCTCTTAGTTATATAAACAACTAGAATAAATTATCAACATGGAAGTATATTGCTTTAAATAAAACTAGATTACTTTAAACGAGACTCAAATAAATGAAATATATTTTGCAAATACATGTTAGTCACAAATAATTAATATTCTTCAAATATTCGGTAAATTAGAAAAAATGATTTTGGATACAAAAAGTTATTATTTTATTAAAAAATTTCGTACTTCTTAATACACACCATTTTGTATAAGAAGATTAGGAGAACCATAGCCTGTATTTTTAACAACTTCGCGAAGTGCACTCGAACGAATCTTATTTAAAATGAAGTCAGGAGAACTATTTTTAGACTGACTAATAAAGTAAGCGGCAAGTCCAGCTACATGAGGAGAAGCCATTGATGTTCCAGAAAGAGTATGAGAACTGTAACCATCACTCCAAGTGGAAACAACTTGTTCACCAGGAGCAAATACATCCAAACAAGAACCAAAGTTAGAGAAACTAGCTCGAGAATCAAATCGGTTAGTAGCACCCACTGTAATTGCACTGG
This sequence comes from Mystacides longicornis, assembly GCA_963576905.1. NCBI lineage: Eukaryota > Metazoa > Arthropoda > Insecta > Trichoptera > Leptoceridae > Mystacides > Mystacides longicornis. Next base: position 19,542 of record CAUYXC010000009.1, on the reverse strand, counting down.
GCTCAGAAGCAGGTGAAACTCCACAAGCGTCTTGATTTTCATTTCCTGCTGCTACAGCAACAACAAATCCTGCATTGACAGCTGTACGTACTGCACGATTGATTGCCTCAGAACGACCACCACCTAAGCTCATATTAATTACGTTACCAACACGACCTCGACGATCAGAAACTGCCCAATCAATACCAGCCAGAATAGCAGAATTGGAACCACTTCCAGAAGCATCCAATACTTTCACACCAATTAATTGAGCCTTTTTAGCTACACCATAGCTCTTGGATCCAACTGTACCAGCACAGTGAGTACCATGACCATTTTCATCAATATTTGGTGATCCACGAATAAAATTAGCACCCATAACAGCTCGATTTTCAAAGTCAGCATGGCGAGGATTAATTCCAGTATCAATCACATAAACTGCAACTCCTTCTCCACCTTGTGGATCGTAAGTGTATGATTTACCATAACCACTTCCACTACGACCTGTTGAGATACGTGCTAAACCCCAAGGAGCATTTTGCTGCACTGCCATTGCGTGTGATTTCATATCTATCTCAATAGATTCCACTTCAGGTAAGTCTTTCACTTTCTCAAAGACCTCTTTTGTAAGAGTAGCACTATATCCTGGCACGGTGTTATTATAAAGATATCCAATTTTATTTTGATTGTGATTAGTGTAAGTTTCGCCAATACCAAAGTACTGTTTAACTTTGATGAGATGATCTTCAGTGCTTGTAGCACTACGCCCCTTACCTTGCTTTAAAGTGATAATGTATTCATTAGGTGTCGCCAGGACAGTAGAAGAGATGAATATGATTAAATGACTGATTACTTGCATTGCTTTGATTGTAATTCTTTCGTGATGTGAGTAACGTTTATATATGATATTGTTTAATAAATCGATTTCATAATGTTTATTGCGGTTTAAGCATTTATTTTGCAGATAGTGTCTTTATTATCGATTTGGTTTTAATACTCGATCTATTAATCCTCATTATAATATTAGCATTCAATTTATAACAAATACCAAATAGATAATATAGTTTATATCAGTAAATGATCAATATGTTAATCAATTTATATAAATATGTATACGTCAACTCTAATTCACATATTTCTCAATTTATGTATTATTTCATCTTTATTCGATGAGACAATACGAACACATCAAATTATTTTTTTGTATAATAAAATGTGTTTTTTAGTGTCGTAAATACAGTACATGTTAAAAATAAAACGTATTTAAAATTATGATTCGTACTTTCCTAGAAGCCTTTGATAATTCTTTAAAAAGTATTTTTTTAAATTAAATAAATATTATTTTAAATGTGATGATATATACAACATTGATTTTAATTTTAGCAGACCCCGTATTTTAATCAATTTATTTTTAAAATATTATATACCTTCCGTGTTTAAACCATAAAGCGTGGTTTCAATAACGGTTCAGTTACCCGGTTTATTTTTAATTTAAGTTGAAATATCCCCTGAGACGCAAACTTTATCATGACCACCACTTTGATATTTAGTGGTTCCCTTTAAAGCACATCGAATTTAGCTTATTATTTTTTTGAATTTAAGCATAAATGATAAGATTAATATCTTGATAATAGAGTCCCCTAATCTCGTAGTGGAAATTCAATCAAATTTTAATGCACCCAGTTTCTCCGTGCACAAAATCTAGATAAATCTTTCTTTGTAATCATTAGTTTTTGATTACTTATGTTTCCATATATGCGTTTTGATTACTCTATCAATTAAATGGTTTTTTTTTGATTATTTACTTAATAAACTCATTCATTATATATTAATGTTTTTTACTTATTTAAAAAATTATTGGTCTCTACTGTAGCTTGAAACTTGTGCTTATTTAGTATCCTATCAAAGTCTCAACTAGTAAAATAAGTGGATATACTTGGATGAAAATAAATAAATTTATTAACATCTTTAAATAATGAACAATTATAGTAACATATATTTCGTTAACTATATTTACCTGTTAATATTTTAAGAGTATCATATTTTCACTACAATATATAAGAATTATATTCAAATTCTGTAATTATTTTTTTCTTCCATAACATTTCATATAAACTCCTAGGAAATTAAACAAGTAGTTTTTTAAAAATCATTTGCATTATGATTTCTGATTCTATTTTATAAATGAGATTTATTTAATAATAATCAGGTCAAACTTTGAATAATATTTTGTTTGGCTCTATTCTTGTATAAAATTAAAAAATCACTACCTAAATTATTAGCCTCCCCTTGCTATATAACCTAATAAAGAATTCTTCTAATATAAACTATATAAACCATAAAAGAAAATAGGTAAATTGATAATGTGTTTTAAAACACTAATTATAATACCAAATATTAAATATTTTATTCTCCAATATTTTTTCTACTGGTTAAATACTTTAATTAGATTTTTTGCATCCTCAAATTTGATGCAAATATTTAAAATGGCTAGGCTGATATTTTATTTGATATAGAATTATATAAATTAAATTCTATTCAGAAAAGAAAAATACTACCCCCTCCCTAGTTCAAACAATACCTTAACTAGTTTTCCTGTGTCTGTTGTTGCATATTATATAATCCACAGCATTCTATAATCCAATTCCTAACCTAGGCCTATCTCTGGCTTATACACACTGTTGTAGTCCTAAGAATTAATATTATTGTTGTTTTACCCCCTTAAGAGGATTAATCTAATCCTCATATTTAATACCACATTCCATTATTAAGAATAAATAACTTTCTTTAGTTATAATTTTTTATTATTAACTCAACACTAGTCAAAATTATTATAATATGTGCTTCCTAGCATCCTTATTTTATTCAGTTTACTTATTATATATTTCAAAAATCTTTAAGATTTAATTATCATATTTTTTTAGTTTTACTGGTATTAAAATTAAAAAAAATCACCTTTATCATTTCAACTATAAGTTGATCTCTATATACTTCTAGGTTTTTGAATTTGTGCCAAATATATATAATATTGGCTCTCTATTAATTTTTACATTTTTTTTTCTAGATAGAGTAATATCTATCTCTTTATGATTATATTAAGATATTGTATATTACAAATTTACAACAACTAGATCTCTTTTCTAGGTTTAAACTTCTTGAGAAATATATCTTTTTTCTACTTTCAATAAAAAAACAGTAAGCTAAACATTTTATTAAAGGGGGATTTTTTTTTAATATTTCTATGATAATTAGTTATGGTTAACCCACTTTTAAAGAATTTGACTATAATACACTGAATCCAATAAGAAATATCAATTACTCTTTAAAATTTAAGAACATGAGAAATACTGTTACAGCTTTTAATTAAATTTCAATATCTTGAATTTACTCTTGAGTAAATATTGCCTAATAGTTTTTTAGATCAATACTTTAAAACCAAAAATCTTATATTATATCTTGGAAATCAATATTGAATTGTTTTTATTACATTTTATAGAAAAAACTCCTCTAATTCTTCGTATTATAAACTTTAATTTATTTTATAACAAATATTCTTATTTTATAAAGAGCTCTATTATAAAATCAAAAAAAATTAAAGATCCTATCAATTATCATTATTAAACACAATGTTTTTCTCAAACAATTTTGCAAATCAAAATCTTCATAATTTATTAAATTTATTAATAAACTAAAAATACCTATATCTTTAAATTACTAATAAATTAATAATATTAAAATAAATAAATATTCCATAAAAGTACATTAATTATTTTTTAATCTTTAAAAATCTCAATATATCTATTATGTATATCCAACTAATCATTTCCTTTATATCATTCTAAAATAATTAAAAAATTATAGATAATTTTTTAGCTATAAACTCTCCTGATCATATTTTTTATTTATATAATAATATGAGATTAATATGTATTATAAATAAGTTTCATCAAACCTAGTCTATAATCAAATATTCCATTAAAAAAAATATTATTACAAAAATAAATCAGTTACCACACAAGAAATAAAGAAAGGATCCCATAAGTAATTTATGATGCTATATTAAATCCAATATTAATCTATATTTATAACTGCAAAATTTTCTCCAGATCATCCAAAAGTTTATAAAACAAAAAATTACCTAAAGTGAATTATTTATTAGTGATGATTTCAATAATAAATATAACTGGAAGATTTTTAATGGATTAAATCATGATAAAATCAAAGTTTGACTAATAAATTTTATGTCTTTAAATAATAATGATTTAATATAAGAAATGATAAATAAATTTAATCATTTATAGTAAAGTATTATAATACTTTTATTTATTATAGTTAATTTTATGTATAAGATACCATCCCATATAAATCCTACTAGACTCAGTTAATCACAATCATATATATATATATATGTATATATATATTTAGATGTGATAATAAGATATTAATATGATAAAAAGAATTTAAACCATCAAAATACCTTAATGATTATTTCCATAGTTGAACCTATAAATACTTATCAAATCAACCTTTGTATAGTTAATAATTATAAGAATAAAATAAATTCTTTATTTTGATTAAAATCAATAAAACAATCTAAGTCATCTTTAACTATCTTATGGATTTGAAATAAAATTATATAATTATTATGAGATCAATAAAATCCATCTTTTAATGACTATTAAAACAAAAAGAGATCAAAATAAAGCCACTAAAAAAATAAAATAAGCCAAGAATTGTTGAATTTGATACTAAATCAACCCCAATAGACCTAATCTATAAAGAAAATATACCTATGATATATAATTAAAGGTTATTTTTATTTTGTGAAATTTTAGCTAAAGGGATTATAATAATTTAGAAATCCTTATGTTCTTCTGTTTTAAGGAAATAAAAAAAGTTTAGGTAATATTACTAAATTATCATTTATGGCTATCTACTATAAATTTTATTGTTAATGTATATCAATTTGTTCACTGTTGTTAAGTTTAAATTAAATTAGGTTTCTGAATTTAGGAATTTTTTAATAATAAATTAAAGTAGAAAAAATTGCTCATATGATAATTAATGGTTAAAATATAAATAAAATTAGGTAATATGTATTTGATTTTAGACTAAATATAATTTATAAAAGTACAGAATAAAACTCATAAAACAATGGAAGTAAGAGGTTATAATTACTAAAACTAAATAAAGAAGTTTATCTATTATATCAATTGAACATTTAATTATTTTTAAAAAAAGTTTTGAAAGTTTTGATTTATAAAAATAATATTTAAATATAATATAAATAATATTTTTATGGAAAAAGTTCTGTAAATTTAAATTTCAAATACATAAAGTTATATAAAAAACTGATTTCACAGAAATTGTAATTTTTATATATAAAAAAGCCAGTATTATTTAGATGCAAATATTTTAAATTAAGATAATCCAATGTATGAATACAATATCTAAATCTTAATAAGGACAAATAATAAACTTGATGATCATGATTAGAAAAATCATAGATTCTTCTAATTATAAATCATTTTATATTGAAAGTGGATTAGCTTATTAGAAACAAAGATTGATTTTATGAAACCAAAAGATAATAAGATAATTAGATAGAAAAATAAGCTTACATTCCAATCTAAAATTTATTGAATTTATTTTTTGGAAAGTAATAATATCAATAAGTATTTACATTTAGAAGAATTAAATATAACTTAGTTTTTTCTCATTGGATTAGTTCAATAGCAAATAAATCTTTTGTTTTGAGGAGTTTATATTTTGGATAGTAAGGATATTAAAAATAGTTTTAATTAGGTATATTTACTTTTCTGAACAGGACTTTGAAAATTCAAGGGCTTGAATAAATTTTTATGTTGAATAAAGCATGAGAATTTTGAAAAGAGAAAAATTAATTAAATTGATTTTGATTAATTTTATTGATAAATTTAATATTAGATTAAAAGAATAAAATTAGAATTAGACCAATAAAGACACTAATAAAGATAATAAATAGCCAAGGATAGTTGATCACTATAAAAATGTTAAAAAAACATAAAGTCTTTATAACAAAGAGAGTTAAAAAAATAAACTATTTAATTTTATTTATTTACTTTAAATGTGAAATATGTTTTTATAGTATATATATATATATTAATAAGATAAATTTCTTAACAAAAGAATTCACATACTGTTGAAAAGTTAAATACAATTATATTAATAAACAAATTATAATAATTGATAATATATGTTACATATTGAGTTCTGAATCCATTCTATTTGGGCAGCTAGATAATTCATCCTACTTAAAGGAGCATGTGTGATCCCATTTCAACTATTAAGATATAAAGAAATATCTCACACATCTTCAAGTGAGAAAGTTCCTAAATAGTTGTTCAACTACTTATTTTCAAAGCAAACTTCTCCTCAAATAACTTGGCCAACCAATTCATGTTTGGTCCTTTCTGTTTCAAAATGATATCCTTGATTTTTCCATTTTACTATAATTTCCTAATAAGTCAATAATTTAACTATTATATAATTGCAACCTAACTATATATGTTATTAAAATTATAAAAATTTATTGTATAGATCAATAAAAGCAATAATTTTGATATATTTTTATAACAATAAGAAAATTATTTATTTATCTAATCAAAAACAAATAAATTTAAATTAAAAAAAAATTGTACAAAAATAATAAAAAGAATTATATGTTTATTATATCATAATCAAACCAAATATTTCCCAATCCAAATCATCAGTACATTTAGTCATATTTCTTTTTAATGTTGTAAATGGTAACTTCAGAAGATTTATGACTACAATCTGGGACAATAATTTTTTATTTCTCCACATCTGAACTAAGTTATCAGATCCTTAGAATAAAGAAGACCTACTAAATCATATCAATCTCATCAGCCTTAATATAGAACTAGTATCTATAACTAATCTTCTTCAGTATGAACAAGTTACTGTAGAGACAGCAAGAAAGGGCCCCAAAGATAATTTCCATCATTAGACTAAATTCCAATACTGATCTGCTATGCTGACTGCACAATTTCTCTGGATCATCTTATTGGACAGATATCTAAAATTATCTACAAATGACTAAGTTAATATCAATATATAAATTACATGCTGTTTTTATGATAGAATCTTCTTGAATGAACTCTTTTATTCAGGTCAAAGTGTTTTATCAATTAATAACAATACTTGAAAATTAATTACTTAATTCATTCATAATTAATCATTATTTGATATTCCAATCAAAAAACTTTCTTAGCTTTATATAATTAATCATATCTAAATATAGGGTGCTACCCCATTTAGATTCCACTAAACTCATATCAGTCTCAACTGATAGATATATATTTATATCTGTTAATCAGCTAATATTAACAAATATAGGTATTATTAATACCAAAAATCCCCATTAAAACAATCCCTTACAGGGCATCTAAATTAGTACTAATAAAGCCAAATTTTGACTAGTTCATACTTATCAGAATCCAAATTACTTCTAGTATATCATTATCCAAATGTTATACTATAAGAACACTCAAAATTAATTTACATGTGAAACTACCTTATTCTTTTAAATTGGATTTTGTAACAACATCCATTATTTGCTCACTCAAACTAATGGGGTCTCAAAATCTAATATTAACCTAATAACAGGTGACAATGGTATCTTTCAAAAACCCAGAGGAAATAATGCCAATTTTTTTCAAAACTAAGGGAACAGGAAACCCTATTATCACAAAGCACCTAGTAAGTCCACTGGGAATGGAGGGAGTACTGGAAAAGGGCCTTATTCAACCATCCAACTTGCCATGTGGTGCATCTGTTTTATTCATACTTAAGAAAGATGGAACTCTACTTCTAGTAACTGACTATCATTTCTTAAACAAAGTCACAGTCAAGAATAAATACCCTCTACCTTTAAATGATGAACTCTTTGATCAACTAGGTGGAAGTTAATACTTCACTAAAATTGATCTCACTTCAAGGTACAACCAAATATGCTTTAAAGATGAGGATTGTCTAAAAATATCCTTCAGAAACAAATAAAAGTCTTTTGAATGTGTTGTACTAAATTTCAGAATGACCAATGCCCCATCTACATTCTCCAATTTATGAATAAAAATTTAAGACCATATTGGGAAGAGTACTCTCATCTACTTTGACAACATAATTATATACTCAAAATATCTAAAGACTCATGAACAAGACATCAAAGAGTTTCTCAACATCCTTATGCAGGAAAATATCTTTACTAAAACCTCAAAATTCCAATTCTTAATTAAGGAACTCATATTATTAGGACACAAAATCTCAGTTGAAATATAAAACGGTTCCAGAAAAGGTAAAGCTATTTTTAATATGCCTGCACCCCACAATAAAAAGGAACTAAGAAATTTCATGTGAAAGGTAGTCTATGTCAGAAATTTCATTTTTGACTGTTCCTAACTAATTGCAACACTAACTCCATATAGAAATAAACTTTATATGTTATTTACAATTACTATTTTATCTTGTAACCCAGTTCTTGAAAGATTATTTAATACATCCTATCCTTCTTAATAAAAGCAATGTAATTTAACTTCTCATCTTGAGATAAATTTTCTATATAAGCCCTTAAATCTGGACCACTAGGCTTTTTATCTCCTTTGAGTATCTTATAAATAATTTGTAGTTTTATTGTTTGTAACCCATGGAAAGAATCAGGTATTTGATCCATATAAAATATGTGATAAAAAGATAATTTATATAAAGGAAATGATAAAAAAGATAAATTTAACTTGAAAGCTTTATTAACTTAATATCAATAACTGCTACTCTCTGAATGGCTTGCTTCCTATTTGATCACAATAAAAGAATTCCAAAATAACAGTATCAGAACAAGAGATCCTCAAGATCACTTATAATTATATTCTTTTATAGGATCTATTTAATATGAACTCAATTTAAATTATATTACCAAACTATGACTTATCAACTTAAACTAATCACTTAGAACAAATTTAATAGTTTAGAAGCTAAATGCATTAATCTAATTAACTAAGCTGATATTCAAAAATCTGAAATTTCAAAATTTTGAATTGTCATTAATCATATGCTTAATAATTCAAGCATTATAATTATATACATTATCTTAATAATGAAATCAGAAATTAAACAGAAATAACAGCTCTTAGCTTACGGCTTAATTTAATATCTGATATAATTAAAATAATCTATTCCATAAACAAATGATCCAAATAGAATTTAATTAATGATTAAAATTCTATGGTGAACTTTCACAGACTTAAATAATAAACCCCTAAAGATTATATATTGAAAATTCCTACACTTCATTAATGGGTAGAAAGTTGAACTTCAAATGGAATCCAATATGCAATCACAATTTTAGGATCCTTAAGCAGAGACTCACTACTGCTCCCTTACTACAATTCCTAAAGACTAATGGGGATTAACAAATTGAAACAGATGTCTCTGGTATAGAATTGGAGGCTTACTCCAAATTAAGTCTAACTCTAGAGAATTTCTACCATTATTACATGAATCATTTCATTTAAATCAAAAGGAACAACAAATACCCATTCACAACAAAGAGCTACTTAGAATAGTTCACTGTGTGTTGAAGTGACATTATTACCTCAAAGGGCTACAATAAATTATAATTTTGACAGATAACATTTCACTTACCTTATTTAAAAAAAATAGTATCTCTCAAATTCAGGCTAAATACCTATAATTAATCCAAATATTTACATGAAAATCATTTATAACCCAGGATGTAAGTGTAATATAGCTGATCCACTCTTGAAGTTGTTTGTAACAAACCCAAATGTGAACAAAGGACTAGATCCCAAATGGAGTATGTTTATTTTGAAAGACTCAAAGGAACCATATCCCAAGGGCACATATATTGTTTCTATATAAAAAAGTTGCCAAGAAACAAAATGAGTTTTTTAAAAAAGCAGGTACTGCTTTTAAATGGCTTGATGATGGAACAACTTTACCATATATTCCCTCTCATCAAATTGTGACACAGTCCTTAGAGCTCATAGGGACTTGGTTCATACAAAATCCAAACCTCTTTGAATACTTGAAATATATTGGTTGGTAGCTAAATATGTTAAACATCATATCCACCATTATAAAGCAATGTGAGACTAATCAAAAAATTGCTCATTTAAATGAACCACCACAGTCCATCATTCCATGTTCAATCAATACCTTATTTAAATTCTAGGCACTAGATATATTAAAACCAATGTCCAGAAAGGATAAAGACAAAAATTCATTTATTACTACAGCTATTAAATATGCCACTAGATGGCCAGTAGCTACTGCTGTTAAGAAACACACAGCTTCCTATATCACAAGATTTATAGGTAAAGAATTTATTTCTATATTTGGTAAGTCAGAACTCTTAATCAACAATGGAGGGAAAGAATTAACTGTTAACTCAATGAAAATATATCTTAAATCTAAGGAAATCAAATACTTGGTTGTTACACCTTATTGCTCACAGGCCAATGGTAGGTTTGAACTTCTAAACATGTCACTGTTACAAACCTTATCAAAAATGTCTTTAAATAATCCTGCTTTTTGGGTCTAAGAACCTACCACTGGTGTTAACTGTGTTAAGAGAATGAACTAAATGCAGTACTAGTCTTAGCCTGTTCAAAATGGTCTTTGGAATCAAACCCATTACTTCAACTATAGAAAGTAAATCTAAATAGAATATCCCTGATATCATTCTGGATCCTAAGTAACCCAGAATGAACTAACCTGTAAGGACCAAGTACACTGGAAGAAAAGAGAATCAAGTAAATTTCCAAAACTCTTGAGAACAGTTTCAAAATTGGAAATGAAGTCTAGACTGTGAATCCTAAAAAGAGTAAATTACAGCCAGAAAAGATTGGCCATACATAATTATGCAAGTCCATGAGTAATTCAAAACCTACAAAATCAAGACTCTTCAAAAACTATTCAGAGTTAGAAAGCCTCACCACAACTGTCTTAATAAGTTGACTTCAAGGAAGAACAAAGTTCAATAACCATAGCCAATGAGATTGAAAGACTCATCATAAATGTTTACACCAATGACAATGCTTGAGAAATTGTAAACTTAACTGATATGGAAGATTCTTAAAATGAGGGGGTGAAGATATCATGTATTATATTATTCTACAGCACTCTATAATCAGCTTCCTTCCCTAGGCCTATTTCTGGCTTTTCCATCCTATTGTAGTCTTAAGACTAATTTTGTTCTTTTTTTAACCCCTTAATAGGATCATGACACTCCTTGTATTTAATAACTCATTACATTATTATGAAAAAATGGCCTTCTTTAGTTGTAGTCACTTTTAGTACCAACTCAACATTAGTTTTGTGATTTTTTTATTTTAAACTTTTTACCAACTTGTGCATTTAAAAAACAGAATAATTATCAAATTTTATGTATTCTTATTATAAAGAATTATATTTTCTTTTAATTATAAATAAAAAATGTTCCTTAATTTCAATAAGGAAAATTAAATTAAATTTAATAAAAAAGTAAATCAAAGATGAAAGAAAAAATTTACTTATTGAATGAATTATTTTCATATAAACCTTATTTAATAAATGGTGTTCTTTTTATTATTTTTATCAAAAGAATATTTTAATTTTTGTACTTTTTAATTATAATCTATTTTCCATAAGGCTATAAAATAAAATATATTGAATAAAAAAAATTAAAATAATATATGATAAACTATTTTCTTATTAAATATCATTTCTTTCATTTTAATTTTTAATCTAACTCAATTATATTACAAATTGCAAGATAATAAATTTTATAATATATCAAATTCATAAATCTCTTTAAATAAACTATTATTTAATTAGGACTAAAGATAAAAAAATATTTAAAAATCAAGAACTGGTTTATTTTGTGATATTATAATATAGACAATTTTGAGATAAATAAAACTGATATAAAATAATACCTTTATTATTTTAAAACATATAATACATGGCTTAATATTATACAAAAATATTAGAATGTAAATTAGTTAAAGAATTTTATTTTTAAAAATTTCTTTATTTTTTACATTTTAATAATAGACTTTAACTTAGACCTTATTATATGATCTTTAGTTTAAGCTTTTTATTGAATTATAAATAATAGTCAAATGATGTTGAACTTATATGTTTTAAGAATTTAATAATTTTAAGTCATACAGAAAAGTCCTTTTTGGAATAACTTTAAATATAATAATTAATTTTTAAAAGATACATAATTTTAAAGAATTTAATTTAAATTATAGAATTTATATTTAATTAAAATCAAAATATTTATTTTGGGAATATAGAAACTAAATTAATATTCATATAAGATAGTTTGATACTTTTATAATCAAGACCTTATTATTATGAAAATATAAGAAATTATTTATGAATATTATTATGTAAAAGTTAACCTTTGAAAGATCATACATAAAATTAACATTTATAATATTAAGAAGTTGACAGAAAAACACCAAAAGCAATTTAACTAACTAAAATTCTTAAATTCAATGACAAGTCTAAGTTTTTACCCCAAGAGATAAATACAACATATATTAATAAATAAATAAATTATAGAAATGTTCTTGCTGTTATGTCATATGCAATTCTTGGCATAATAATAAAAAATGTATATAAACTTTTTATTGCATCAATTTCATCATTAAATTATTAATTACACATCCCTATTTGAAAGATATAATATTATGTTTCTTATGGTTATTACCAAAATTGCTATTTAATCAAAAATATTCAGAAAGTTAATATTTAAATAAATTTGGAAAAAAACTATTGACATGTTAATCAATGAGAGGCATTTCATTTCATTTTAAATTGATTATAGGTAATTAGGAGATGCTAAAAGTTTTATATTCACACAGAAATATTTTAGATGCAGTAAACCTTTTCTCCAACTAAATTACACTCCCTCACAGGGAATCGAACCCTGGCCACCACGGTGAGAGCGTGGGATCCTAACCACTGGACCATGAAGGATTAAATTCCTGCATTTTTAACATACAGTGTGATTTAATAAAAATTATTGGATAAAATATATTTCTGCTCAGTATAATATCATCTCTGAGTTTTTGGTATTTAGTTTAAATACATAATTAACCAACTATAATTAGATTTGAAATTCTCTTAGTTATATAAACAACTAGAATAAATTATCAACATGGAAGTATATTGCTTTAAATAAAACTAGATTACTTTAAACGAGACTCAAATAAATGAAATATATTTTGCAAATACATGTAGTCACAAATAATTAATATTCTTCAATATTCGGTAAATTAGAAAAAATGATTTTGGATACAAAAAGTTATTATTTTATTAAAAATTTCGTACTTCTTAATACACACCATTTTGTATAAGAAGATTAGGAGAACCATAGCCTGTATTTTTAACAACTTCGCGAAGTGCACTCGAACGAATCTTATTTAAAATGAAGTCAGGAGAACTATTTTTAGACTGACTAATAAAGTAAGCGGCAAGTCCAGCTACATGAGGAGAAGCCATTGATGTTCCAGAAAGAGTATGAGAACTGTAACCATCACTCCAAGTGGAAACAACTTGTTCACCAGGAGCAAATACATCCAAACAAGAACCAAAGTTAGAGAAACTAGCTCGAGAATCAAATCGGTTAGTAGCACCCACTGTAATTGCACTGGGCTCAGAAGCAGGTGAAACTCCACAAGCGTCTTGATTTTCATTTCCTGCTGCTACAGCAACAACAAATCCTGCATTGACAGCTGTACGTACTGCACGATTGATTGCCTCAGAACGACCACCACCTAAGCTCATATTAATTACGTTACCAACACGACCTCGACGATCAGAAACTGCCCAATCAATACCAGCCAGAATAGCAGAATTGGAACCACTTCCAGAAGCATCCAATACTTTCACACCAATTAATTGAGCCTTTTTAGCTACACCATAGCTCTTGGATCCAACTGTACCAGCACAGTGAGTACCATGACCATTTTCATCAATATTTGGTGATCCACGAATAAAATTAGCACCCATAACAGCTCGATTTTCAAAGTCAGCATGGCGAGGATTAATTCCAGTATCAATCACATAAACTGCAACTCCTTCTCCACCTTGTGGATCGTAAGTGTATGATTTACCATAACCACTTCCACTACGACCTGTTGAGATACGTGCTAAACCCCAAGGAGCATTTTGCTGCACTGCCATTGCGTGTGATTTCATATCTATCTCAATAGATTCCACTTCAGGTAAGTTTTTCACTTTCTCAAAGACCTCTTTTGTAAGAGTAGCACTATATCCTGGCACGGTGTTATTATAAAGATATCCAATTTTATTTTGATTGTGATTAGTGTAAGTTTCGCCAATACCAAAGTACTGTTTAACTTTGATGAGATGATCTTCAGTGCTTGTAGCACTACGCCCCTTACCTTGCTTTAAAGTGATAATGTATTCATTAGGTGTCGCCAGGACAGTAGAAGAGATGAATATGATTAAATGACTGATTACTTGCATTGCTTTGATTGTAATTCTTTCGTGATGTGAGTAACGTTAATATATGATATTGTTTAATAAATCGATTTCATAATGTTTATTGCGTTTAAGCATTTATTTGCAGATAGTGTCTTTATTATCGATTTGGTTTTTAATACTCGATCTATTAATCCTCATTATAATATTAGCATTCAATTTATAACAAATACCAAATAGATAATATAGTTTATATCAGTAAATGATCAATATGTTAATCAATTTATATAAATATGTATACGTCAACTCTAATTCACATATTTCTCAATTTATGTATTATTTCATCTTTATTCGATGAGACAATACGAACACATCAAATTATTTTTTGTATAATAAAATGTGTTTTTTAGTGTCGTAAATACAGTACATGTTAAAAATAAAACGTATTTAAAATTATGATTCGTACTTTCCTAGAAGCCTTTGATAATTCTTTAAAAAGTATTTTTTTAAATTAAATAAATATTATTTTAAATGTGATGATATATACAACATTGATTTTAATTTTAGCAGACCCCGTATTTTAATCAATTTATTTTAAAATATTATATACCTTCCGTGTTTAAACCATAAAGCGTGGTTTCAATAACGGTTCAGTTACCCGGTTTATTTTTAATTTAAGTTGAAATATCCCCTGAGACGCAAACTTTATCATGACCACCACTTTGATATTTAGTGGTTCCCTTTAAAGCACATCGAATTTAGCTTATTATTTTTTTGAATTTAAGCATAAATGATAAGATTAATATCTTGATAATAGAGTCCCCTAATCTCGTAGTGGAAATTCAATCAAATTTTAATGCACCCAGTTTCTCCGTGCACAAAATCTAGATAAATCTTTCTTTGTAATCATTAGTTTTGATTACTTATGTTTCCATATATGCGTTTTGATTACTCTATCAATTAAATGGTTTTTTTTTTGATTTTTTAACTTAATAAACTCATTCATTATATATTAATGTTTTTTACTTTTTAAAAAATTATTGGTCTCTACTGTAGCTTGAAACTTATGCTTATTTAGTATCCTATCAAAGTCTCAACTAGTAAAATAAGTGGATATACTTGGATGAAAATAAATAAATTTATTAACATCTTTAAATAATGAACAATTATAGTAACATATATTTCGTTAACTATATTTACCTGTTAATATTTTAAGAGTATCATATTTTCACTACAATATATAAGAATTATATTCAAATTCTGTAATTATTTTTTTCTTCCATAACATTTCATATAAACTCCTAGGAAATTAAACAAGTAGTTTTTTAAAAATCATTTGCATTATGATTTCTGATTCTATTTTATAAATGAGATTTATTTAATAATAATCAGGTCAAACTTTGAATAATATTTTGTTTGACTCTATTCTTGTATAAAATTAAAAAATCACTACCTAAATTATTAGCCTCCCCTTGCTATATAACCTAATAAAGAATTCTTCTAATATAAACTATATAAACCATAAAAGAAAATAGGTAAATTGATAATGTGTTTAAAACACTAATTATAATACCAAATATTAAATATTTTATTCTCCAATATTTTTTCTACTGGTTAAATACTTTAATTAGATTTTTTGCATCCTCAAATTTGATGCAAATATTTAAAATGGCTAGGCTGATATTTTATTTGATATAGAATTATATAAATTAAATTCTATTCAGAAAAGAAAAATACTACCCCCTCCCTAGTTCAAACAATACCTTAACTAGTTTTCCTGTGTCTGTTGTTGCATATTATATAATCCACAGCATTCTATAATCCAATTCCTAACCTAGGCCTATCTCTGGCTTATACACACTGTTGTAGTCCTAAGAATTAATATTATTGTTGTTTTACCCCCTTAAGAGGATTAATCTAATCCTCATATTTAATACCACATTCCATTATTAAGAATAAATAACTTTCTTTAGTTATAATTTTTTATTATTAACTCAACACTAGTCAAAATTATTATAATATGTGCTTCCTAGCATCCTTATTTTATTCAGTTTACTTATTATATATTTCAAAAATCTTTAAGATTTAATTATCATATTTTTTTAGTTTTACTGGTATTAAAATTAAAAAAAATCACCTTTATCATTTCAACTATAAGTTGATCTCTATATACTTCTAGGTTTTTGAATTTGTGCCAAATATATATATATTGGCTCTCTATTAATTTTTACATTTTTTTTTCTAGATAGAGTAATATCTATCTCTTTATGATTATATTAAGATATTGTATATTACAAATTTACAACAACTAGATCTCTTTTCTAGGTTTAAACTTCTTGAGAAATATATCTTTTTTCTACTTTCAATAAAAAACAGTAAGCTAAACATTTTATTAAAGGGTTTTTTTTTTTAATATTTCTATGATAATTAGTTATGGTTAACCCACTTTTAAAGAATTTGACTATAATACACTGAATCCAATAAGAAATATCAATTACTCTTTAAATTTAAGAACATGAGAAATACTGTTACAGCTTTTAATTAAATTTCAATATCTGAATTTACTCTTGAGTAAATATTGCCTAATAGTTTTTTAGATCAATACTTTAAAACCGAAAAATCTTATATTATATCTTGGAAATCAATATTGAATTGTTTTTATTACATTTTATAGAAAAAACTCCTCTAATTCTTCATATTATAAACTTTAATTTATTTTATAACAAATATTCTTATTTCATAAAGAGCTCTATTATAAAATCAAAAAAAAATTAAAGATCCTATCAATTATCATTATTAAACACAATGTTTTTCTCAAACAATTTTGCAAATCAAAATCTTCATAATTTATTAAATTTATTAATAACTAAAATACCTATATCTTTAAATTACTAATAAATTAATAATATTAAATAAATAAATATTCCATAAAAGTACATTAATTATTTTTTAATCTTTAAAATCTCAATATATCTATTATGTATATCCAACTAATCATTTCCTTTATATCATTCTAAAAATAATTAAAAAATTATAGATAATTTTTTAGCTATAAACTCTCCTGATCATATTTTTTATTTATATAATAATATGAGATTAATATGTATTATAAATAAGTTTCATCAACCTAGTCTATAATCAAATATTCCATTAAAAAAAATATTATTACAAAAATAAATCAGTTACCACACAAGAAATAAAGAAAGGATCCCATAAGTAATTTATGATGCTATATTAAATCCAATATTAATCTATATTTATAACTGCAAAATTTTCTCCAGATCATCCAAAAGTTTATAAAACAAAAAATTACCTAAAGTGAATTATTTATTAGTGATGATTTCAATAATAAATATAACTGGAAGATTTTTAATGGATTAAATCATGATAAAATCAAAGTTTGACTAATAAATTTTATGTCTTTAAATAATAATGATTTAATAGAAGAAATGATAAATAAATTTAATCATTTATAGTAAAGTATTATAATACTTTATTTATTATAGTTAATTTTATGTATAAGATACCATCCCATATAAATCCTACTAGACTCAGTTAATCACAATCATATATATATATATATGTATATATATATTTAGATGTGATAATAAGATATTAATATGATAAAAGAATTTAAACCATCAAAATACCTTAATGATTATTTCCATAGTTGAACCTATAAATACTTATCAAATCAACCTTTGTATAGTTAATAATTATAAGAATTAAAATAAATTCTTTATTTTGATTAAAATCAATAAAACAATCTAAGTCATCTTTAACTATCTTATGGATTTGAAATAAAATTATATAATTATTATGAGATCAATAAAATCCATCTTTTAATGACTATTAAAACAAAAGAGATCAAAATAAAGCCACTAAAAAAATAAATAAGCCAAGAATTGTTGAATTTGATACTAAATCAACCCCAATAGACCTAATCTATAAAGAAAATATACCTATGATATATAATTAAAGGTTATTTTTATTTTGTGAAATTTTAGCTAAAGGGATTATAATAATTTAGAAATCCTTATGTTCTTTCTGTTTTAAGGAAATAAAAAAAGTTTAGGATAATATTACTAAATTATCATTTATGGCTATCTACTATAAATTTTATTGTTAATGTATATCAATTTGTTCACTGTTGTTAAGTTTAAATTAAATTAGGTTTCTGAATTTAGGAATTTTTTAATAATAAATTAAAGTAGAAAAAATTGCTCATATGATAATTAATGGTTAAAATATAAATAAAATTAGGTAATATGTATTTGATTTTAGACTAAATATAATTTATAAAAGTACAGAATAAAACTCATAAAACAATGGAAGTAAGAGGTTATAATTACTAAAACTAAATAAAGAAGTTTATCTATTATATCAATTGAACATTTAATTATTTTTAAAAAAGTTTTGAAAGTTTTGATTTATAAAAATAATATTTAAATATAATATAAATAATATTTTTATGGAAAAAGTTCTGTAAATTTAAATTTCAAATACATAAAGTTATATAAAAAACTGATTTCACAGAAATTGTAATTTTTATATATAAAAAAGCCAGTATTATTTAGATGCAAATATTTTAAATTAAGATAATCCAATGTATGAATACAATATCTAAATCTTAATAAGGACAAATAATAAACTTGATGATCATGATTAGAAAAATCATAGATTCTTCTAATTATAAATCATTTTATATTGAAAGTGGATTAGCTTATTAGAAACAAAGATTGATTTTATGAAACCAAAAGATAATAAGATAATTAGATAGAAAAATAAGCTTACATTCCAATCTAAAATTTATTGAATTTATTTTTTGGAAAGTAATAATATCAATAAGTATTTACATTTAGAAGAATTAAATATAACTTAGTTTTTTCTCATTGGATTAGTATAATAGCAAATAAATCTTTTGTTTTGAGGAGTTTATATTTTGGATAGTAAGGATATTAAAAATAGTTTTAATTAGGTATATTTACTTTTCTGAACAGGACTTTGAAAATTCAAGGGCTTGAATAAATTTTTATGTTGAATAAA
>CAUYXC010000008.1:0-11044 GCA_963576905.1 Mystacides longicornis | reverse complement strand
GGTGTTAAGCACCGAGGTAGAAGCAACAATCAGCAAATTTTTAATCTAACCTCAGTGTCTATTTTCCAAACACAAATACAGGATTTAATTGTATGACGAGCAATGTCAAAAAATCGAGACAGTGGCCAAAATTATTCAACAAATGAAAAAATAAATAATATCACTAACATTGCTGCACAAATACTTAGAGAAGTTTTGCAGAGCAATAATATAACTTATATAGAACTTATCGATGTTCGTATAGGTTTAGAAGGAATTGAAATACTTGGCAAAATTTTAGAACATAATAAGCTTATAACTGTATACTTGCAGCAAAACTGCGTAACACTATCTAATTTCTTTGCTAGTATGAATTTATTGTATAAATTTGGATTTCTACTATGCAAATATCACCGATTAATAAAAAACAGATTAATAAAAAAACTAGTTGAAAAAGTAGCAGTCATATTATAATATTTGAAATATTAATAATAATGATAATTAATCAAATGAAAAAACCAAAAGTAGCGACCTTAAGTGCTGAAGAACGAGAAGAACTAATACAGCATGTCAAGGAAAGTTCATTAACGGGAGATGAACAGCAAACGATAGTAGAGCTTGTGAAATTTTGTAACGAGCTAATAGACAAGCTAGCATCATCAAATATCAGTATAAATAAGCTTAAGGAAATGCTGATTGGTTTTAAGGCAGATCACAAAAAAAAGATAGTTCAGATTCATTAAAAGAACCGCCAGGTGAATCTGATAACGGGAATGGTGGTAATGAAGGAGAGTGCGATAAGCCCAAAAAGATAGATCGTAGTAATTGGCAAGGTAAATATGGGTTTGATGATTATAAGGATGCGAATACCAGCTATTTAACTCCTGAGAATTTTTGTAGTGGTGATAGCTGTCCTCACTGCTATAATGGCAAACTATATAATAGTGAAGCTAGAAAATTGCTACAATTTACAGGTAATGCTCCAATTACAGTCAACAGATATGTAAAGAAAACGTTACGCTGTAATGCTTGCGATTATACAGTTATGAACAATAAAAATATCAACAAATGGACAAATAGTAGCAGAAGTGCAATAGTGTTACAAAAGACCTATGGTACTCCTTTCTACCGTTTATCTAGGCTACAGAGTTTAAGCGGGGTTCCTATAGCATACAGCTCGCTCTGGCAACAATATTTAGATGTTTGGCAAGAAGGTGGTGGAGCTGAAATTTACGGGGTATTATTGGAAATGGCTGCCGAATGTAGTTCACTGAACCTTGATGATACTAGAGCTAGGATTTTAGAAATTACTATAGCCAATAAAAAATTACGTACTCAAAATAAGAAAGGACGCAGCTGTTATACTACTACAATATGTGCTAAGACTGCAAATAATGAGGTAATAGTTTTATATTTTACCGGTAATAGGCATGGTGGAGAAAATATAGGTAACGTACTAAAGAATCGTAAGAATAGAACAGATTCTATCCAATTAATGACTGACGCAAGTAACAATAATAACCCGGTATTATCAGAAGCAGATAAAGAATTACTGGCAATAATAGTGATGATCAATTGTTTGTCACATGGTCAGAGAAAATTTACAGAAAATGAACTATATTACCCTGAAGAATGCGGATATTTTCTCAAACAAACACGTGGGATTTACCACAATGAACATCAATGTAAAGAGATGAGTCCTGAAGAGAAACTTGGGTATCATCAGGAACATAGCAGTAAATATATAGAAAACATATATAACAAAATAGACGAATTATTTAACGACAAGAAAGTTGAGCCTAATAGTAGGCTTGGACAAGCTATGAAATATTGGATAAATAATAAAGAAGGTTTGACCCAATTTTTAAAAATCCCAGTTAGCAATCTTGATAATAATTGGGCTGAGAGATCACTGCGTACCATTATTTTACAAAGGAAGAATTCATTATTCTTTAAAACAATCAATAGTGCTGAGATACATAGTGGTCTGTATAGTATAGTAAAGACTTGTAGTGAGAACGAGATCAATGCCTTTAAATATTTAAATTGGCTACAAGAGCATAGTAGCAAAGCAAAGAAGCATCCTGAGGATTATACGCCTTTTGCCTATGCAAGATATATGAATAATACGGAATTAATCGAGACAGCAGCTTAAACGACAGGAAGCCAATCATTAGAGAATTTGGCAGAACTAGGATCGCCATTATGAATAAGAATGTGTAAGGTTCTATAACAAATTTGGTAAGATGAATTATCAGATGGGAAAAGTTTTGCCGTAAATTTACCTTTGGATAGGCGTTTAGAGCATAGCCAAAAGCCTTGACCGTCAAAGGACAAAATTTTAATGGCAGTTCTGTTTTTATTATAGAATAAAAACAAGGAACCATTAAGAGGGTCAGAAGAAAGTTTTTGTCTACAAACAGCGATTAAGCCATCGATACCCTTGCGAAAATCGATGGCAATAGTGGCAACAAAAATAACTGACGCCGGGGTTAGTTGCAGCATAAAAATGTCTGAATTATAGTTTTTGGCTCTAGTGTTTGGATAATAAGCTTGGTACCATTTGGTTTAATAATGTGACAAGTATAGTGATTTTGCTTGGGAGCAGCTACAGGATCGGTATCTATAGAATTTACTAGTTGAAATGGGAGAAAATTAATATTTTGTTGTAGGGATTGATTTGAAGTTGAGACAGAAGAAGTTTTGATGGTAGGTTCATGGGCTTTTTTAGTTGAACTAATTGTTGCTTTATTAATATTAAGATGTTTAGCTATCTCTTGGTAAGAATAATGATGGAGTAATTGGTGAACTAATTCCTTTAGATGGTTTGGTATAGGATCAAACTTATTAGTTTTAGTTTGACGCCAAGCTTTAAATTGCTGAGCTACTTGCTCAATAGTAATCGATGGTATTTGCATAGTATGAAACCCAAATGTATAAAAAATTCATACTAACAAAAAAATTAGATAAAGTTATGCAGTTTTGCTGCAAGTATACACATCACGTATTACACAGCATTTTCTTTCTTCAACTCTACCATGTCCTTTATCATAAGTTTCTGCTACATCTGTTTCTAGAAACCTAGCTACATCTGACTCAAAGAACTTTTCAACCTCATTATACAATCCAGGATGATTCATCTTTAACCCTAAAATATAGTCAGCTTCTTTTTCTACAATCTGTTTGGCTATGTTTTTTTGACACCCCATGGCATCAATAGTAACTATTGCATTTTTAATATCTAAACATTCTATTGCTTCTGGAATAGCTGTGATTTCATTGTCTTTGCTATCAATTGCTTGACCAAATAAAGTGACCCCTGATTCAACTGCATAGACATTTAAAAAATGCAATGCTCTACTATCTTTACATTTTGAACCTCTAAGCGTCTTACCATCTATTGCATAATGTTTCTCGTTTAAATCATGATTAAAATATTTTATTAACACATTATTTAATTGCTTAGAATCACATCTAGTAATAAAACTTCTAATAGTACAATCACTAGGAGTGCCATTTTTAAAGGGTAAATATTCTCTTAAAGTATCAATATGAGCTTTACCAAATTCTTCAATTTCTTCCCAACTCTCTGCCCTTGCTGCAACCGCTACTACCGCTAAAAACAATAATTCTATTAACGGATAGGCTATTTTACTCTCTTGTCTATGTTCTTTAATATCGCAAAAATGTTCTGCAAAACTCTTGACAAATTCTTTTTCTTTTAACATCAATATCCCTAAAAATAATTATCTTATTTAGAGATTCTTACGTCATTTCTATACTTTTTGCAAAAACTTTATTATTACAATATCATTAACTTTTATTCATCAGACCGCCGTGGGGCAGCTCGATACAGAGCAACAAACTAAACAAAAACTTGAACAACAATTGAATAACGAAACTGCTCAGTTTAAGCAAAAAATAAAAGATATACAAGGGCAGCTCAATACAGAGCAACAAACTAAACAAAAACTTGAACAACAATTGAATAACGAAACTGTTCAGTTTAAGCAAAAAATAGAAAATATACAATGGCAGCTCAATACAGAGCAACAAACTAAACAAAAACTTGAACAACAATTGAATAACGAAACTGCTCAGTTTAAGCAAAAAATAGAAAATATACAAGGGCAGCTCGATACAGAGCAGAAAACTAAACAAGAACTTGAACAACAATTGAATAACGAAACTGCTCAGTTTAAGCAAAAAATAAAAGATATACAAGGACAGCTCGATACAGAGCAACAAACTAAACAAGAACTTGTACAACAATTGAATAAGAAAATACAAGAAACAAATAAGAAGATTATTAATTTTGAACAACAAAAAGAAACAATACAAGAGCAGCTCACGACAGAGCAACAAACTAGACAACAAATGACTGACGAAAAACAGACTGCAGTTGAGAAGATAGTTCAGCTTGAGGAAAAAATAAAAAATATACAAAAGCAGCTAGAGACCGAACAGGAAGAAAATAAACAACAGCTAGAGAAAGAACAACAAAGTAAACAAAAGCTTGTACAACAAATAACTGACGAGAAACAGGCAGCAGCTGAGAAGATAGTTCAGCTTGAGGAAACAATAAAAAATATACAAGAGCAGCTAGAGAAAGAACAACAAAGTAAACAAGAGCTTGTACAACAAATAAGCGATGAAAAACAGAGAAAAGAACAAGAACTTGAAACATCACGACAACTAGCAGAGGTTTCTATACCAAAAGCAGTAGAAGAAATATCAACCATTACTGGGATAGCTCCTCTAATGCCAAGAATAATGTCGGCAAATAGCAATATACTTTTTAATAGAATGCCCGTAATATTTAAAAGCATTGGAGCAGGTGATGAAGAAGAATCTTTTAGTAACATATCAAAAGGTTTGTGGATTAGAGGTTTGTATAGCATAAGTAAGCAGAATATGTCCCCAAATATTACAGGTTATAAGAGTAATAGCAGAGGTATTGTTATTGGGTTTGATGTTGGAACAAAGAAAGAGGTAGGGGACTTATTTGGTATTGCATATAGTCATATATGTTCTGATTTTAAATTCCAAAATCAGAATAATAAAATTTTGCTCTCTGGTCATATTATATCCATCTATGGTCAGAAGAATTTGGGGTATAATTTGTCATTACAAGGAGTGTTATCTACCACACGTAATTATGTCACCAACAAGTCCATGCGTTCTATAGATGATAAAACATACAATATATCTGGTAAGTACTGGAATAATAGCTATCATTTTGATACCAGACTTAACTATAATATTGGGCTTTCTAAAGGTTTTACCATGATTCCTGGTATAGGTATTAGATATGAACAATATCAAGATAGTGCTTATACTGAGACTAATAAAGAAACATATAATTTATTTATGGCAGCTAAGTCACAAAATTTCTGGATCGGCTCTATTGGTAGTAAATTATTGTTACCAGCTCTACCAATTACTCAGAATGTAACAATTACTCCAATAATACATGGCTTTATTGAAAAATATTTTAATAATAAAAATCAGAAGATTGATAGTAAAATATTGATAAATAATATTATCTTTGAACAACAAACCATGATACCAAAACAATCTACTGTTAGTTATAATATCGGTACTAGCTTATTATTAGCTAAAAAGAATACAGAGATATTAATGGAATATAATTGCCATTTGAGCAAAAGATATCAAAGTCATCAAGGTTCCATAAGACTTAAAATTATGTTCTAAACTTAAAGAATTGATATTGTTTGTAGAGTCTGTTTGTAACAAACTTTATTCACTTATGGAATTCTACCCCATAGTACAATTTTTATTCTATAAGTATAGTCAATTCAATTCAGGGGAATTGGGTAGCAGAAGCGACGTCTATATGTAATAGCCGAGTGACTAACAACGTCACCAACTTCTCCTGAATTAACTATACAATTTTTAAATTGCCATGAGGGTTATGCATAAAAATTACAATTGAAAACTTAAATAATAAAAATTAATTATTTTATTAAAATTAGTATAGACAATATGCAAAATATTGTTGTAACTTTAATAAAAAGGTAAAGGTTCTTATATAAATTAACCATTTATAGAATACAAATATGTCTAAGAACTATCATAAACACCACCCTACTATTCTATTCATAGTTTACTTAGATCATATAGTCAATTGATGAGAAATTGGGAACGTCGTCACTCATAGCTCCTAGCCCCAAATTCTCCTGAATTGACTACAGTAAGCATATAAAGGAGGATTAAATGAGTAAACGTAAGAATATTGCTCCTGTAAATAACGGCAGCAAGAGGCAAAAAGTTCAAAATAGCAAACAATTGGTAGAAGAAAAATTTAACATACTCAGTGGGAAGTTACAAGAATTAGGAGTCAGTACACTCAAATTAAGCTTTATATCTTCTATAGCTACAACTATTGACAATCAATTAAAGTTTATAGAATTTTTAGAGCAAAATGATGTTGATCAACAACCTAAATATATTAAATATTTAGTATTCTTAGAACAAAATAATATTAAATTTACTACCATCTCTAGTATATTAAATGGTGCTGGAAACAAGGCTCCAGATGCTTTTAATTTATTATGTCAGCAATTATTTAATCAACAAAGTAGCGTTCTTGAAAAATCAAAACTATTACTAATATTAGAGCAGAACGGAATATTTTTATCTAACATCTCTAGCATGCTAAATGGAGCGGGGGCTAAAGCTCCAGATGCTTTGAAAGCATTATTTAAGCTATTATTTGATGAGCAAAATGGTACAAAATCGTACATATTAAAAACATTTGAGGAGAATGAAACATCTTTCACTAATATCTCTAGCATACTAAGTGGAGCTGGGGCTAAAGCTCCAGATGCTTTGCAAGCATTATTTAAGCTATTATTTGTATTTGATGAGCAAAATGGTAATTTTGTAAAATCACCACTATTATTAACATTAAAAAACAATGGAATATCTTTAACTACCATCTCTAGTATATTAGGTGGAGCGGGGGCTAAAGCTCCAGATTCTTTAAAAGCATTATTTAAGCTATTATTTGATGAGCAAAATGGTACAAAATCGGACATATTAATAACACTTGAGAAGAACGGAGTAAATATAGCTAACATCTCTAGTATTCTACATGGAGCAGGAGCTAAAGCTTCAAAATCTTTGAAAGCGTTATTTGATCAGTTATTTACTAAGCAAATGGATATATATGTAAAATCAAAACTATTACTAACATTAGAGGAAAACGGAATATCTGTCAATACCATCTTTAGCATGCTAAGTGGAGCTGGATCTAAGGCTTCAGAATCTTTGCAAGCATTATTTAAGCTATTATTCAAAATTCAAGGTGAGGCATATGTAAAATCAGACCTATTAACAACGTTAGAAGATAATGGAATATTTTTAACCAGCATCTCTAAAATGCTAAATGGAGCTGGAGCTAAGGCTTTAGAAACTTTGAAAGCATTATTTAAGCTATTATTTGATAAACAATTTGACGAACAGAATAATGAGATATTTGAAAAATCACTGATATTCAAAACATTAGATGGTAACGGAATATCTTTAAATACTATCTTCAAGATACTAAGTGCAGCAGGAGCTAAGGCTGCAAAAGCTTTTGATTTATTATTTAATAAATTATTTACTAAACAAGGGAATAAATTTGAAAAATCACTGATATTCAAAACATTCGAGGAGAACGGAGTATTTTTAAAGAAAACCTCAAATATACTCAGCAATTCAGAAAGTAACGAAATATTGAATTCAATATTTCAACAATTTCTTACTAATCGATGTTCTTCATTTAAAAAATCAAAACAATTAATACCTGAAAAGAGAGAGGAAATAATTAGCCTCTCTAGTATATTATATGGTGCAGGACTTAAAGCTTCAGAAATTTTGGACGAATTGTTTGATAAATTATTTGTTAAGAAAGGAAATAGATTTGAAAAATCAGACCTATTAATGTCACTACAAAAAGGGGAAAAGTCATTAAATAGCCTCTCGGAAACTTGGCAAGAGACAGGAAGTAAAGCTCCAGCAGTTTGGGATGGATTATTTAATAAATTATTTATTAAGAAAGAAAATAGATTTGCAAAATCAAAGATATTTAAATTGTTAGAAGATCACGGAATGTCTTTAAAAAAGATTTCTGATATTTTCCATGGAGCTGGAGCTGTAGAAGCTTTTAATTCATTAGTTAGACAATTATTTACTGAGCAAAAAGACGGTACATTTGTAAAATCAGAAGAATTAAAAGTACTAGAACTGAACATATTATATCTAACTAATATATTTAGTATTCTAAAGGGTGCAGGGGGTGATGCTCCAAAAGCTTTTAATTTATTATTTAATCAGTTATTCACTAAACAACAAAATGGTACATTTGTAGAATCAGAAAAACTAAAAATACTAAAACAGGAAGGAATAGACTTAACTGTCATTTCTAGTATACTTAGTGGTGCGGGAGCTGAAGCTCCAGAAGCTTTTAATTTATTATTTAGACAATTATTCATTGAGCAAAAAGACGGTACATTTGTAAAATCAGAAAAATTAATAATACTAAAACAGAGTGGAATACAGTTGACTACCATTTTCACTATACTCAGTGACGCGGGAGCTGAGGCTCCAGAAGCTTTTAATTTATTATTTAATGCATTAGTCGTGCAAGATGATGGTGCATTTAAAAAATCAAATAAATTAATAATATTAGAACAAGAAGGAATAGACTTAGCTATCATTTCTAGTATACTTAGTGGCACAGGAATTAACTTTCTCCAAGCTTTTAATTTATTATTTAATGCATTAGTTGCTCAGCAAGATGATGGTACATTTGAGAAATCAGAACAATTAAAAATACTAGAGCGTAGTGGAGTATCTTTAACTGACATCTTTAATCTGCTGGGTGGTACAGGAACTAAAGCTCTAATAGTTTTGGATGAATTATTTCTTCAATTACTAACTAAGCGAGGTAATGTAATTGAAAAATCGGAACTATTAGAAACATTAGAGAATAACAACGTATCTTTAACTACCATTGCTAATATAATCAGTGGAGCCAAAGTTAAAACTGCAAAAACCTTACTTTCATTGTTTGAGCAATTATTCACCAAACAAAATAACGGTATATTTGTAAAATCAGAACTATTAACAACACTAGAGAATAACGAAATATATCTCCTGACATATCTATCATAATTGCTAGATCCGGAGCTAATGCTCCAGAATCTTTGAACTCATTATTTAATAAATTATTTATACTTAACCCTAATTATAATCCAACGATAGCTATTGATATAAATTATACTTTTTATACTGAATATGTATCAGCAAATAAAAAATATATTGAATCCCCAATATGCACCACTTTTAAAAAGTATATGGGAATAGCTAAAATGTGTAGTCTGTTGAGTGGTTCAGGGGTTAATATTAAAAACACTATGGAAACACTATTTAATTTACTCTTTATTGAAAATAATAATAATTACGTTCCTATACCAAATATCAACATAAATTCACTAGATAGGAATGATCTAATAAAAATAATTAAGGAAAAACATGATGCTATAGTCAATTCAGAAGAATTGGGTAGCAGGAGCGATGGAGTGATGCCTATAAGTAATAGGCAAGTGATGAGTGACGACTTTACTAACTTCTCATCACTTGTTGAGGGCTTAAATATTTTATGTAATGAGAATGCTTGGTACCCTTTATTAGAAGGAATTGGAGGAGCCGAATTGAAAACTTTGTCAACAAGAGAAATAGAGAGAATTATAGGTGATAAGTCAATTCAGGAGAATTGGGTAGCAGGAGCGACACCTATATGTAATAGCCGAACGACGAGTAACAACTTCACCGAGTCAATCATTTATTTTGTGTAAGTTCTATTTTTTACATTCCAATAAATCATATTTAAAATTACCACAAAGTATTTCAAATTGATTCAAAGCTAATGACCAATCTTTTATGGGCATAGTCCATTTTTTAGATGCACTTTGTAGGGCTAAAAATATTATTTTTTGAATTGATTTATCATCCGGAAACACCCTCTTATTTTTGATAATTTTCCTAATTTGACGGTTGACTCACCTAGAACTGAATGGTTGTAAGCTAGGCTATACCTTGCGTCCACCGTTCGACATGTTCATAAAATGTAACGAAATATAGGAGAGTGGTGGAGACGAAGGGAATCGAACCCCCGACCCTCTGCGTGCAAAGCAGATGCTCTACCCCTGAGCTACATCCCCAAACCATAACCTTTAACGAACAGGTAGTTTATATACCTTTTTATACGTAAGGTCAACAACCTTATTGCAAAATTTTATCTCAAGTTAAATTTTTGCTTTACCCCAAGGTAATGCTTTACCATCAGAACCAACTACTAAATCTCCTGAGACATCGTATTCTGCTGCCAAAAAGGAAGATTTACCAGATATAAATTTTACTGGTTTAATTTTTTGTCCATTATAAAAATACTCCTTAGCCTGCTCTCTAGAGGTTGGGTTATTTTTAGACGCTGTTTTAGCTTTTGACATATTATGCAATTACCTCAAATATTTTTCTATATATATAATCTAATGACAAAATATCTCACCTTTAATATTTGTCAAGGAAAAGAAGGGTTTAAAATGGCATTTTTAGCCCAGGTGGTAAACCAATATTACCAAAAGCATTATGCATAGAATTTTGTGAATCCTCATCAACTTTGCTTTTTGCATCACTGAAAGCTGCAACAATTAAATCTTCCAGCAACTCTTTCTCGGTCTCTTTAAGCAAAGAGGCATCAATAGAGACCTTACGAACCTCTCCTCGACCACTAACGGTAATATTTACCAACCCACCACCAGCTTTCCCAAAATATTCAGTACTTGCCATTTGCTCTTGCATTTCCTGCATTTTTTTCTGCATTGACTGAGCTTGTTTTAAAAACTGATTAAAATTTACCATGTTACATCTCTTTAATTCTTTAATAGGATATCCGAAATCGTGACATTTGGAAAGTGTTTTGTTAAAATTTCCCAATCTTTACTTAATTTTACTTTATTCATCAATTGTTCTTTAAGAGTGATTATTTGGGATT
>CAUYXC010000007.1:0-80641 GCA_963576905.1 Mystacides longicornis | reverse complement strand
TTTTTGTTATGAAATCTTCTGAGTTTTTTTACATAGGAATTGGCTTGTTCAACATATGGTTGTAATCTCCACGCGAGGTACTTGGCTAAAGCTTGTGTTGGGGAACCAACAGCGCTGACGATCGGTCTGAGAGGAACATCGGGTTTATGAATTTTGGGTAGTCCGTATAGTTTGGGGATTTGTGAAGAGTGGGCGCGGGGTATTAGGGATTTTTGTCTAGCTTGGTCAATGGAAGAGGTGAGAATTTTGGATCTGGTTGTCTTTTCTAGGTATGTAATAGGGTCGCGATTGTGTATTTTGTATGTATCAGTGTCGTCTAGTAAGGCTTTAATTTTGTTATTATAGTCAGTTGTGTTCATAATAACAGTCACGTTTCCCTTGTCGGCCGGTAATATGGAAAGATTTTTGTTTGATTTAAGTTGTCTTAAGGCGGTCCTCTCATCGGTGGTAATATTGGAAGGGGGAGGTTTCGCTTTCCTCAAAATGTCACACGTGAGCTGGCGAACCGTTTCTGCATCGTCCGATGAGAGTTTGTGGATGCCCGTCTCTACTCCTGTTATAATGTCTTCTACTGGTATACGTTGAGGGGCTACCGCAAAATTCAAACCTTTGGCTAACACTGATTTCGTGGCACTATCTAATTCACTATCGGAGAGATTTATCACTATTTTATCAATATCTAAACACTTGTTTTCACTTAATTGTTTACCACTATTTGTATTATTGTTAACTAAGGCTTCGAATTTACGAAGGTGTCGTTCTGTTGCGAGTTCCGAATTGGTAGTCGCACGACGCGAAGTCAAAAGGTCGACTTCATTCCAAATGGAACTGTGAAGCTTATATGATAATGACATATGTAAATTCAACACTTTGGCACTAACTGAATCTAACTCTTTACGAATATTTTGGATTTCACCTCGGATTAGGTCGACACTTGCACGGTGAAGGATACGTTTAATATTAGGCGCGTCCGATTTCCACTTTAATTTCATACAATTCGGGACGATATTTTGATCGCGACATCGTTGGAGAAAGGTTAAATCACACAGTAGTTTCGCACGTTGTAACGTGTCAAATATTAGTATTCCATTATTAATAAAAAAGGATTAAATAAATAAGAGTAATGATTCGAACAATATTTTGATTAGCCATAAAGGTTGAATAAAAGACTAAAGTTTCAACCAATCGGGCGTGAACACGCAAGATTGGATTTTGACAGGTGTGCAATGACCGTTGGTTCCTGCGCGCCAAAACCGCGGGCGTCACTTAGAAATCGGCTCCTCGGGCGGATAGGGCGACCTTTGGTCTGCTCCATGACGCCATTATAATAATTAGTGAATAAAGTAAAAAAAATAACCAGTGAATAACCATTGAATTAATATGGCAATCAATAAGTCTAGCCAGTAATCAAACAGTATCACAAACTTCGTTGAATTGATTGAATTTTCATAAAAATGAACTCAGAATTACTTGCCATCTGAAGTGTTCACGTGTTTGAAAAACTTCTTTGTTATGTGCTTGAGTATAATCTAACAAATCCAGTGTTAAAAACATTTCATTGTTGTTGCTTTGAAACTATTTTATCAAATAAACTTTTATAAAAAGTGAATCTTCTGGTGTTTCATTCAAAAACTAAAAAGTACCGGTGTGTAGTGAATCTTCGGGTCTTCCTTACATAACAAATATACCTGTATGGTGAGGTTCCAAGGAACTTGGCTTATCAGCAATTCTATCTTCCCATCGAACCCTGAGAGATTAAAGAGTGGTGTTCACCCTGAGCTGTCCGGCATGAAATTCCTCTCAAGAAGAATCCATCGTCTCATGACCACTTACTATAAAGGTTATAAGACGCCCACAGCCCTGAGATCGTCAAAGGAAAAGTCCTGTTCATAGGGTAAGTGTTATTGAGAGATTATCTCTTTAGAAGAGGATCTGTTGTCTGTTCCCGAGAGGCCATCTGTCCAGTCCCAGTTCGAGAGAGGACCTCAGACGCTTTTTTCATTTCCCACGTTTCATTGTCGCTCCAACGTTTGAGGCACAGAATTGCTGATTCAAGAGCCAATTCCGAGCATTCTGTCTACCTGGAAAGAAGATTATTACATCACCACAATAGAGGATTCCACAGGTGTGTTTTTTTTTTTAAAACAAAATATCTAATTAAACTCCTGCTGTCGATTTGCCAAGTGAAACTGATAGCATATATTTCTAGAAATCATTTTAAACAATTTAATCTGAACCACCCAAAATCTACAAGTGTTCCTAGATACTCACTCATTGTATTTCATTCATTGGTTATTGAAATAGTGCAGTCTTTTTTCTTCTCTTGTGATTGTTTGAATATTGGCTGTGGAGTAGTTACAGTGCATTTTTAAATCATCATATTTCACTTGTAGAAATATTCTGTCTATATTTGAGAGTACGGAGACCTATTGCCATCTATCGATTTCTGCATTAAACAATGTGTGGTGGAATTCTGTGCTAAAATATAATTGTCGATAAAACAGTTTTCTCACTCCGTTAAAAATTGTCATAAGCCTCCAGAGACATCTATCAGAGAATAGACAAACCACCCCATTGATAAAATGTTCTAGACAAGTGAAAAATCCTGGTCATATGGTGAATTTCCTAGGCGACAAAAAAATATATTTTTTTTATAATCAATATTGATTGCTTGCATTGTTGTGTGCTTGTTTACTACGTTGAATCTTCTCTTCTTCTTCTTCTCGGAGCACACACATATTGAAAAGGGCCAAATTTGATATAAATGTTTTAGAATGTTAATTTTTTGTTACATCATTTCATATAATGGTGTCGTAAGTGATCTATACAATTCATCTTCCTCTTCTCTCATGTCCTGTCAATCGTTACAGCACTGAGAGAAACTTTAATTCGAGTTGTAAAAATTTTCTGGTCATATGGTGAATCTCCTAGGCGACCAAAAAAAAAAAATTTCCTTTTAACAATCAATATTGATTGCTTAAATTGTTGTGTGCTTGTTTACTACTTTGAATCTTCTCTTCTTCTTCTTCTCGGAGCACACTCATGTTGAAAAAGGTCAAAAGTGACACAAATGTTTATGGAATTTTGGAAGTTTTGCTATATCATCTCGTTTAATGATATCATAGGTGATCTATACTATTCATCTTCCTCTTCTCTCATGTCCTGTCAATTGTTACAGCACCAAGAGAAACTTAGTTAAAGTTGTATAGTGAATCAATAATCTTTTAATGTTGTTCTCACCAATCATTGGTGATGACTTGTTTTATTGCTACAAACAATCTGAAGGGGATCGGTCACTTTTCGAATCTTCTGGTCACTGAATAAATTTTTTTTTT
Source organism: Mystacides longicornis (assembly GCA_963576905.1). NCBI lineage: Eukaryota > Metazoa > Arthropoda > Insecta > Trichoptera > Leptoceridae > Mystacides > Mystacides longicornis. Next base: position 77,306 of record CAUYXC010000007.1, on the reverse strand, counting down.
TCTTCCTTCTTTCTTTCGGTTGTGGAATAGAATTGTTGGCTTTTGTTCCAATAACTTCTTGAATTCCTACTGATAGGAATGAGTAATGGTTGAACCATTTTGGTGAATGTTGCGATCTTCTTCTTTTAAAGTTTAGTTTACCACTAAGGTTTAACAATAAAGCGCATGCAGAAACAAAGAGACATTTCGATGGTCGTCAACACTGAACTTTTTTGAATTTCTTTTAGGAATTTTTTTTCTTCTCTTCCTTTGCGATTGCTAGAGTACGCTTCTTCTTCTTCGTTTGAGAATCTTTTCGTGACTAGACATTATGTCTGGAATCACAGATTGCCTTATACCACGTGTAGACTATGCCACACGTATAACCCTGGCAAAAGCGCTAACGTCTCGAAAAATCATTCCCCAAGCCACCATTGAAGCCATGCGAGACCAGTGTAGGCAATGTAACAACATTATTAGTTCAGACACAGGAACCATGGACGAGACTCCTCCTGTTCTTGATTCAGAGGAGTTTCCTAATATTATAAATGAGGCCAATGCACTCGAATTGTATATAGTTATCCTTGGTTGCTTGAGTTGTGGATCGTATCAACAACCACAAGAGAAGTGTCTAAGCTTCTTAATATTCTAGTTTTAGTATGGCTTAGTATTTAATCCTAGTCTTCACATGTTTGGAAACTAGCATAGACCTTACTACTCTATGAAACTGTAAATTTTTAGTTTAACAATTTTTTTTTGTCTTGCGGTAATATTCCACAAGCCGTGTGGACACAACGTCAATGTAAAGACAAGGTGTCATGAACATACGGAGTTATACATGGAAATTCGAGAGCATTCGAATTTGTTGCACGGCTCACTGTAGGATGAGCATGTGTGAGTAAATGACACAAGTTGTTGAGTGACTTGATCATGCGAGGACATGAATCAGAAAGTTTGTGTCATGCTTTGAGCAGATTGGTGTCTTCTGGAAAAGAACCAATAGGCTCCACATTATAGCGATGCGGGCTTAGAGTACGCAAATGTCAAGTTTTCTCCTTTTTTTATTTTGCCAGGTTTGTGGAAATTGTTTCGAGAAATTATCTCTTAACTCGCAGATCCTCGGCTTAGATTTAGTATTTATTAGAATAATTCTTCGGCTAGCTTAAGTAAACAATCGTTGGTATCTAATGGTCTCTAGTTAGACAATTAAAAAAAATACTTTTCGAATCCCTAGCTTAAGTAAAACAATTTTTTTTGCCAATGTAGTTGGTCTCGTTGTAAGAATATATTAGGTTCATGATAAGTGGGACGCCTCTTATTCATGGAACCATATTGTTTGTTTTCTAAGATATCTTTAAGGATAGTTAATTTTCTATTCAGGGTTTTTCTGTTCCCTTTAGTAAAGACAGAATGGCGCCTTCTTTTCTGAGTTCAGCTCTGTATTTTCCATCAGAACATTGCTAGCCTTCGATATTAAGACCTTCGAATACCTCTGTAAATACTTGGGCAATACAGAATTTCATTTAATTAATCTAAGTTATATTAATTTTAAACTCTGTGCATGTTGTTGAATGTTGAAAGTCACCCTTGGCAAATCTATAAATAGATCTCTCTAATACTTGGAGCTACCATCGCTCAAGTTTAGGCTGTGTATAATAAAACAAAAGTGAATACATACAGTGAAAAATAAGTGATGGCCTCAGTTCATTTGGAATCTGTGGTACGCCAATTTAACATCAAAAATTAATAATATTCAATAACTACACAGATAGGCATATGTATAGTATTATCTGAATTTTATACCTGTTATAATTGTACTATTTTATATGTGTTGATCCTTGGGTTCACATTGACCCACCAATTGTATTTTATGTTTGTTTCTGTATAAATTTATATGTATTATTCTCGAGATACTGATCGGATACTTTGGATTCGCTCTTGATTAACGCCTTTAGAGAATTATGGGTGAAGTAAGCATGTTTTATAGTTTTTTTTTGGGACCCAACTTAATCTTTTGTATGAATGAAGGAAATGTAGAACGTGCGGAAGAATGCAAGATGTGTATGAAGAATGTATGCGGACGGAAACCAGTGTTCTCCTATTTTCTCTCTTGGTGCGGTCTGGAGCCACTCCTCCTTTTTTTTAATTCGATCAGTGTAAATCAGACTTGAATAATGATAACTATATTGCTGTATGATGTATTCTCCATTAATATCCAAGTTCTCATCTATGATTTGTAAGAAATTTGTAATTTTGCAGTCCACAATTGTTCATTCCATTGCATTTCATGCTTCCGTGTTAAAATACAAAGAAAAGAGAAAATATTTCTGAATTCCGCTTCCTGAGATCAAAAGTGACTTGTTAATTACTTTCAGGAATGAAAAGACCATTGCTCACCTATTCCATGGTGGCATATAGAAAATGTATAATGTCCATGGTCTAGATTTCATAGTATACATAATGTCATTTCCTTTTTGTCACTCACCTGGATTGTGAGCTTAAATAAAGTATTTTGTTTGCTGGATAATTAAGTTATAAATTACCTAGTCTAAATAGAAATTGTATTAATATTGGTTGTTAAAATATGTTTAAGTGTATTGTATGTTTGGCCTTATATATGGGTCATGTTACCGGAACTAGCCTTGTTGTCCGGCTTCCATTTGGGTAATGTTTTGTTTTTTTTTTTTTTGTTGATAACACTGGTATGAATTTTCTTTTTTTTTTTTTTGCTGTTTTCTTTTTTTTCTTCCCACTAAGCTGGAGTGGGGTGTAACGTGTCAAATATTAGTATTCCATTATTAATAAAAAAGGATTAAATAAATAAGAGTAATGATTCGAACAATATTTTGATTAGCCATAAAGGTTGAATAAAAGACTAAAGTTTCAACCAATCGGGCGTGAACACGCAAGATTGGATTTTGACAGGTGTGCAATGACCGTTGGTTCCTGCGCGCCAAAACCGCGGGCGTCACTTAGAAATCGGCTCCTCGGGCGGATAGGGCGACCTTTGGTCTGCTCCATGACGCCATTATAATAATTAGTGAATAAAGTAAAAAAAATAACCAGTGAATAACCATTGAATTAATATGGCAATCAATAAGTCTAGCCAGTAATCAAACAGTATCACAAACTTCGTTGAATTGATTGAATTTTCATAAAAATGAACTCAGAATTACTTGCCATCTGAAGTGTTCACGTGTTTGAAAAACTTCTTTGTTATGTGCTTGAGTATAATCTAACAAATCCAGTGTTAAAAACATTTCATTGTTGTTGCTTTGAAACTATTTTATCAAATAAACTTTTATAAAAAGTGAATCTTCTGGTGTTTCATTCAAAAACTAAAAAGTACCGGTGTGTAGTGAATCTTCGGGTCTTCCTTACATAACAAATATACCTGTATGGTGAGGTTCCAAGGAACTTGGCTTATCAGCAATTCTATCTTCCCATCGAACCCTGAGAGATTAAAGAGTGGTGTTCACCCTGAGCTGTCCGGCATGAAATTCCTCTCAAGAAGAATCCATCGTCTCATGACCACTTACTATAAAGGTTATAAGACGCCCACAGCCCTGAGATCGTCAAAGGAAAAGTCCTGTTCATAGGGTAAGTGTTATTGAGAGATTATCTCTTTAGAAGAGGATCTGTTGTCTGTTCCCGAGAGGCCATCTGTCCAGTCCCAGTTCGAGAGAGGACCTCAGACGGTTTTTTCATTTCCCACGTTTCAACGTTTACACTTAAGTTTTTCGAAAGACTTCACGGCGATATGAGTTTCCTTCCCGTAAAGGCTCAATATGTTTTGTAGGTTTTCGCGGGTAGTATTATATGACATTTTAGGTAAAATGTCATATATATATATATATATATATATATGAAGCGTAAGCGAAACGTTTTGGGTACTCCGTGTACTCAGGTTGGCTCTGAAAAGAGCCGTTGGTCGCCCGACGTTTCGATTGGATTCCACCAATCATCATCTGGGGCAGATGGGAAGCCGCTGGGAAGCAGCTAACGCGCGGGGTGTGGAGGGAGGTAGTGCACTAAATGTTGACTACCGCGGCGTGTGTGTCACTGCATGGCAGGTGACGTCATTCGCGGTAGCTGGGAGCGGCAATCGCGGCGAGGCGCGCGCTGCGCCGAATCACGTGAGCGCCGCTTGGCGCGGGTGGGAGGGGATCGACGTTCGCGGCATCATCGGAGGTATTGGAAGATGAACGTGAGCTTGCTGGCTCCGTCGAAGTGGAAGGCAAAGATGGGATATCGACTGAGCGATTTTGAGAAACGCGGGGGCGGTGTTTTTCGATGAACAATTTTCGATTGGTGGAATCCAATCGAAACGTCGGGCGACCAACGGCTCTTTTCAGAGCCAACCTGAGTACACGGAGTACCCAAAACGTTTCGCTTACGCTTCATATATTTCTCTCCGTGATCACATCTTCACAGAAAAAAAAAAAAAAAAAAAAAAAAAATATATATATATATATATATATATATATATATATATGACTGAAAGTGATGACCCAAGATTTGTCACGAACTGCATGTGTAAAACATGCACCCCGATAGACAAAAAAGGTCATCAGCTTTTCACAGGAAGAATATTAAGATGTAAGTTTTACTCCATTTCACTGTGATCAGTTAGGCAGAGACTATGCTACTGCACTTGCATATGGGACGAGACTGTGCCCATCACCAGAATATGCGTTGGATTCGTCAAAAAGGTGTAGTGTTTCGACATTGTGCGCATGTGTCTCGTCAGGACCATCTCACAAAATGGCCGACACACATCGTGGAATCCGATGAAAGCGGGGAGCGCCGCATAACATGACTGAAAGTGATGACCCAAGATTTGTCACGAACTGCATGTGTAAAACATGCACCCCGATAGACAAAAAAGGTCATCAGCTTTTCACAGGAAGAATATTAAGATGTAAGTTTTACTCCATTTCACTGTGATCAGTTAGGCAGAGACTATGCTACTGCACTTGCATATGGGACGAGACTGTGCCCATCACCAGAATATGCGTTGGATTCGTCAAAAAGGTGTAGTGTTTCGACATTGTGCGCATGTGTCTCGTCAGGACCATCTCACAAAATGGCCGACACACATCGTGGAATCCGATGAAAGCGGGGAGCGCCGCATAACATGACTGAAAGTGATGACCCAAGATTTGTCACGAACTGCATGTGTAAAACATGCACCCCGATAGACAAAAAAGGTCATCAGCTTTTCACAGGAAGAATATTAAGATGTAAGTTTTACTCCATTTCACTGTGATCAGTTAGGCAGAGACTATGCTACTGCACTTGCATATGGGACGAGACTGTGCCCATCACCAGAATATGCGTTGGATTCGTCAAAAAGGTGTAGTGTTTCGACATTGTGCGCATGTGTCTCGTCAGGACCATCTCACAAAATGGCCGACACACATCGTGGAATCCGATGAAAGCGGGGAGCGCCGCATAACATGACTGAAAGTGATGACCCAAGATTTGTCACGAACTGCATGTGTAAAACATGCACCCCGATAGACAAAAAAGGTCATCAGCTTTTCACAGGAAGAATATTAAGATGTAAGTTTTACTCCATTTCACTGTGATCAGTTAGGCAGAGACTATGCTACTGCACTTGCATATGGGACGAGACTGTGCCCATCACCAGAATATGCGTTGGATTCGTCAAAAAGGTGTAGTGTTTCGACATTGTGCGCATGTGTCTCGTCAGGACCATCTCACAAAATGGCCGACACACATCGTGGAATCCGATGAAAGCGGGGAGCGCCGCATAACATGACTGAAAGTGATGACCCAAGATTTGTCACGAACTGCATGTGTAAAACATGCACCCCGATAGACAAAAAAGGTCATCAGCTTTTCACAGGAAGAATATTAAGATGTAAGTTTTACTCCATTTCACTGTGATCAGTTAGGCAGAGACTATGCTACTGCACTTGCATATGGGACGAGACTGTGCCCATCACCAGAATATGCGTTGGATTCGTCAAAAAGGTGTAGTGTTTCGACATTGTGCGCATGTGTCTCGTCAGGACCATCTCACAAAATGGCCGACACACATCGTGGAATCCGATGAAAGCGGGGAGCGCCGCATAACATGACTGAAAGTGATGACCCAAGATTTGTCACGAACTGCATGTGTAAAACATGCACCCCGATAGACAAAAAAGGTCATCAGCTTTTCACAGGAAGAATATTAAGATGTAAGTTTTACTCCATTTCACTGTGATCAGTTAGGCAGAGACTATGCTACTGCACTTGCATATGGGACGAGACTGTGCCCATCACCAGAATATGCGTTGGATTCGTCAAAAAGGTGTAGTGTTTCGACATTGTGCGCATGTGTCTCGTCAGGACCATCTCACAAAATGGCCGACACACATCGTGGAATCCGATGAAAGCGGGGAGCGCCGCATAACATGACTGAAAGTGATGACCCAAGATTTGTCACGAACTGCATGTGTAAAACATGCACCCCGATAGACAAAAAAGGTCATCAGCTTTTCACAGGAAGAATATTAAGATGTAAGTTTTACTCCATTTCACTGTGATCAGTTAGGCAGAGACTATGCTACTGCACTTGCATATGGGACGAGACTGTGCCCATCACCAGAATATGCGTTGGATTCGTCAAAAAGGTGTAGTGTTTCGACATTGTGCGCATGTGTCTCGTCAGGACCATCTCACAAAATGGCCGACACACATCGTGGAATCCGATGAAAGCGGGGAGCGCCGCATAACATGACTGAAAGTGATGACCCAAGATTTGTCACGAACTGCATGTGTAAAACATGCACCCCGATAGACAAAAAAGGTCATCAGCTTTTCACAGGAAGAATATTAAGATGTAAGTTTTACTCCATTTCACTGTGATCAGTTAGGCAGAGACTATGCTACTGCACTTGCATATGGGACGAGACTGTGCCCATCACCAGAATATGCGTTGGATTCGTCAAAAAGGTGTAGTGTTTCGACATTGTGCGCATGTGTCTCGTCAGGACCATCTCACAAAATGGCCGACACACATCGTGGAATCCGATGAAAGCGGGGAGCGCCGCATAACATGACTGAAAGTGATGACCCAAGATTTGTCACGAACTGCATGTGTAAAACATGCACCCCGATAGACAAAAAAGGTCATCAGCTTTTCACAGGAAGAATATTAAGATGTAAGTTTTACTCCATTTCACTGTGATCAGTTAGGCAGAGACTATGCTACTGCACTTGCATATGGGACGAGACTGTGCCCATCACCAGAATATGCGTTGGATTCGTCAAAAAGGTGTAGTGTTTCGACATTGTGCGCATGTGTCTCGTCAGGACCATCTCACAAAATGGCCGACACACATCGTGGAATCCGATGAAAGCGGGGAGCGCCGCATAACATGACTGAAAGTGATGACCCAAGATTTGTCACGAACTGCATGTGTAAAACATGCACCCCGATAGACAAAAAAGGTCATCAGCTTTTCACAGGAAGAATATTAAGATGTAAGTTTTACTCCATTTCACTGTGATCAGTTAGGCAGAGACTATGCTACTGCACTTGCATATGGGACGAGACTGTGCCCATCACCAGAATATGCGTTGGATTCGTCAAAAAGGTGTAGTGTTTCGACATTGTGCGCATGTGTCTCGTCAGGACCATCTCACAAAATGGCCGACACACATCGTGGAATCCGATGAAAGCGGGGAGCGCCGCATAACATGACTGAAAGTGATGACCCAAGATTTGTCACGAACTGCATGTGTAAAACATGCACCCCGATAGACAAAAAAGGTCATCAGCTTTTCACAGGAAGAATATTAAGATGTAAGTTTTACTCCATTTCACTGTGATCAGTTAGGCAGAGACTATGCTACTGCACTTGCATATGGGACGAGACTGTGCCCATCACCAGAATATGCGTTGGATTCGTCAAAAAGGTGTAGTGTTTCGACATTGTGCGCATGTGTCTCGTCAGGACCATCTCACAAAATGGCCGACACACATCGTGGAATCCGATGAAAGCGGGGAGCGCCGCATAACATGACTGAAAGTGATGACCCAAGATTTGTCACGAACTGCATGTGTAAAACATGCACCCCGATAGACAAAAAAGGTCATCAGTTTTTCACAGGAAGAATATTAAGATGTAAGTTTTACTCCATTTCACTGTGATCAGTTAGGCAGAGACTATGCTACTGCACTTGCATATGGGACGAGACTGTGCCCATCACCAGAATATGCGTTGGATTCGTCAAAAAGGTGTAGTGTTTCGACATTGTGCGCATGTGTCTCGTCAGGACCATCTCACAAAATGGCCGACACACATCGTGGAATCCGATGAAAGCGGGGAGCGCCGCATAACATGACTGAAAGTGATGACCCAAGATTTGTCACGAACTGCATGTGTAAAACATGCACCCCGATAGACAAAAAAGGTCATCAGCTTTTCACAGGAAGAATATTAAGATGTAAGTTTTACTCCATTTCACTGTGATCAGTTAGGCAGAGACTATGCTACTGCACTTGCATATGGGACGAGACTGTGCCCATCACCAGAATATGCGTTGGATTCGTCAAAAAGGTGTAGTGTTTCGACATTGTGCGCATGTGTCTCGTCAGGACCATCTCACAAAATGGCCGACACACATCGTGGAATCCGATGAAAGCGGGGAGCGCCGCATAACATGACTGAAAGTGATGACCCAAGATTTGTCACGAACTGCATGTGTAAAACATGCACCCCGATAGACAAAAAAGGTCATCAGCTTTTCACAGGAAGAATATTAAGATGTAAGTTTTACTCCATTTCACTGTGATCAGTTAGGCAGAGACTATGCTACTGCACTTGCATATGGGACGAGACTGTGCCCATCACCAGAATATGCGTTGGATTCGTCAAAAAGGTGTAGTGTTTCGACATTGTGCGCATGTGTCTCGTCAGGACCATCTCACAAAATGGCCGACACACATCGTGGAATCCGATGAAAGCGGGGAGCGCCGCATAACATGACTGAAAGTGATGACCTAAGATTTGTCACGAACTGCATGTGTAAAACATGCACCTCGATAGACAAAAAAAGGTCATCAGCTTTTCACAGGAAGAATATTAAGATGTAAGTTTTACTCCATTTCACTGTGATCAGTTAGGCAGAGACTATGCTACTGCACTTGCATATGGGACGAGACTGTGCCCATCACCAGAATATGCGTTGGATTCATGTTTTACACATGCAGTTCGTGACAAATCTTAGGTCATCACTTTCAGTCATGTTATGCGGCGCTCCCCGCTTTCATCGGATTCCACGATGTGTGTCGGCCATTTTGTGAGATGGTCCTGACGAGACACATGCGCACAATGTCGAAACACTACACCTTTTTGACGAATCCAACGCATATTCTGGTGATGGGCACAGTCTCGTCCCATATGCAAGTGCAGTAGCATAGTCTCTGCCTAACTGATCACAGTGAAATGGAGTAAAACTTACATCTTAATATTCTTCCTGTGAAAAGCTGATGACCTTTTTTGTCTATCGAGGTGCATGTTTTACACATGCAGTTCGTGACAAATCTTGGGTCATCACTTTCAGTCATGTTATGCGGCGCTCCCCGCTTTCATCGGATTCCACGATGTGTGTCGGCCATTTTGTGAGATGGTCCTGACGAGACACATGCGCACAATGTCGAAACACTACACCTTTTTGACGAATCCAACGCATATTCTGGTGATGGGCACAGTCTCGTCCCATATGCAAGTGCAGTAGCATAGTCTCTGCCTAACTGATCACAGTGAAATGGAGTAAAACTTACATCTTAATATTCTTCCTGTGAAAAGCTGATGACCCTTTTTGTCTATCGAGGTGCATGTTGTACACATGCAGTTCGTGACAAATCTTAGGTCATCACTTTCAGTCATGTTATGCGGCGCTCCCCGCTTTCATCGGATTCCACGATGTGTGTCGGCCATTTTGTGAGATGGTCCTGACGAGACACATGCGCACAATGTCGAAACACTACACCTTTTTGACGAATCCAACGCATATTCTGGTGATGGGCACAGTCTCGTCCCATATGCAAGTGCAGTAGCATAGTCTCTGCCTAACTGATCACAGTGAAATGGAGTAAAACTTACATCTTAATATATATATATATATATATATATATATATACATCACGCTATTATTGCGGGCTCCTTACAAAAAACAAACTTACGGAGTCGGTCGATTTTACTTTCATCATCCTATCCTTACCACTTCCTTTCATATGACCCACTAGTGACTTCCGCCTCTGTATATTTACTTTCATAAAAAGGACAATTGAGGCTCCCACACTGTTGCCAAACGAACGGACGCCGTAAGGTCTCGCATGAAAGTTATATACATTGGAGTACATTGGCTACCTACCAGTTCGATTTAAATTGATTATCAAAAACATTTTATCATAAATAAGTTTTGAATTTATATTTTGTCTTGTGTGAATCCTGTATCGAAATGGAACGAAATTAATGTCATTTGAATTACTCTATGGCTAGGGATTCTCCCACGGTAGGAGATTTAAGTCTCGAGCGTAGTCAATTGCCAAAGATGGTTTACAGCTTGATGCAATGTTAGTTACTGCAGAAACCAAACTGATCGATTAAATACCAGGATAAGCCAGGAACATACACCAATGTCCGTTATATGGTTAGTTATCCTGGCATCTGACGAAGGCTCAACAGAAGAAGATCCTTAGTGTTGAGAATAGATTTCTGCGAAAGATTTTGGAGATAAGATGGTACCACTATGTCTCAAATGAGATCGTACGCGCCAGAAGAGCACAACAACTAATCTCTTCAGTCATCCAGAATCGCAAAATGAGCTGGCTTAGCCATGTTCTCCGGATGTTCCCCGAGAGTCTTGAATATGCAAGTATTTACTATAATCCGGATGAGACAAGAAGGCGAGGAAGGCCGAAATTAACAATCAAGCGGCCATTCACTGCGGATCTCCGAGATGCTGGACTGAGCTGAGATTCGAGGATTCAACAGTGGACTTATTTGATCTATTATCATTTTTTCTAGTTTTTTACTTAAAATTGGGAGTTTTGAAATCGGCCTATAGTTTTCTACAAGATTTCTATAACCACTTTTGAATATTGAGGATATGATTTGGTTTCCAGAGTGACGGGAATACCCCCTCCTCCAGGGACTTACTGAATATGATAGTAGCCCTTTTTCCGGCAAATTATATTTTATAAACATAACCCGGCAGCTTGTCCCCCTGCATGTCTACTTAGAGACAGGCAGGGGGACTCCAACAAAATCCATGGAGTCCAAATTGGGAAAGAAGCCATTACATTTAGTGATACAAACTGAGTCAAGGAAGGCTCTACATAGGCTGTCAATGACCGGACAATGGGACAAATCCAAACCTAGGACTAGACACACAAATATGGAATAGTGCGATTGTGGTGCTCGAGATCGGAAAGTATGGAAATTTTTTAAAGAGGTCTTTATTTTGTTGCAGTGGAGAGAAGAGGTCTAGCAGTAAATACCTATGTATTGTTACCAGACCAAAGTAAGAGTCTGCGAGTAGGCACACGTCAAACTTCACCCCATTGCTTAAAGACGAATAATTCCAAATAGTTTATATCTTTAAATAATAACATACATATGTAATAATTGAATAAAATATGAATCAAAGGAATTTTTTTTATTAAAGATGAAAATATAATATAAACAAGCATCAAACAATCTGAATCATCTACCGTAATAATTAGAGTTAGCTATGTCAATTATAATTATAAAATTTTAAATAAATGAAATTATGTAATGATTTGTAAAATGTCAATTCTTGATGTATGGAAATGAATCAAAATAAAATATAATCATGCATAATCAAACAATCTGAATCATCTACCGTAATAATTAAAGTTAGCTATGTCAATTATAATTATAAAATTTTAAATAAATGAAATTATGTAATGATTAGTAAAATGTCAATTCTATGATGTATGGAAATAAATCAAAATAAAATATAATCATGCATAATCAAACAATCTGAATCATCTACCGTAATAATTAAAGATAGCTATGTCAATTATAATTATAAAATTTTAAATAAATGAAATTATGTATTGATTTGTAAAATGTCAATTTTTGATGTATGGAAATAAATCATAATAAAATATAATCATGCATAATCAAACAATCTGAATCATCTACCGTAATAATTAAAGTTAGCTATGTCAATTATAATTATAAAATTTTAAATAAATTTAATTATGTAATGATTAGTAAAATGTCAATTCTATGATGTATGGAAATAAATCAAAATAAAATATAATCATGCATAATCAAACAATCTGAATCATCTACCGTAATAATTAAAGTTAGCTATGTCAATTATAATTGTAAAATTTTAAATAAATGAAATTATGTAATGATTTGTAAAATGTCAATTCTATGATGTATGGAAATAAATCAAAATAAAATATAATCATACATAATCAAACAATCTGAATCATCTACCGTAATAATTAAAGTTAGCTATGTCAATTATAATTATAAAATTTTAAATAAATTTAATTATGTAATGATTTGTAAAATGTCAATTCTATGATGTATGGAAATAAATCAAAATAAAATATAATCATGCATAATCAAACAATCTGAATCATCTACCGTAATAATTAAAGTTAGCTATGTCAATTATAATTATAAAATTTTAAATAAATGAAATTATGTAATGATTTGTAAAATGTCAATTCTTGATGTATGGAAATAAATCAAAATAAAATATAATCATGCATAATCAAACAATCTGAATCATCTACCGTAATAATTAAAGTTAGCTATGTCAATTATAATTATAAAATTTTAAATAAATGAAATCATGTAATGATTTGTAAAATTATATTCTTGATGTATGGAAATAAATCAAAATAAAATATAATCATGCATAATCAAACAATCTGAATCATCTACCGTAATAATTAAAGTTAGCTATTTCAATTATAATTATAAAATTTTAAATAAATGAAATTATGTAATGAGTTGTAAAATGTCAATTCTATGATGTATAGAAATAAATCAAAATAAAATATAATCATACATAATCAAACAATCTGAATCATCTACCGTAATAATTAAAGTTAGCTATGTCAATTATAATTATAAAATTTTAAATAAATGAAATTATGTAATGATTTGTAAAATGTCAATTCTATGATGTATGGAAATAAATCAAAATAAAATATAATCATGCATAATCAAACAATCTGAATCATCTACCGTAATAATTAAAGTTAGCTATGTCAATTATAATTATAAAATTTTAAATAAATGAATATATTACTATTCCTTTTTATATATGTTTTGGACAAAAACTTTCATCTTTAACCAGTCTTTATTTTCTAAAAGAATGGGGAATTTTTCTTTTAGTTTTTCACACTCCATTCTCTTAGGAGGAATTTTTTTTCGAATATGTAGTTTGAAAAAATCCTTTACAACTCTTTTTTGATGCTCTGTCCATGGAACTAAAATTCTATTTTTCTTTTTACTAACAGGTTCTCTTTGTGTTTGTTCAATATCCATAAGTGATTGGTTACAATATGAATTAGTTCCGATTACAATATTACCAATATTATTTATGTTATCTTCAGTAAAAGGTGCTTCACTTTCCGATTCGTTTAGGTTTACTGATTCGTTTAGGTTTACTGATTCGTTTAGGTTTACTGATTCGTTTAGGTTTACTGATTCGTTTAGATTTACTGCTTCGTTTAGGTTTTCTTCCAGATTTAAATCTATGCTATCGAGGTTTTGTCCTTTAAACTCTGCCGCTTTACCGCTTTCTAAAAGCAACAGGAGCTTCGAAATTTTGGCCGTTTGATACACGTCATCGGGCAAACGATAATTGCTCCGATGTACTCCAAGTGTATGCCCCATAAAGTTGGCCAATTGTTCCATGTCGTTTTCGGACATGGAAAACAATTGGGTTAGCGTTGCTAAATGCTTGCGAAGTTTCGTGGTTGTAATTGCCTTAGGATTTTTTGAACCTGACATCATGGCGTGCTTTTGTAGTATTTTATATCCACACAGTGGTTCGAGCGTGTTCACGTTCGCAAACAGGTACTTATTTTTTTTATCTACATTTTTATCTCTGTACTTAAGTAATGTTTTGATATTATCTTGAACGTCGTCGCTGAAAAGTACAGGGACACCTCTTCCCCTTTTTCCTCTAATAATTATTCGTTTGAATTTTTTCAATAATATCTTTTCTGACTCTGTTATAACTTCTGCAAATTCTTCGTACGTTTGAAGCCCTTCATCTGTTGTAACGTCTTTGTAAATGTCTAAATGTAACCTTTGGAGCTCCCCTGGTCTTCTTCTATTTAACAAAATCACTCGGCAAAAGACTGTCTCCATTAATAAATTATATGCAATTTTATCTTGATTGTTTTTCTCTAACTTTCGTGTGGTAGTTTTCGCTGTTTGTAATAAATACTCCCGTAACTTTTTCAGATCTTCAGCTAACGGTACTATAGTGATTTTGTTCCATCTTTTTAAGTTCAGATCATTTGCAGCTTGACTGCTAACTTCGAATTGCCATTGACTTTCGATCATTCTTATAAATGTTTTTAAATCGGCTTCTATTTCTGCACTTGCAATCGTATTTGCTACATGCTTTCTTTTTAAAACGATTATTATTGCCAATTCGGCACACTGTTTGAGCGTAGTGCCCATATTAAGAGCGATTGTTGGCGATTTGTATTTTTCTGTTGTTTCGTCATATTTGGCAACTATTTTTGTTGCCTGTACGATTAAATCAAAATATTGGGAGCGTAAAGAGTCAAATAATGATTTTATATTCGGCTCTATTTCTTTGATTTGTAATAATAATCTTGCTAATTCTCTCATTTTTCTCGATGTCACATTAACGAAATGCTTTTCTCTATGGATTTTCATATAGCGCGCACCAAAAGCGCATATTAAGAAATCTTTTTTTACGCACATCGATATGTGGTCCGCTCTCATTTTGGGGAATACTACGTCTCTTAGTTGCTGGTCCACTGGATATGCTGAGAGTAACAAGTTTTGAGCACTGGCTTTATGAGTTTTATCTTTTTTATTCAGGCATTTATTTCTGTGTTTCCAAAGGAGCTTTTCCGAAAAGAATCCATAACACCCATCACAGGGAATTACTGGTCCTCCCAATGCAGATGTTCGAACTGGTTTGCGTACTGTATTGCTCATTATATAATTTCCTTTATTTCGTATTATTTTAATTAAGTCATTTCTCTCTTTTGTCTTTAAGGGGAGCTTGATTATCTTTTGGACATCCGTTTCTAGTGAATGATTCCTTTGCAAATGTCTTGCGAAGTTAAGGACGTAAGTTTCGCAATAATAACAGAAGTTAGTAGATTTCTTTCCGCTTCTCCTTTCTCCATTTGTCTTTTTGTTAGATGGCATCTCCTTTAAAAGTAAAAAAATGATAATTTGTATTTAACGTTCATAAAATATATAGGGATTTATACCACTTTTATTGAAATTAAATGTACCGTTTTAGCTTTGATACCAACCTTGCATAGTACATCCATATCGCTACCTCCATCGCTATTATTTTCCTGAAATTAAAATACATTTTATGTAAAACAGATATTGAGATCGAAGCAGAAGTAGAGATGATATTTTTTTTTAATTTTTCACTTTGGCCTAAAATTGCAAAATTGTGAAAAAAAAACTTTTTTAATAGCTGATTAATGAAGGGATGTTATTAATTAATAAATCAAGACAAAAATTCCAAAATACTCAGAACTACTACGTTCTTAAATCAACGTGGGCAAATTGTACCTACAGTAAAATCTTAGTGGAAAGGGTTATAAAAATAACTGTGTGGGATAGACATTGCACAGGGGGCTTTTACAAATGGGAGGGGATGAAGAGATATCAATATTGGGGTGGAATTGAGTGGGATGATGGTATGTGCGCTTATGATGCAGACGATTTAGTACTTATGGTTGAGTGTGAAAATAATTTGCAAGAACTTGTGTTTGAAAATTGTACAAAATTGTAAAATGAATGTCAGCAAAACAAAGGTTTTGGTATTTGAAAGTAGATTATTAATTATTAATATCTAGTAGATTATTACCTCATTAGGTGTTTCTGGGATTATATCTGGCGAGCCCACTGGCGACGTAATATGGTTATCCTGTTCCTAAAAGTAAATAGGTACACAAAACGTTGTAAATTCAATAATATAGTAGTGTGTAACGAAATATTATTCGGTTGTGTTACGCGAAATATATGTGAATAAGCATTTTGGGAATGTAAATATCTTAAACAAATAATTTATGTAAATCATGTAGGTACTAATAAATAGGTTTTACCGATTCAGGAGTCTCGGCAACAATATACGGACTTTTATCTTCATTTGCCAAATAATTCTTATTTTCACCATTGATCTAAAAGCAAATAATGTATAAAATATAATTACCTTTCTTTTTTTAATGAATCTGTGCTCACCCGAAGTGAACACAAATACACTTTTGACATCTTTCACACTAAGCAAAAGCTTGTGTCGTGAAAGTAGAAGATGGTCGGCACCAGGGTTCGAAACCACGACCTTCGGATTGAAAGTCGCCGACTGTAACCGCTGGGCTACCAACCACTTCATCTAAATATTTAAAATTCTAATTTCAAAAATATTCATCTCTGGAGTACAAATAAAAATACGAATGGTACCCAATAGAGATGTAAAATAGTAACGTACCGATTCAGGAGTCTCTGGCATATAATCTGGATCTTTGTCTTCATCATCTGTCAAATGCTCACTCGGATCTTCCGACTAAAATTGACATAATGGAATCATCTAATTATATAATTCAATTATAAATATTTTTTATTAAATAATTTATTGATTAAACATTGTTTAAAATTAAAAAAAAAAGTGTTAAGCAATTAAAATAAAAAAAGTAAATTTGAAGTTACATACATTTTCCTCGTCATCAAAACCTCTATTGCAAAACCAAATCTTCTTCTTTTTTTCAAATTTATTTCCACGTTTGTGCTGAAAGCATTTAATTCGGATCAATAATATTGATGTAATTGTAATTAATTAAATCGTAATAATAGTCATAATAGTACAAAATCACATAATTTAACGGGGTTAAAACGAGATGCAAATCTAAATGACTACCAGTGTGACGCGGAACACTTATCTGACTACCAGTGCGTCTCTAGTTCGGATGCCGGTCAGGATGAATTCAAAAAATACTTTTACCCTGCCGGAGCAGTCGAGCCATGACTCCATGCGACACGTTACGGATTTCTATTTGTGATGGTTTTGTAGCGAAGTTTGTAGTATATTAAGTAGGTTTGTACTGTGTTAATGTTACAAGATGTACGTAGTGATGCGGTGTTCACACGGGGCGATATAAGGCCAGACGATTTCGCTTGCATAAAAAAATATCGCTCGGTCGCCCATTGATCATGTGATGTGTTCACACGAGTCCACCGACATACATTCAATCTAGTGTCAAGTGCGCTGATAGTTTTAAAAATGATGGACGTCGAGATAGAAGTTACGGAGTAATTGCGGTTAGTTGAAAGACGATATAAGGGGACTCCTAATAGTCCTAATTGAGGAAAAAAAAAAACGCAGATATTGGGTGCAGAATTGGATTCTAAGGAGAAATAAATTTAGAGCAGTGCTGTCAACTGTCAAGAAACAGAACATACGGACGCCGCGCATAATATCTGCGCATGCGCGCATTCTTCCACCAGATACAAAAGTTGAAAGGCAGTCAACTTGAGGCGATATCGCTATCAATCATTTTTATCGCTTCAGATTTATCGACAATCTGTTCACACGGTTCAATTGGCTGGCGATATTTTAGTGTCCTGGCGATATTCGCCTCGTCTGAACACCGCATCAGTAAGATAATGTTAAGATTATTATTGGTATTCGCACACTCAGGCTCTTCCTGGTGGGATCTCTTGCATTTGTATCTTTTTTTTTTTTTTTTACAAAAAAGGCCCTTTGTTAACTGTTTTATGTTTTCATGTTTGTTAAATTTGTAGGTTTAAGATATTTGTTTTTGTAACAAGAGATTTAAAAATAAAATAAATGAATTGTTCGGGGTCTTATAAAAAATACGTCTTCAATAAAAAAAGGTTCAGGTATCCAAAATCTGTTTGGAGATACTGAAACTATTTCTCTTGCCCTCCCTAATGACACTAAACACGACCGACTCTATAAATTAGCTGGATGCCATCGAACATTTTATATATGACACACCAAGTGGCGTACCGAGGAAGGGGGAGGGCGGAGGGGGGGGGGGGACCGCCCCGGGCGGCACTATTAGGAGGGCGGCAAAATTTGCTTACGCTATACTTTACAGTTTACACGACCAGATTGATATAATCAGAACTTTTAGTATTATCTAAAAAAAATCCGTGCGATAAGTCCGCAGGTAAAGAAATCTGTGGGTCATAAGTTACTGACATTTTTACCCAAATTCAGATATAAGTATACATACATCAAATGATTTAGAATTTTACGCCGCATATGAAAATCAACACCCCATATTTAAAAAAAACTCTCAAACAATTTTTCCTAGTTGACTAAAGTTGACAACACATAAATGCCGCCTTTATTGGACCAGGCACCCTCAATGAGGACAGATATACATGGGCGCTCGCAGAAAATTTTCCAGGGGGGGGGGGGCAGAATATTTTTAGTAATGTTTTATTAAGATTCCATTCTGATCTAAAAAAAAATACAAACCCCCCCCTACCTACGGGCGCCCATAGACAAATGATACAGGTGGACTACAATACAAACGACTTAGCCATTTTATCAAATTGAAAAAGATGTGACGGATAAAATTGATTTCAATTTTAAACCCGGACATTTTTTTTTTTGTTTTTGTTGAGGCCTTCCACCCGATACTATAAACCCGGACATCCAAGAAAACAAACTAATAAAAACGTGATCGTACAAAATACTGTAAAAGTAATAACCTAGAAAAAACACAAACCACCACAAATAAGTACACACTGTAGGCAAGGAAAATATAAAATTAATGCTTAATTTTTTTAATAATGGTTAATTTTGCACAGCTTGATCTCGCAACTAAAATCCTTTTTCTCTAAGCCGCACCGGCTGCAAGAGTAATGTAAAGTTTGCAAACACAAACAAATAAACTCTTAAAAAAAGCAAAAAAACGCTTTCTAAATACCTTAGTTTACACTATTAAATTTAATTTTCTTATATAATAAAACTGATTTCGGATGTGTATTTTCTATTTTAATAAATCTTATTTGGAATATTTATTAAACAATTAATTAAATAAGTGTTCCGCAAATTTAAAAATTATATTCTATTTAAAAAATAAAGGAAATAAATTTAACTTACGGCATTTTTTGAAGACATCTTCGGCAAGTCAAAAAATTCACGTCCACTCACTTAAAAATTCAACCGTTAACTGATTTTGATATTAGTCAATTAGTGGAGCAATCCAATTAAGGGAGGGCCGAAAAACCTTATTTTGATATTTCAACATTGACAACAAAATAAAAATAAAAATATCAAAATCGGTAGACATCTTCCGATTGCGCATTGGCTCTAAAGTATGAAAACTGTGCATTTTTGCGATTATTTTTTAATTTTTTTGACTTAAGTGTTTTGGTATTATTATAGTTTTTAACGTCTTCAAAATAGAGCCTAAAACCATTGTGGTTTAATTTGGTTTAGATCAGTTGATATATTCCTTTCGCGCAGAGGGCCAGAAATTTGCCAAAATATTGTAAATTTCACCTTTTTACAAATTCTTCTTTCTATCTTTAGTATATTTTTAAACGTAATAGTCACAATTACTTTATTTTGAACATAAGAACATTGTTTTTTACCATAATCTAAACAAATAAACAACTTCCGGTCACGTAATAACCACAGAGCTATAGAAAAACAGTACCTGAAAAAAGATAGACTAATCACATGATGGGTGATAATAGTAACAACGGGTATGATACTTTTCGGCTTGCTCTGTATTTAAAAAGCTTACATATAATGAATAGTCCATTTTAGTTGAACCTGTCAATTGGTACCTACTGTTCTCTATTTTGTAGCCGAAGGTTCTTTGATGACTGCTTTGCTGGTGAAGTTAAGCATAGCCGATCAGGGCAGCAGAGTGGTTCTTATTAATCCCTCTCGAGATTCAGAACCACAAACTTTTCCTGAGGCTTTCGTAACGAGTTTTCCACAGCGTTCAACATCCTGCGTGTAAACTGGGAATTTCTTGAAAGTAATGTCCCAGTCAGGCATTGAGTCACTGTCGATGTGCAATGTGATCTCGTCTCGAATCTCGAGTCATGATTAAGAGTACTTACTTCTGTTCTGGGTGGGCGAAAAAACCTTTCTGTTCGGTCACAAGGCCGGTAACATCGAGCATCGAGCAAAGGGTTTGGCAAATACCTGGTAGTTTCTATTGCTTAGTAAATAAGTTTCGGACCGTCTGTAAAGTGTTTACTTGTTTTGATAGTAAACCACACTGGCACGTATGATTTGGATATAAAGAAAAAACTAATTCTTGATGCTCGGGTGAACATTTTCTTCCCTTTTGTGCAATCTACGAGTTCTATTTACTTTTTGTCAACCAACTCGAATGTGAAAAGTACCCAGGATCCCGTACTGCCAAATCTCCTTACAGGTTCCTGATTTTATTGCCATTGAAATATCAAATAAGTATTGCAGAACTTTGCTAAACAAGATTCTATCTGTCTGTGGGATCTGTCAATTCTCCGGAAGTTAACCTACGGTAGTTTCTGGAAGCAAACTAACTTTTCGCCGATTGGCCCTTTGGAAGTACCTACTAGGGGCAGTTGTCTTGCCATCCAGGTGCTCAAACATGTAGCGGAATTCATTAAATGGAGGAGGCAAATAGCCCATTGTACTGGTTTGCTTAAATAAAGTTAAGTACAGGCTTTTTCTACTTCATTATGTTAAAAAATACTACGAATGTTAATTTAAATACAAACTATGTATCAAATACAAAACAATGCGTAAAATTGTGAAATTTTCAATATTTTTGGCAATTTTTTTTTCAAAAAAAAATTGAAATTTTTGAAGATATCAACTGATCTAAACCAAATTAAACCACAATGGTCTAAGGCTCTATTTGAAGACGTTAAAAACCATTATAATACGAAAACACTTAAGTAAAAAAAAAAAAAAAATAATTGCAAAAATGCAGAGTTTTCATATTTTGTCAAACTTTAGGGCCAATGCGCGATCGGAAGATGTCAACCGATTTTGATCATTATTTTTTCTATTTTGTTTTGTTCGCAACTTTTGCGCGCAACAACTTCGAAATATCAAAATGAGTTTTTTCGGCTCACCCTTACAATCCATCTCAAAACTGTGCACGATATTTGCGAGTGTTTACTACAAGGGCAGTTATAAGTATTCTAGACCTTGGGGATTGTATAGTAGGTACAGTGCCGTTTTACTTATATCATAATAACGAGGGTATACAACCAAAATGCACAAAGTCAATTTTACTTGTATCCCGAAACAAGTAAAATTGACTTTGTGCATTGGCATGGCGTTTTAATGAAAAAATATTCTTGTAACACAAATATGTAATTCGGTATAAATGTTATAGAATTTTTATAACCATAAAATTACTAAATCATTAATCCTCTACGTAAATAAATTCAAAATTGGGAACTAAATTTGGGATTTGTTAGTTTTTGGGGTAAATTAAATTTGAAATCATACCTGACTTGCATTTTGGTTGTACAAGATTGTTTCATACTTTGTTCGTGGACATTTCTTGTGTTTTTCAACTCGTAAATGCCCTTATAATAATAAAATTTAATATAACACTTGATATACCGGCTTTCCTCTCACACGGAGGGAAAGCAGAGCGCGGAGGGAGGTCCGCTCGCTCTTCACCCTCTCGGCTAAATCTCCTAACCGAGAGAGGCGGTAGTCGGCCTCCGAAAAGATCCTCGGCTAGCTCCAATTGCTGGAGACCGCCCTACCTCTATATCCAATCTGGTATCTTTCTCTGGTGACTTACTTGGGGAGATGCATGCATGGGTTTTTAAATCAAATTACCGGTTAATTTTATACCCAAAAGAAACCTAGTTTATTTCAATAATAAAACAAAAATGAAATAATAAAAAAACAAACTGCGATATCACACAAGATAATGATAAGGGAAAATCATTAGATAAAACATGTAAAATCAATAGAATCAGTAATTATCAAAGAGAATAATTATTTGTAAATAAAAAAAATATGAAAACTAATTTAGGTTATTTAAAAAAAATCAACGACACAAAAAAATACCTAAGATGTCACACCCCGAAAGATAGTAAAAGCATATTACAATAAAAAGTAAAAGTGTCTACTTAAAACTAACAATATAACAAAAAGAAGTCTTTCAAACTGAAGAGGGCAATAAAGCAATCCGCAAATTCTATGATAGGTCCACAAAGCATTGATTGGTCCCACTTGAGCGCCCTTAGGTTCTATGGAAAACGGGAGCGTCCATCTGGCCTGGGTCGGCTGGCGATCCTCCACTACTTGGCAGGTCGGTGAAAAATAAATTTATGACTTACAATAATATGCGTGACTGGTTGTTAAGGCGGTGTTCGGTCGTTTTAGAGCGCTGTCTTACGCACTCCTGCAGGAGCTTTGTATGTCGTCCCTCCTCGCTGTTTGGGGGTCGTCCAGGAACCACTTCATTCAATACTCAACTAGATTATTGTCCACTATAATTGTTTTAATCACTTTGTCACTTAGTCGTCGGCATCGTTAAATGTAATCGTGAAGTCTTAGTACCTGTATGCTCGGAGTGTTCATTCGTTTGACCGGTTTTCGTCTTTAGGTACAATTTACACTTCTCACAAACTCAACTTGTTTCGCGACCGTCCTCGCAACTCTTCCCGGAGTACTCTTTTCGTATACTCAATCCTCCGACGGACTCTCAAAAACTGTTCTCCGACGGGCTCTCAAAAAAACTGCCGCGACGGGCTCTCAAAAAGAACTGCCCCGACGGACTCTCAAAAACTGCCCCGACGGACTCTCAAAAACTGCCCTGAGGCCTGCCTTGTATGGCGTTATATAGCCCATATCTCGGGACCAACCCCTTGCCATTCTAGGGGCAATTTTTTTGTGGGCGGGGTGTCTGTGGTGTCCCGGTGATTCGTCGAAACCTCACTCTTGCAAATGATTTATGGACAATCCGTTCCATGTCTTCGTGTCCGGCTCTCTCCATAATTCAATATTTTTGTGGACCAATTTTATTTCAGGATCATTTAATATGCGGTACATTCAAAAAGAAAAAGACCTACCTACGTGTAATGAAGTTTAAGAGAAAATACAATTTATAACTTACTCTAGATATCAGATTTACAAAAATAAAATTCGAATTAAATATCTATTTGGGGTGTGCATCAACCTACGAGACTATACCGAACACTTATAATTATTTATATTCAATAAACAAACTATACCTAAGCACTAGAACATAGCTATGTTTACCTACAGTAGGTACCTATATTACTACTACAATAATTATTCATCTCTTACGCTAATCAATTTATAATGAGTTATTATTAAATTTTAGTGAATTATTATATTTACAAAATACATGAATATGTTAATCTTATAATATTGTTTATATCACTGGAGGATTAAGGCATTTCACAAAAGTTAATTTATAGTTTACGCTTAGACTTAAAGCTCAACTGATACTATTTTTTCTCAGTAATCTAGGTACACTCAAATTATTACATATGATTAGGTACTTTAAACCGTCGGAACAATTACTTAATTATGCATACCTATAGCAATTTACATTTTTCTTTTATTTGCGAAATAAAAATTGGAACTTGTACAAAATTACAATAGATATTTATTACATACATGTGAATCAAGGCCTACGGCCTTCAGATTTACATTTTTCTTTTATTTGCGAAATAAAAATTGGAACTGGTACAAAAATTACAATAGATATTTATTACATACATGGGAGTCAAGACCTACGGCCTTCAGATTTACATCTTATTTTATTTGCGAAATAAAAATTGGAACTTGTACAAAATTACAATAGATAATTATTACATACATGTGAATCAAGACCTACGGCCTTCAGAGGGGTGCGACTTTTCTACAGTTTAAATTTAATATTAATCCAATAAGAAATTTATTAATTCTACAATTATTTCGTTCTTTATCTCCATATCGTAACCAAGTACTTAATATCTGAACATGTGTCCAGCATATGTTTCTAAAAATGGTGCTGTGCAATGTGCATCCATTTCGTCTTTGAATTTATTACAATGGCCAAAGTCTCCTTTTATTTATTTATTTTTTTTTTAACTACGCTCTTTATTGTATATTTCAACCTATTCAAAATCATTTTATTTTTTTATGTGCTTGATTCCTCTATTGTCCATAAAAATATTCAATGCCAAACCCGTCATACGATTTCTCAAGATTTAGAAAGTCCTAATTTATTAGCCCTCTTGTTTCGAAAATACAACGAGTGTATTTTGTATTATGTAATATTTTAAAAAAAGTTAGATTTTTTTATATTACATCAGTTCGTCATGCCTCATTTCTACGAGTCCTAAAGAAACGAACAATGATTTTAATATCCCAGCCAATTGTTTCTCTTAAAAATTAAGGAACAATGCCAAATTTGTTTTCTTTCGTTACAGTGCGTTTTCAGAAATTTACCCCTTTTGTTTAAAAACTGTCAACTATTATTTTTAAGAAAGCTAATTTACGACATACCCAATATTCTTTCAATGTGAAATTCAGTCGTCATAAATATACCATATCAAATCCTCCCAACTCAATCGACTAATTTCACATTATTAATTACTGTATCGTTATACACATCTAAAAATAATTAGCAATACTGGCTCTTCTTTTTACCCTAGGCGCCAACCAATTGTTATAGCTAACGTTTATCTGTTATAATCCCAAATGGTAAAGAATATAACTCGCTTATACAAGATCTCATGCCCGTGACTCTTTTATGTATGAACCAACTGCTACATACCACCATCGTACCCGCTAATTACACTGATCTAATATAACTAATAAGAACCTGTACTGAGTGTACGTACAAAAAAAAAACTGCGATTCAACCCCCTTTTCGACATGCTGATGGATACCTTCCAAACTTACTTCCGTGTCTTTCTTCACCTGTCCTTACAGATAACCTAAGCACCCCGTATTCCTTGTCTTATCAGCGTCCAAAACAACGACCTCTTGGGAATTGATCACTTTCCCCACATCCGGTCCAAACTCACAACTGTCTCCTAATACCAACTCTCCAACCCCTCGAACTTTTCTCCTCTCATTCAGGTATGCCTAATTCTCACTTAAATTAGGCTGGAAGAGCGAGTAATTCCATCACCTTACTCTGAACTCTGTCGCCGGCCTTATCTCTAGCGACCCCTAACATCTCACTGCTTCAGGCCATGGTAAACTCACACTTGAATCTACCCAAAAGAGCGAATCATTTTGTTGCCTACACGAAGCTCTGACCTATCTTTAACTAATCCAAGTCTCCGGCCTTGCTCACCTCCCCACTGAGTTGAGCCAGAAGAGCGAATCCTTCCGTTGCCCACACGGAGCTCTAACCTATATTTAATGAATCTAAGCCTCCAGGCCTTGCTCACCTCCCCACTGAGTTGAGCCAGAAGAGCGAATCATTCTGTTGCCTCCACGGGGCTTTGCTTCATCAATATAAAAATCCCGAAAGACTATCACTACTCAGCCTTTCCACTCACTATCACATTGACGCACCGACAAATCCACCATCAACTGTCCTGGACCAGGTTGCTAAAGAACACTCATCTTTGTACCCATCTACCGTACCCAATCCAAGCCTGTACCTTTCTAGTTACTATGACGCGTACCTACCTACCTAACGCGAAACACAAAAACATAACTCTTAAAACAAATCCCAACTGAAATGACACTGTATCTAACCTACCTTGTACCTAATCCTCCGGTTATATATCTTTCCCTAGCCTACTAAACTAAATCTTACATCCTATGTGGGTTTTACGCTTCTCCGGGCTTCTACCGGACACTCGAAAACCAACCTGAGAAAAGGAGTGGAAACCATATTCTTTCGCCGTGGCTCCACAGCACATGGGTTTTTACGTTTCTCCTGCCTTTTACAGGACACTCGAAAACCGTGTAAAACCAGTGGAAAGCATATTCTTTCACCGTGCTTTCACGGGACGATCATCTACCGTCATGTTACTACAACCTAACATTATGTTACCTAAGCATAACTATTCACACCCAAACATTAAAACAAATATAATGAAAAATACATGCCTGCCTTCTCTATTTATAATGGGTATCTGTAGTTCAAACTATAACTGCCACTCAGATTACAATACCTAACCTCTTACCCCTCTTCTCGAGACAATGCACTATAATGAGGTTTACATATATAAACACGTTAGAACTAAAGAAAAGAAAATACTTATGTACTAGGCCGACCCAGCTATTAACTATCCTAATTATAATTTCAACTACATACGAAAAAGAAGAAGATTACCTCTGCTTATCATTTCCCCTCCGGAGGGATGAATTATTATAATTACACACACGAAAAATACCTAAAATACTATTAAAAATAACTATATATTTTCCTATTTGCTATAAATGAGAAAAAAAATGTTTTATTCTCTGCACATACTCATTTCGCCTATTTATTCCCTGCCTCCACCAACTAGTTCTGTAATCTGTACCTAACTAGGACGTGTTTCACTTGTCTCAATGTTCGCGTTTGGTTCTGATTGGAGCGGAGGCTCCTCACCCTCAACAATCTGAGGTGGTGGTGCATCGCGCATGTCGTCAATATGTACTTTCAGAATTTTCCCTTTCTTATTTACAAAGTAAACCCTATTCCGTCCTAGAGGCAGCAATACCTCAAACGGTCCTGACCACTTCGGGGCAAAGCCAGCATGTACACCTGCTTCCTGATTTGATAATGGGTGTTCCCTCAACATCACTTTGTCCCCTGTCCTGTAAGTTCTAACCACTTCCGAGTCAGGAGCGTATCGTTTCCGATACTTTTCTTGATTTTCGCGGATTTGTTCGTCCTGCCCCTCTCTATCCCAACCGAGTTCACCCTCGGTGTTCGCTTCTGCCAGCTCCCACTCCCCTGGCCTTCGAGGTTCATACCCCAGGAGGGCCTGGTTTGGAGTAAACCCCGTGGCTTCATTCCGTCGTCTCCGTAGAGAACCAATGACCTCGATCAAACTATCCTCCCAAAATCTGTGTGGTTTATCGAGCAGTTTGAGCCGCAAGCATTTCTTTACTTCTTGATTAATTCTTTCCACTGCGTTTTGACGTGCTTTATAGACCGCTGTTGTCCTATGTCGGCACTGCCACCTCCGAATGGCTTCCTTCCATGCTCGGTGCCTAAACGGTTGTCCATTATCCGACACAAGGATTTTCGGATATCCATACCGCGAGAATACTTCCCTTTCTAGGAGGCTAACTATTTGGGGAGCTCTACCTACTCGCATCGGGAAGGCTTCCACCCATTTCGTAAAAAGATCCGTGACTACCAGAACACTTTTGTTCCCTTTCGTCGACCTAACGTATGGTCCCATTGTGTCAATCGAGACAATTTCAAAAGCATGCTGAGCTTTTGTCGTACCAAGCGGGGCGTGTGGTCGCGGAGGGTTACCCCGGGCTCTCGCGCAGGTCATGCACCCTTTCACAAATTGCCGCGTGTTGACACCCATTCCTTTCCATACGTAATACTGTCTTACTGCCCTCAGGGTTTCACGCCCACCAGGGTGACCGGCTAAGGCATCGTCATGATACGCCTTAAGGACATCCCTCACCATGCAGCGGGGGACAACGAGCTTATGGCCCCGTCCATCCTGTGATAATCGGTACAACGCACCGTTCCTTAAACTATACGGCTCTCTCTGCGGCGTCCGTCGCTCACGAGTTTGAGAATCCTCTGTCTGTATTCTCTCTATGCTAGAAATCAGTTTTCTCAGCTTAGTATCTGTGCGTTGTGCGCTTCTGACTCTGCTGGCCAAGCTGTCAGAGTACCCTTCCTCCTCAGGACGGTCTACTTCTATCTGTAAAACATAGTTCGAGTCGTCCGTCTTCCATCCTTCTTGCTTTACCTCGGGGTACATAGCACGGTCTAAATCGTCTGCCTGAGAGACCAGTAAGTCTTCAGGTTGTCTCGATAGGAAATCCGGCAATTCGTTATCTTTCCCAGGACAATGTTCGATCACAAACGTAAACTCTTGTAGAAGTAATGCCCAGCGTGTTAACTTTGCCCTTTCGCGTTTACTATTATCTAACCAGGTAAGCGCCCTATTATCTGTTCTCAATATAAACGGGTTCCCCTCTAGGAACGGTCTATACCTACGTATGGCCCATACGGCCGCGTACGCCTCTTGTTCATTCGAGTGCCACCTCTGCTCGGTGACTGAGAACCGGCTGCTAGCGTACGATATAACGTCCCGCCCGCCGTCGGGACGTTCCTGAAACAACACTGCCGCGACGCCTAGCTTACTAGCGTCGGTTTGTAAAATAAACTGCCGACTCGGGTCGGGTCTACTCAATGAAAGCGGCTTAGCTAGCTCTTCTTTCAATTTTCTCATTGCGTTATCCGCTTGCGGATTCCATCTGTACGGCCTCTTTGTACTAAGTAAGTCGGTAAGAGGTGCCGCTATCTCTGCATACCGCGGGACGTACTCCCTCAGCCAACCCGCCACGCCGAGGAAGGCTCGTAATTTCCGTCGTGTTACCGGGACGGGGGTATCTGCAATGGATAATTCATGAACCGCCTGTGGGTGGTTACCCCCGTTGGTAACCACATGCCCCAGGTAGTTAAGCTGCTCTGCGGCCAGATTACATTTATCTGCGGCACAGCGCAGACTAAACTGTTGTAACCTCTCAAAAATCAACCGCAGATGGTACATGTGTGTTTTCCAGTCTGGGGAATACACTATAATGTCATCCAAATATACCATACAGAAGTCTCGTAGGTATCCTGCGAGGACTTCTTGGCACATGGTCTTCTGAAAGTGGGCGGGGGCCCCTTTCAGACCAAACGGAAGTACCCGAAATTGATAACTCGCTCCGTCCGGTGTCGTAAAGGCAGTGTATTTCCTGGATTCTTCATCCAGTGGAACCTGCCAGTATCCCTTTTGAAGATCAATCGTGGAAAATATTCTTGCTCCACCAAGATCTTTCAGGGTCTCGTGAATAAGAGGAAGTTGTGACAACTCCTCTTCGGTAACGCTATTAAGCCGCCTATAGTCAACACAGAAACGAAATTCTTCCTTGCCCTTTTTCGGCGCTAAAACTATAGGGAAGCTATAGTTCGACCGACTAGCTTCGATCACCCCGTCGCTCAACATTCCCTCAAGTTGTGCATACAAATTTCTTTTCTTCACGTCAGACAACCTATATGGCGGTAATTTGATAGGTCGCTTATCCGTAAGCTTTATTTTATACGACTGAAGTGGGGCGGGGCCCGCATAGGGGTTAAATACCTCCCTAAACTCTTCTAAAATTCCTCCCAGCTCTACTTGCTGCTCAGGTGTCAAACCTGTAGACACTTTCGGTAGTAGAGCGGTGTTACTGGTTATTCTCTTTTGGGGTAAGAGGTGGGCAGTGGCTCTCTCACTTTTCCCGAAGTGTAGACAGCCTCGATACACGTCTATCACCGCCCGCTGCGATGTTAACCAGTCCACCCCTAATATTATTTCTTCCCGTAACCCGTCAACTACTAAGAACTCGGTAGGTATATCGTAGCCCTGAATCCGCAAATTAACGCGCGCTCTCCCTCTCGGTGTCATCGTATGCCTCCTATCAGCGAGTCGCAACGTGGTCCGACTGATATCGCCCACCTGTTTTGGTCGCAGCATTCCCTCTCTGAGGAGGTTGTGGGATGCCGCCGTATCAATGAGTGCGATATGCTCGCGTCCGTTGATACAAACTCGCACTCGCGGGAGGGCAGGGGTAAGGTCAGTACTACAAACCTGACATGACCCCGCCACGGCCTCCCTGCTACCGAGCCGGGTAGGTGGCAATCGATTAGATCCCGGCTCGTACTGTGGTGAATTTAGTTGCGCCCTTGGGCCGGCGAGTCCACGGTTCCTCGCTGGTCTGGGCGCTGCTCGTTTCCCCGCCACGAGCGTCTGTTCTGTGGTCCATCTGTCCTTTGCTGGGGACAGTTCCTCTGGAGGTGTCCACCTCCACATCGGAAGCAGGTAACACGGTACCTCCTCTGAATTCTGGGTTCATTAGAGACCATGGCCGGTCCCGATCGAACCTCCCCTTCGACCCTTCTGGGCCTCTCACTACTTATGGTTACCCCTACAGGGTGGACCATTTCCCTGGGGAAATCTATGTCCATCACCCGCCTATATAATTCTTCATAAGAATTAAAAATTTTGGTGTCCCTCTCCAGGCACTCCCGATACCTCGGGGACATCAAGGTCACCGCGTGTGACACCAACAGACCCCATGCTTGCTCCCCCTTCAGCCTCTTGAAGACCTTGGCCTTCCTTTCGAGGAAAGCCAAACCCGACTCCTGGTGCCCCTGTGGGTCACCATAGAGGTGAGCCAAGAGTGAGTGTTCCGCCTCCTCAGTCCCATATCTTTGAAGGAGGAGGGTTTTGAAAACCTCCCAGCGAAGAAGGTCACTACCCCTCGCTCCCCACCAAGTTCCTGCTGCGCCCCCCATCCTTTGGGCTGCCTTCCTCACTTGGTCTTTTTCGGGCGTTTCGTAGCGCCGAAAATGACTTTCACAAGCGAGGATGAATGCTTCCGGGCATTCATCAGGACGTCCGTCGAAGTTGACGGCGATATTTCGCCTCTCCCCATCACCTCGGTCTATAAACACGAGCCGTTCCTCTTGTGAATTCGCGCCCTGCTCCCTCCCTGTCTGTAACAGAGGGATCTCTTGAGCGTCCGCCCCACTACTCGTTTCTGACCCACTGGAGGC
Source organism: Mystacides longicornis (assembly GCA_963576905.1). Taxonomy (NCBI): domain Eukaryota; kingdom Metazoa; phylum Arthropoda; class Insecta; order Trichoptera; family Leptoceridae; genus Mystacides; species Mystacides longicornis. The sequence continues at coordinate 46,321 of CAUYXC010000007.1, read as the reverse complement.
CGCTACCCTTGTGCCGTTCCCCTTCTTAGTGCTGTTCGCACGACTCATATTGCCGTTTCGTAAGGTCAACAATTCTTAGAAAACTATCGAGTCACAATCTCTACCTAAACGATAATCCCGAAGTATTGTATGTGTAACGCACTAGAGAGGGATAAACAATATGTACCTACTAATTCATCCGTTTCCCGGATATTTCCGATACCTACAATTTCCTACCCAAATATTATTACATAAATCCTACCGGTCTACCAAACATAAAATAGCGCTGCAGATTTCTACAATTTAAATAATTCTATTATAATCTACAACATTAGTAATGAAACCGTATACATTACACACTCGTCCATGGCATCCCCTCAAGTCACACGTATCGCGTTACAGAGAAAGATACATTTCGCGTATCTGCTGGAAAGCAGTACACCTCGGGTTCGTGCTTGACGCACAAATTTGCTGTCTTCATACCACAGTAGGTGCTACTAATAGCATGCTAATCAAGCAATGCCCCACGTTGGGCGCCACTTGATATACCGGCTTTCCTCTCACACGGAGGGAAAGCAGAGCGCGGAGGGAGGTCCGCTCGCTCTTCACCCTCTCGGCTAAATCTCCTAACCGAGAGAGGCGGTAGTCGGCCTCCGAAAAGATCCTCGGCTAGCTCCAATTGCTGGAGACCGCCCTACCTCTATATCCAATCTGGTATCTTTCTCTGGTGACTTACTTGGGGAGATGCATGCATGGGTTTTTAAATCAAATTACCGGTTAATTTTATACCCAAAAGAAACCTAGTTTATTTCAATAATAAAACAAAAATGAAATAATAAAAAAACAAACTGCGATATCACACAAGATAATGATAAGGGAAAATCATTAGATAAAACATGTAAAATCAATAGAATCAGTAATTATCAAAGAGAATAATTATTTGTAAATAAAAAAAATATGAAAACTAATTTAGGTTATTTAAAAAAAATCAACGACACAAAAAAATACCTAAGATGTCACACCCCGAAAGATAGTAAAAGCATATTACAATAAAAAGTAAAAGTGTCTACTTAAAACTAACAATATAACAAAAAGAAGTCTTTCAAACTGAAGAGGGCAATAAAGCAATCCGCAAATTCTATGATAGGTCCACAAAGCATTGATTGGTCCCACTTGAGCGCCCTTAGGTTCTATGGAAAACGGGAGCGTCCATCTGGCCTGGGTCGGCTGGCGATCCTCCACTACTTGGCAGGTCGGTGAAAAATAAATTTATGACTTACAATAATATGCGTGACTGGTTGTTAAGGCGGTGTTCGGTCGTTTTAGAGCGCTGTCTTACGCACTCCTGCAGGAGCTTTGTATGTCGTCCCTCCTCGCTGTTTGGGGGTCGTCCAGGAACCACTTCATTCAATACTCAACTAGATTATTGTCCACTATAATTGTTTTAATCACTTTGTCACTTAGTCGTCGGCATCGTTAAATGTAATCGTGAAGTCTTAGTACCTGTATGCTCGGAGTGTTCATTCGTTTGACCGGTTTTCGTCTTTAGGTACAATTTACACTTCTCACAAACTCAACTTGTTTCGCGACCGTCCTCGCAACTCTTCCCGGAGTACTCTTTTCGTATACTCAATCCTCCGACGGACTCTCAAAAACTGTTCTCCGACGGGCTCTCAAAAAAACTGCCGCGACGGGCTCTCAAAAAGAACTGCCCCGACGGACTCTCAAAAACTGCCCCGACGGACTCTCAAAAACTGCCCTGAGGCCTGCCTTGTATGGCGTTATATAGCCCATATCTCGGGACCAACCCCTTGCCATTCTAGGGGCAATTTTTTTGTGGGCGGGGTGTCTGTGGTGTCCCGGTGATTCGTCGAAACCTCACTCTTGCAAATGATTTATGGACAATCCGTTCCATGTCTTCGTGTCCGGCTCTCTCCATAATTCAATATTTTTGTGGACCAATTTTATTTCAGGATCATTTAATATGCGGTACATTCAAAAAGAAAAAGACCTACCTACGTGTAATGAAGTTTAAGAGAAAATACAATTTATAACTTACTCTAGATATCAGATTTACAAAAATAAAATTCGAATTAAATATCTATTTGGGGTGTGCATCAACCTACGAGACTATACCGAACACTTATAATTATTTATATTCAATAAACAAACTATACCTAAGCACTAGAACATAGCTATGTTTACCTACAGTAGGTACCTATATTACTACTACAATAATTATTCATCTCTTACGCTAATCAATTTATAATGAGTTATTATTAAATTTTAGTGAATTATTATATTTACAAAATACATGAATATGTTAATCTTATAATATTGTTTATATCACTGGAGGATTAAGGCATTTCACAAAAGTTAATTTATAGTTTACGCTTAGACTTAAAGCTCAACTGATACTATTTTTTCTCAGTAATCTAGGTACACTCAAATTATTACATATGATTAGGTACTTTAAACCGTCGGAACAATTACTTAATTATGCATACCTATAGCAATTTACATTTTTCTTTTATTTGCGAAATAAAAATTGGAACTTGTACAAAATTACAATAGATATTTATTACATACATGTGAATCAAGGCCTACGGCCTTCAGATTTACATTTTTCTTTTATTTGCGAAATAAAAATTGGAACTGGTACAAAAATTACAATAGATATTTATTACATACATGGGAGTCAAGACCTACGGCCTTCAGATTTACATCTTATTTTATTTGCGAAATAAAAATTGGAACTTGTACAAAATTACAATAGATAATTATTACATACATGTGAATCAAGACCTACGGCCTTCAGAGGGGTGCGACTTTTCTACAGTTTAAATTTAATATTAATCCAATAAGAAATTTATTAATTCTACAATTATTTCGTTCTTTATCTCCATATCGTAACCAAGTACTTAATATCTGAACATGTGTCCAGCATATGTTTCTAAAAATGGTGCTGTGCAATGTGCATCCATTTCGTCTTTGAATTTATTACAATGGCCAAAGTCTCCTTTTATTTATTTATTTTTTTTTTAACTACGCTCTTTATTGTATATTTCAACCTATTCAAAATCATTTTATTTTTTTATGTGCTTGATTCCTCTATTGTCCATAAAAATATTCAATGCCAAACCCGTCATACGATTTCTCAAGATTTAGAAAGTCCTAATTTATTAGCCCTCTTGTTTCGAAAATACAACGAGTGTATTTTGTATTATGTAATATTTTAAAAAAAGTTAGATTTTTTTATATTACATCAGTTCGTCATGCCTCATTTCTACGAGTCCTAAAGAAACGAACAATGATTTTAATATCCCAGCCAATTGTTTCTCTTAAAAATTAAGGAACAATGCCAAATTTGTTTTCTTTCGTTACAGTGCGTTTTCAGAAATTTACCCCTTTTGTTTAAAAACTGTCAACTATTATTTTTAAGAAAGCTAATTTACGACATACCCAATATTCTTTCAATGTGAAATTCAGTCGTCATAAATATACCATATCACACTTTATTGGGTAAAAATATACATAATTAACCAAAATTGCCGCCAATACGCCTTATATCCTATACCTGTGATTATTAATTGTCATAAAAACGATCGAGGAATAATGTTAGTATGAAAAATATTTCCCGTAAGTAGGTAGTTGGTTTTGTCATTTTTGTTCGAAAAATATGTAGGTATGAAAAAAATTCGCTTAGAGTAATCATAGAGTTATGGATGAACTTCTCGATTATAATACATACCTTCCTACAGGATAAAAATAAAAGGTAATCGCATTACATACCTACTTAAATAGTTAAACAATATACAGTTATGAACCAATACATAAATATCCGCAAAAATATTACGCACATTCAAGTATCATTATTATTAGGAAGTGTCTATTAAGCAAATCGCGCTAAAAAGCCGCCAGTGGCAGTGCAAAGAAGTGCGCATGTGCGATAATAATAGTAGATGTTATAGTTTTTCGACGTATTACGTAAGTCCACTGCGGATGAATGGTTACCATCGCCGCCGTCCATATTGATGGTTGAAGGTTCGAACCCCGGTGCGGGTGATTTCTTTTTTCGTTTTTTTTTTTCTATTTATCCGTTTTTTTCTGTGAAAGATGTCTGAAGTGTATTTGTGTTCACTCTGGCTGTGCTCAATTCATTGAAAAATAGGTTTGTTAGCACGCTTTCTACTATTTTTATGACTAAGTCATGAAAATAGGTTAGGTTAGGTTTAAACATAATTATTATTTAGGGGTGTTCTACCCCTCCACACGTACCCCGAATCCATTTTACCCTCTGCAAACCGAACATATTTGAATTGTTGACGCATTTGAATTGCAGACGTAGGTACCTACCTACCATTCTTCCTACAAACATAAACCTACTGAGGGAGAATGTTTCATTTTTCCGCGGTTCGGGCTAGTTAGAGATTTCTCATAGGTACCTGCAAAAATTGGAATTTCTGTGCACACAGGTGAGTCTGACTCGTGAGTGTTTAAAAGTGCGGATTCGATACCGTTGTATTCGTACCTACTAACTCGCGGGATATCGAGGAAAAAAAAGTTTTAATCATGGGCGCCCGCAGGGGTAAGTGCCCCCCCCCCCCCTCCTGGATTGAGTGAAATTGTGAAAAGTGATGAAAATTTTTTAGACTTAAATAGACAAAAAATAAATAAATAATTTGCCTTTCATTACTACAGTTTCTTGTTCGTTCATCACCATACAAATACCTACGCTACAGTAAATTAAAAGTACTAAAAATATCCCCCCCCCCCTCCCTCCTGGAATATCTTCTGCGGGCGTACATATTATTTTTAACTAAATGTAATGTAGGTACCTACCATTGCACAATAGCAACTATAGCTAACCTTGTATGAAATTAATATTTTTTTCTCACTAATGCGTGCTTCCAACAATGCTCAGGTTTCGCGAATTTCTTTGTATAAGCAGTGACACTATTTATATTCATAGATGATAATGACGTAATCTTTAATAATGCTCAAATAGAAGAGTTTCTTAGTTTCCTGTGCCCATCTTGGACGTGTGCCCGTGAAACAAGTCAAGATAATATAAATTTTGTGAAATAGTAAAAAAAAACATTCATTAGTATTTGAATAATTTGACCAAGAAGTTATTCAGAAAAAAATACCGAACCACCCATACTTCGGTATTTTTATCATACCGAACACGGTGCTAAAATACCGAACACCTGGCAACCATGCTCACACCCATAGTGAAGAATTGGCAACACACATGAAACAAACAACTTACATCGTCTCCAAGTGGTCCAAGAGCCTCCACAGATGAGGCATGCAGGAAATGAAAGCACATATTTGTCTTACTCTTATCCATTTCAAAGAGAAGAAGAAGAAGAGTATTCCAAATGTTAAAATATCGGGGTGTCAGCCGAAGCAAGTAAGTCTACAATATATCAGTAGGTACAATAATTATTGGATGAATAGAAATGCCTTGTAAATCGATTTCAAAGAGGAGAAGAAGAAGAAGAGTATTCCAAATGTTAAACTATCGGGGTGTCAGCCGAAGCAAATAAGTGTACAATATATCAATAGGTACAATTATTATTGGATGAATAGAAATGCCTTGTAAATAGATTTCAAAGAGAAGAAGAAGACTATTCCAATTGTTAAAATATTGGGGTGTCAGCCGAAGCAAGCATGTATGTTAAATTTCAGTACATTGGATTATTAGAAGTGCCTCAAAATCCATTTCAAAGATAATAATAAGAAGAGTAGGTATTGCAATTGTAAATGTAAAAATATCGAACTGTCTTCGAAAGCAAACAAGTATGCAAAATTGCAGTAAAATTGAATAAAAAAAATCGATTTCAAATAATCCCGCAGATCCAGACAAGAACAAAACATTCTCGCATAGGTACCTACTCGTGCTCGTAGGCGACAGCGCTGGAGGTCGCGAAGTGCATTACGAACACTAATAATATTTGAGGAGTAACTGATCAAAAGGGGACATTTCCTATGAAGTGAATTTGCAGTTGAGACAAAAAAACTTAGACCTAGTTCTTATATCGGTTGTGAAGTTTAAAATACCAAAATCAGTCGATATCGGGTGGAAGGCCTCAACAAAAAAAAAGTTTAAAATATACTACAAGCATCTTATTCTTGAGTATTCTCAACTACGTAGTATATAGTAAAATAATACATGAAGTCCAACCAAACCCACATTTCATCACGAATTATTAGAAAAACCCTTTCTGATAAAAAAATGTTTTCCTTTTTTTGATAAAACACTACATCCGTCATAGTTTTTATTTACCACATTGAATAAAAGCCGTTTTGACATATACTACCCCATCCATACTTATCAAAAAAAAAACAAAAGTGTAAATGTCCCCTTTTGATCAGTCACACAAAGATTTTGCGACGTTGCCTGATCTTCGGACTCCCTAAGTTGTTAAAGTTTACAAAATATACTTTGCGGGCGCCCGAAGTGATCGGTATGAAAAAAAATATACGCCAAAAATATACGCGGAAGCGCCTCTAGCGAATATATTTCGAACCTCAATATACGGATGCCGTATATTTTCTTTGGTAAAACCACCTTTGGGAGTCCAGCTAAAAAAAGCAAAAACTATATTAGCTATGCATATGTAGTGGTTTAACATTGTAAAAATTAGAGCGCCCGTATTCGGGGCCCATAAAAACAATGACGCTCTAAAGATAGCAAATCAACAATGTACGGGGCTCGTAAAGATAGTGGGATATATATATATATATATATATATATATATATATATATATATACATCTTGCTATTAATGCGGCTTCATTATACCAAACCATGATAGGGCGCCATATGGGTATTTTTTTCACTCTAGTAACTATCCAAAGTCCTTTTATTCTACAATCATCAAGCGCTCTCAATATACAAACTCGTTTTATACTACGTACTCTCGGGCGTCTTACAACGTTGCCTTTTTTTTCATACAAATTTAGATATTACATCGTATATTATATTTTTATCCCTCAGATTTTACGGCGTCGGTGTAGTAGGTATGTAAAATATTGATATTGTACCTTTTCTTTTGGGATATTGTGTTTAATTGGATAGAGAGCTCTTGGAATGAGCGTAGACCGGCGTAGACATATTTTTTGACATGTGATTATTTTATAATATCATCGTTAATAATTTAATAATAGAATTATAAATTATAATAACTTGTTTCTTTTCTAATATTAACAAATTTGAGAACACTGGAATATTACATGGCGCAATCAAGAAGAGGACTTGAAGACATAAAAATCACAAAGTGCAGTTATTAAAAAAATAAGAAAATATCACTAATGATAAGGGAGAGAATTTAGGCCGATAAATCAACGAAATTGGGTCTACGGAACTATAGTGAAGGTCATCTCAGATAGAGTATTTTTAGTAAAAGTTAGGAATTTAGCGACACAACATGGATTTGTGCGAGGTACACTACACATCTCATTCTCTTTACTACAGATTATGTGGTTGATGGAATGGAGCGGGGTGGCCAAGTGGACGCCTCTTATACTGATTATAGTAAGGCATTCGATAAGGTGAACCACTCGATTCTGCTAGCAAAGCTGGAAAATTTGGGCATATGTGGGGACTTATTCAGATGGTTCTCTTCGTATATTATTAATAGAAGACAGGCAGTTGTTGTCGGTGGACACAGATTAGAATGGATGGGTGTCCCTTCTGGAGTGCCACAAGGCTCTATTTTGGGCCCCACTTTATTCAATATCTATATAAACGACATCAACACATGTTTTAATTTTTGTAAATTTATTTTGTATGCAGATGATATGAAGGTTTACTCGCGCGTTCGATCGATCGATGATTGTATACGATTTCAGCGTGACCTTGACCAATGACTGCCTACTGCAAAGTAAACTGTTTATATTTGAATGTATCTAAGTGTGTTTTGATCAGATTCACAAGAAGTAAAAATCCCATCGAGTTTCATTACAATCTTGGCGAATCAGAGTTGAAAAAGGTTGATGAAGTCAAAGATTTGGGAATTGTAATTGATGATAGAATGACATTTCGTAGCTGTTACGAAAAAAATGTGTCCAAGGCATCACGACTAAACCTCTCAGAAGCCCCGAGGTTGTTAAGATTTTTTTATATAAGTCTTCATTAAGAAGTATTCTTGAGTAATGTTCATCTGTGTGGCGTCCCAGCTTTGGGGTACAACAAGACAGAATTGACAAAAATCCAACACAGGACTTTACGGATGCTAAACTATTTAAGTTTTAAAAAAAATGATATCTATAAGGATGCTGAACGGTGTCATGGCCTGCAGTCTCTAATCCGTTAGACGTAGAATAGCTGACCAGGTATTATTAATCAGAAGTTCTCTACATAGTGGACAGTGGTAATCGTATTAGCTCGGAGGTTGAGCCTAAACGCTGTGCCGATATTTTTAATAATTTCTTTACTTCTGTAGGAGAAAGTTTAGCTTTAAACATAATAGGTGAGGATTTCCAATCTCTTGCGGATAATCGGGAAGCTTATAACTCCGAAACATTTGTAGATTTTATCTTGCCTTTGGAACAGGAAATACGCGAAATAATAAAAAATCTGAAAACGGGTACATCTCCTGGACACGATGGCATAACCGCAAGTATTTTAAATGAATTTATCGATTTCGTGCTGAAACCGCTGTCCCATGTAATTAATACCAGCTTAAAAGCTGGTAATTTTCCCCGTATCCTAAAAAAAAAGGCAATAATTGTACCAGTGTACAAGGGAGATGATCCTGAATTGATTACAAATTACCGTCCGATATCCTTGATATCAAATATTTCAAAAATCGTTGAAAAAATTGTCAAAAAACAGATATTAAATTAAAATAATTTAAATGAAACAATTGATTTGTTATTCCACTATATTTATTTACCTGACTAGTTTCGCAGGAACAGGTCCTGCATGGTCACAGGTGACTTAGAAACATCAGTTTCTTACATATTTTATTTAAATAATTCCACCAAGAATGCACGTTCAATTCGTTAAAGATATTAAATTACCTAGAGAACTACAAACTACTCGGGTCGAATCAATTCGGATTTAGGAACCACGTGGGAACGAATGATGCCATAGCTAAGGTTACATCATTGATTATTTCTAATCTAGACAAGGGGAAAAAATGTTTGGGAATTTTTATAGATCTTAGAAAGGCGTTTGACAGTATCTCACACGTAAAATTGGTTGCACAAATTCGAGCAATGGGTGTAGGCGGTAAAATATTGTCATAGTTCATGAGCTACCTTGAAGATAGAGAGCAGCAAGTAAGACTTCGAGATGATAGAAGTGAGCCATTAACGAGCCAATACGGTGTGCCACAAGGTACGGTTATAGGAACACTATTATTTATAATTTACGTCAATAGCATGTTTACCTTGCCACTAAGAAGTGAAATGGTCGCATATGCCGATGACACCGTGTTGGTTGTGGATGGGGATACATTGGAAGATGCTGTCTCTCATGCTAATGCTGATATGACTGTTTTAAAAAAGTATCTTGACTCCCAGCTGTTGAGCTTAAATACCGAAAAAACTGTTTTCATGGAATTAAGCTTAACTAGATAAAATTATAATTTTGGTAACATAATTATCCACCAAAGGGGTTGCTCAAATGATAACAGTCATCTGAAATGTAAAAGACTGGAAAAAGTTCATAATACCAAATATTTGGGAATTATAATAGATGATGACATGAAATTCATAACTTTAATTGATAAAACAACAAAAAGATTGAGAAAATTGATTTATGTATTTTTGGCATTGAGAGGTGTTCTTAGTTTTAATGAATTGAGATCTGTTTATTTTGCCTTGGCTCAGTCAATTCTACAATATGGTATAGTGGGGTGGGGAGGAGTTTACTCGTCCACTCTTAGACCACTTGTTGTTCAGAAGTTAATTATTAAAATCATCCTGACCAATCCCAGAGACTAACCAACAGAATTTATTTATAAGGAACTAAAAGTTCAACCACTTGAAACTATTTGTTATATAAACGCTATTTTGGCAATTTTCAAGAATTACAAAACGGAAACACTCAATAGCATCAGATATGATGGGGTGCTTACCATCTCCTTACCTTACCATCCTCAGCAGCTGCCCAACACCACTTTCGGTATTTGGGCATAAAGGAATTTAACAAACTACAAAAATAACAGAGAACTTAAATAAAAATATCAGAGACGAAAAAAATTAAAATGGAAGTGAAAAAACATTTTGTGACATGGAATGCTTGAGCGGCTTAGTCTCTGGGTTTCCTTTTTGCTTTTGCTTATCCAGTGTGTTATAATGTGCTGAGACTAATCATGTTTTGTCTTCTGAGTGCAGTGTAGATAATGAGAGACACAAATTAATATTATTAACTGTTTTCTTTTGGAACATTGTATCTGTTATTCCTCCTCTTGTTGTTTGCATTTGTTTTAATGGTAAATTATTTCTTTGAAATTTTCGGTGGATTTTCGACCATAGTTTACTCAAAAAAAATGAATTATAATATAATTAAAAAAAAAAAAATGTTGTTTAGTATCATTGAAGAACATTCTGGTAAAGATTGTAATAGTGTAAAAAAATGTAATATGAGGCACTGTTTATAATAAACTTACCTATATGTATATCGTAGGGATGTTGCGGATATTCGCATCCGCATCCGCAACAGTGGGGCATCCGCATCATTTTTCACATTCTCATCTGCATCCGCATTAATTAATGCGAATGTTGATGCGGATGCGGATGTACCGCTAGAGCAAGTCACGACACGAAATTAAGATATGTATTTGCGTTCTTATCTCAAAAGGTATGGCCTTGAAGTTTGAGAGAGAAAGAAGATGCATGCCACGTGCAAGTAAAAGGCATGGAGAGCGTTAACTACTGAGCTTTGTTATCAAGTGCCATATAAGAAAGTGTTAGTTCTTGTCCATCCGCATCCGCAGATGTCAAAAAACCTGCATCCGCAACATCACTAGTATAAAAACAAATAATTAGATGTTGGATATAATATATCAGAACTGCAGGGGTCTTAAAACTAAGACAGAGGACTTCAAATTAAATCTTTTATCCACCAGCTGCGATGCTGTCGTTTTATCCGAAACGTGGCTCAATTGTGGTGTTTATAACGCTGAGTTGTTTTCAGATGACTACAAAGTTTATAGGAGGGACCGTGATCTGATGCTCACGGGCAAGAGGGACGGTGGCGGAGTGCTTATCGCCGTACACCGTTCTATAAATTCTGCTCGTGAATCAAACTGGGAGTGTCGGGGCGAGAGTCTCGTTGTATCACTATCACTAGCGGACCCAGCACGTTGCTCGCGTGATCAAACCATTCGAAAAATCTACCTCATTGTAGTCTATTTTCCACCATCTTCTGATGTTACTCAATATGAGACATTTTTCTCGCTTCTGACTGAAAAAATCATGGAACTTGATACACATGAGAATGTTTGTTTAATAGGCGACTTTAATCTGCCATCCATCAATTGGAGAACAAGCGATGACAATTTATACACAGTCCCTTCTACTTTCAGTGGACCGAGTTCGTGTTATGTAATCGAGTCTATTTCCTACCTCAATCTCATTCAATATAACGCAATCAAAAATTCCTATGGATCAACTCTTGATCTAGTGCTATCGGACAATACTTGTATCGTGACACGCTCTGATTTTCCTCTAACGCCAGAGGACAAGTATCACCCGACCCTTCACATAATTGTCGGAAATCGAAACTCTCAATATACCCTCGATAAGAATGAAATTATCAAGTATAACTATTACCGAGCAAACTTTTCAGAGATAAATTATTCTTCTCAGGTAACTGACTGGGATGTTTTGTTTAATGGTAAAACGATGGAGGAATGCTTAGATATATTTTATGAAAAATTCTTTCAGGTAGTCCACGCACATACTCCTAAAAAAATATGTCGTTCGGGGCATTACCCAGCCTGGTATTCACCGTCAACGATACACATCCTAAAAAATAAGAACAAAAGTTGGCTTCGGTGGAAAAGATTGGGAAAAACTTGTGACTACGACCTCTTTTCATTGCTTAGAGCGGACTTTAAAAAGGCACAGCTGCGTGATCACCATAACTATTTAACGAACGTTGAAAATTCACTTTCAAACAACGTGAAGACCTTCTATAGCTACGTCAATAACTTGAAAACTTCCCATAATTATCCTAAAACATTTAAACATAACGGAAGACTCACCTCAGATCCACAGTCTGCGGCGAATATGTTCTGTGCATTTTTTGACTCGGTTTTTGTGCAACCAACTCAAACTGTTTCTGACACCATTGCTGCTCCCATACCACCCAACGATAGTCTCGCTAGAATTACAGTTTTTACCTCTGAAATTTACTCTAAACTGAATAACTTGGATACCTCAAAGGGCGTTGGTCCAGACTCGGTCGCTCCGATGGTTCTCAAAAAATGTGCTTCCCATCTTGCCAAGCCCCTGAGAGACATATTCAACAGGAGTTTGCGTGAGGGAAAATTTCCACAAAAATGGAAGATGAGTCATGTCGTACCAATCCACAAGTCCGGTGCTGAATGTGAGGTAACTAACTACCGACCAATCTCTCTATTATCGCCCCTCTCCAAGATTTTCGAGTCGATAGTTAAAGACAGATTGACATTCTTTTTAAAACCTCGACTGTTGGACGAACAACATGGTTTCGCAATAGGCCGTTCAACCACTACCAACCTCCTAACATATTCCGAATATTTATTCCAAGCCATGGATCAGGGGATCCAGGTTGATGCAGTCTATACCGATTTCCAGAAGGCCTTCGATAAAGTCGACCACTCGATTCTCCTGTCGAAACTCGAATGTCTTGGAATTCATGGTGATCTCCTCCGGTGGCTGGAGTCCTACTTAACAAACAGACTCATGACAGTGACACTCAATGGGCATAAATCCAATGTGCAAAGAGTTGCATCAGGAGTGCCGCAGGGTTCTGTCTTGGGCCCTTTACTCTTCACTACCTTTATAAACGACATCTCCAAATGCTTCTTAAATTCCAAATTCCTACTGTTTGCTGATGATCTCAAAATCTACCGCCGCATAGAATCTCCAGCTGACTGTATCAAACTGGAGGAGGATCTCTCAAGATTGTGTGACTATTGTAAATGCAACAGGATAGAGTTGAATGTCAATAAATGCTTTAAAATTTCTTTTACCAAAAATCGGAATAAGGTCAGATATGATTATAGACTTTTTGACCAAACTCTCAAAGAAGTTGATACTGCTCAGGATTTGGGGGTGATTTTTGACTCAAAATTAAATTTTAACAACCACGTGGAACAAATAGCGACGCAGTGCTACCGAACCTTGGGCTTCATAACGCGAGCAACTAAAAAATTTAAAAGCATTAAATCTATAATGACACTATATAAGTCGCTTGTGAGATCAAGATTGGAATACTGTGCGCCTATATGGAATCCTTATTACGAAAAATACAAGACGCAACTCGAAAAGATCCAGAACACCTTTATACGTAGGACACGCAAACGTTTTGGTGGTGCGCCATGGTGTGGTTCTCTGCCCGCTCTTGAGCTCAGGCGTGAGCTGCAGGAGATTTGTACTCTGGGTAAAATATGCAGGTCGGAATTCGATACTCCAGAACTACTATCTATTCTCAGCTTCCGTGTTCCGACCTTAACCAGATCAACTAATATTTTTCGGTTGTCCACACCAAGGACAAACGTGGGCTTGAGGAGGCCTCTGTATCGAATGGCCGGAGGTTATGATTCCCTGCAGTGCTCTCTAGATATACTTGGCACTCCACATCATGTCTTCAAGAAACAGATCTCCAGAGCAATTTTAGGCAATTCTACTACTTCGCGATAGCTTGTTGATTATTCTTTTCCCACACCCCTTCCTCCCTTTTTTCCTTCCCTTCTTCTTGCACTCTCCATTTGTGTTTGCGTTTACCTCTAGCTATTTTCATATTTCACTTACACTAGTAGTATTCCTATTGATATTTTTTTTTTTCTCTCTGGAACATGTTGTACCTGTTTCACTCAACAATAAATAATGTAACATGTGACACATCTCGATGGAGGTCAACTTAGTTTAAGGTCATAAATTAATTCTGTTTCTACTTTTAATGTATAGTTGTCCTCTGTAATGTGTTTTGATAAAATAAATAAAAAAAAATAAAAAAAAAAATAAAGAAAATGTTTTCTAAAAAAAATATTATACTTCGATTTTGTTTACTGAATAGTTGCCTATGCATTTTTGAAGGGGGGAATATTATATTTAATAAAATAAAATTATATAAAATCGTCAATTCATCAATCGATTGGCAGGCTCTAAATCAACTGGTGAACTATCATGTGCCTAGAGTTACAGCGCGACATCTCCGGACGGTACATATTGCAAGATTTGAAACGATAAGCTGCGTATAGATTATGCGCTCCAAGAGGTCTAACATTGGCGCGCGCTCTAGTCGCGCGAAGTCGATACCGAGTTCGAACGCGCGCCAAAGTGTTCGATGCCTTCAAAATTTGGAGCGCGCTCCACGTTTTGAAGGCATCAACTGTGCGCTACTGGCGTGCGAGGCAGCTGTTCCAGCATTTATTCCTTCACTATGGACGTTGGTCGTGCACTTGGATTTGACTGCTTATTCCCTCCACTCGTTTATTCTGAGTGCTTTATTATGATAGAAACGACTTTTGCTATTCCATAGTAGTTCTTTGGTACCATATTATTAAATTAATTTGCGGCAACTTTGGTTAGCATGGCTTGAAACGAACACTCAAGTATGAAAAACGTCCGTCTCAACTGGCGTGCGCGGCAAGATTTAGCTTTCTTTGGACCCTGTGCTGGAATGCCCCGCTCCACGGTCGCGCGTTAGAACTCGGTATCGAATTCGCGCGGCTGGAGCGCACGCCAATGTTCCACCTCTTGGAGCGCATAATCGAGACGCGGTTTTACGGCAGAAATAAATTCATTCAACGTTCCTGCGAAGATTACAATTGTTTGTTTAAGTCGGTTGACATCTTTAGTCTTGCTCTTCCGCGATTTAAGGCTGAGATTGCATTGATGGCGGTAGATTTGTAGTGGGATGGCTGTTTAAATCCTTTGAGAGATTTTCTTACCTACTTTCCTTTTTCCTTCCTCCTATAAGCCACTAATAGTTTTCATTATTGGTTAACTTTAAGTAATATTATTTTTTAGATATACTTATTTCTTTCTCTTTGATATTGGAGTACAAATGTGCCATCTGTAAATGGGTTTATTTTATATCTATATCACGAACAACGCTATACGTCGGCGCATCCAGCGTGAGCCCATCACCTCTACCATTATGTGGAGGAGATGGACTTGGCTGGGACATGTGTTAAGGATGCCGAATGACAGTTGGCCGAGGAGAGCGCTGTTCTTCCTCTCATCAGGGTCCCGAAGACGAGGAAGACCCTCTCATACTGTGTTCCGCTCCTTCGAAGCAGAGCTGAGGAATCTGGACATGGTGTGGGAGGAGGTCATAAACGTTGCGCAAAATCGAGCGCAATGGAGAGCTCTTGTTGCCTCCCTCTGCCCCTAAGTGGGGCCTTAAGGAAGTATGGATTGGATATAAAAAAAAAAATATCTATATATATTCAAATTTGTAAATAACCTGTAGATGAGCCAATAAAATAAAATAAAAAAAAAACAAAAAAATCTTCATTTTTCACCTTCATCATCATCTCAGTCTTCCTGCGTCCAATGTTAAACATGGGCTTATTGTTTTGGCTGACATGGTTTTAAATATTTCGATACTTCAAATTCATATAAAAAGTTTTGATGCAATTGGGTAGTCAAAAAATTTAAACACCAAGAAGTAATTAACACTATACTTTAATAAAAATATAACCAAATGACAAATATGAAAGCGTATGATAAAACCACAAGTCAAGCATAAAAATGATAGAATAATAATGTTTAGTGATCTACAAAACTCACAAACCAGCAGAGCTGTTCCGAGTACAGGCAAAAAATATTAGAGTACTGAGTACAAGTACTATACACAAAATGTACTCGAGTACAAGTACTCAGTTCCAAGTACTCGAGTACAAAATTCCGAGTACAAGTACCGAGTACATTAGTGATTAATGAAACGCAAAATCTTGTATAAACCCAAAGAGTTCTATATATAAACCTTTATTTGCCCTCCGCATGTTTCAACCATGGGGTCACCACAATACATGAAAATATCACGCGCATCCTCTATGCACGTGATTCAGTCATGGATCCAAAACATATTATTATAAGCATCGTACAAGGTATTGTATCATGGGCACCTGTAGAAAAACTTCTAAGGAGGGGCAAAATATTTTTCACACTTTTTTCACCTCATTTATGCCAAAACTAGGTGCACGTTTTAAAATAAAAGTAACGTTATTTGACTATTTCCATCAATCTACCTGATTACTAGACGCATTTTTTTTCATAAGACACATCAAAGGTGACCTCCATAAGTAGTTTGGTATTCTTTAAAAAAATATAGAACTAGAACTAACAAAACAAATATTTAGAGAGTATCAATTTAATTGACTTTGAAATCTTTATAAACAAGGGTTTTTTTCAAGTAAATAAGATACTTCAGTTTTTACGTTAAAAAAATAGCAGAGTAGGATTTCAGACTACACACCATAAAAATGACAATTCCATCAAAAACCTCGTTTTGAAAAAATAATGACTTATTCAGTTTTTGAAATAACCAATTCAATTATAATAAATTGATTTTAAAAAAATTACATCACCAATACTCTAGAATTAAAAACGAGAACCATAAATCCACACTTTACCATTAGATACATATTAATACCACGACACCTAAAAAATACATATGACCTACGCAGCGTAGTAAGTTTAACATACTCGACTAAATCCAATGATGTACTCGAGGACTTAAAATGTACTCGTGTACTTTTTAAGCACAAAAAACGCGTCGAATACAAGTACAAGTACAGGTTTGAGAAATGTACTCGTGGACTGAGTACCGAGTAAACCAAAAGTACTCAGAGTACAATCTACGAGTACTTGTACTCGAGTACCGCCCAGCTCTGCAAACCAGTGAAGGTTATAAAAAAATATTAGTGATCAACAAGACAAATTATGTCAAGCATAAAAATGATAAAAAATGTTTAGTGATGAACATGATTTACGATTCTTGTATGACAAAATATCTAAGCGCGCTCGAACGAATGAAATAAAACTGGGATTTCGACGACGACGATTTCGGTGGTGCGACGTTGCCAGATGAAGACGCTTGATAATGCGATTATTAAAAGTTAACATACGAACCAAGCGCCGATTCATGCGGTGGATAAAACTAAAATATACGGCCTGTATACTATATTAACGATCCTAACGGCAAATGGCTGAACTAAAAATATACGATCTATATTCACAATCTTTCACACCGTGTATTATGCGGCGTCAAAAAAAAAGTTGTGTATCGTCTTAATAGGGGCTCCGAACCACCCAAAAAAAATTTAACATGGGGTTTCAATAGGGCGTCCATATACGGACGCTCTATTGCCTGTGACGCCCTAAACATAGATATTTCGCAATGTATGGACGCCCTATAGTAAGCGAGATATATATATATATATATATATATATATATATATATATGTAGATTGTTATTTCGGGTACTGTCGCGTTGTGAGTTGTTCCCGATGTTATTTGGAACATTATTAAAGGTGTTGGTTTGTTGGTTAGATGGTGGTATATATTTCGGAGCCATCAGAGACTCCATCTTCAGCCTTTCGTCGTATTACAGAAGTAATAACGCCGAAATTAATCTGCAGTGACGAGACAAGGGTGTTATTCGTTGGCTCGTTGAGCAGATTATGAGGTATTTTGTCTCGTGAAACGCGGACTATTACGAGATGTGTTCGTAGCTATACTGTCTGTTGGGGTAGGTGTATAGGAATGTGAGGCAGTGGTGTAGTCTCTAGTTGAGATCGAGTTTGTGTTATTTGATTGGAGCTGTGTTTGTGGGGTGTGGGCGGTAGTATTTGTGTGTGTGGGGTGGGTGGGTGGAATTTGGTCTATGATGTGGAGGTACGGGGGGTAAATTTTTAAAGTTTCATCACGTTCATTAAGTGTGTGTGGTCTTTTTGCGATATTAATTGCTTCGTATAGTATGCGGTGAGATTCACGGTTTGTTTTGTGTAGTGTTGTTGTGTTTTCGAAGTCTATTTTGTGGCCTTCGGTCATTGTGTGTAGCGCTAGGGTGGAGGAAGGTTTTTTGTTTTTGACGTCATTTTTGTGTTCTTCGGTTCTGACCGAGACTTTCCTGTTTGTTTTGCCTATGTACACTTTGGGACAATCTTTGCAAGGGATTTGGTATACACCTTGGTGTTCGTTAGGGATCTTATCAGTAGGTAGAGGTAAGGTTGTGCAAACTTTTTTGTTTGCTGAGAAGACAGGGCGAATATGTTTTTTCTTGAGTATTCGGCCAATCTTTTCAGATACGCCTCTGACATAAGGGATATTGCAAGTGCCGAGGTACCTGTCGTTAGGTGGTGTTGACAGATAAGGGGTGGATGCGTGTGATTTAGCTGCACTCAGCTGTTTGTTAGAGTACCCATTTTGTTTTAGGATTTTGGTAAGAGCGCGTTCTTCATCTTCTCTATGTGTATTATCTGTCAGTGACACAGTCCTGTGGAACAAAGATGTGGCGACCGCTTGTAGTTGGGAGGGGTGATGATGAGAGTCTGCTTGGAGGTATCTCGAAGTGGAGGTTGATTTTCGGTAGATTTTATGTCCTAGTGTGCCGTCAGGGTTTCTGCGGATGAGTGTGTCGAGGAAGGGCAGTTGGCAATCGGTTTCTATTTCCATCGTGAATTTGATGGTTGGATGTAGATTGTTTAGGTAGGTTAAAAATTCATCTAGTTTTTCTTTTCCGTGGGGCCAGATGACAAAGGTGTCATCTACGTATCGTTTGTATAGGGTGGGCTTGTATTGAGCTTGGCTTAGTGCGCGTTCTTCGAAATCTAGTAAGAACAAGTCGGCAAGTATTGGGGATAGGGATGAACCCATACTAGCACCTGATACCTGTTTGTATATTGTGCTTTTGTATGAGAAGAAAGTATTGGACATGCAATGGGCTATCATGTTAATAAACATTTTAGGTATTTTGAAGCGATCTTTTAAGATTGTAAGTGTTTCATCTATGGGAATGTTGGTGAAGAGGGATACGATGTCAAAGCTTACTAGCAGGTCTGTTTCGTTGGTTTTTATTGTTTTGATCAACTCTATGAAGTCGAAGGAGTTTTTTATGTATGAGTCGCGTTGTATGGAATCGGGATAAAGAAAGTTTGATAGGTATTTAGAGAGGTTGTATGTTGGGGTGCTTAGTTGCGAGACAATGGGTCTTAGAGTTAATGGGTTTTTGTGGATTTTGGGAAGTGCGTAGAACTTGGCTATCGCCGAGGATTTTTCTCTCGGAATTAGGCGTTTCTTTACTTCATTAGAAAGGGTAGATTTAGTGATGATTGCTTTCGTGGTTTTTTCTAGGTATGTGATGGGGTTTGTCGGATGGACTTTGTACACGGAGTCATCTTGCAACAGGACTTGAACCATGTTGTCGTATTCAGTCGAGTTCATTACCACGGTGGCGTTGCCTTTATCGGCTGGGAGGATGACAATGTTGGGGTTTTGTTTAAGTTTTTTGAGGGCTTCACGCTCAGCGTGCGTGGTGTTGGACTTGGGGGCCTTGGATTTACGTAATATAGTGCAGACTTCCTGTCTGATTTCTTCAGCTGTCTTGTCTGGGACAGTTAGCAAGGAGGTTTCTAGGTTGACTATGAATTTCTCTTTCGGTATGTGTGAGGGGGATATGGCAAAGTTGAAGCCTTTCGACAGGATTGAGAGGGCATTTTCGTCGAGGGTTTCGTTGGATAAGTTGTGTACTGTATGTGCGAGTGTAGGGAGGGGGTTTTGGTTGTTGCTGTTTGGTGTCTGTGATCGTGGTTGTAGGTGTTTAGTGAGATTATTGAGCTTCCTGATGTGTGTATTTTTGATGGTTGTGTTTTCTGTGTCAAGTCGTTCTTGTATTATGTCATCGAACTGATTCCATAATAGAGGGTGAATGAGGGAAGACAGTTTAAGATGTTGGTAATATAAGTTTTCACTTATCTGGTCTAGTAGGCGGCGTTTCTCAGCAATCTCGGCTCGCACCAGTCCTAGGCTTGCTTTGTGTAGAATACGGTTGGTGTGTGTATTCTGCTTGTAGTACCTGAGACGGAACGATGTCGGTATCACCTTGTTATCACGGCACCTCACTAAGAATGTAATATCGTTCAAACACTTCACTCGTTTTAGCTTGCACTTCTCGAAACGGTCAAGATCTTGTTTGACGCCACTCCCGTAAAGTGATATTATGTTAATATAAAGCTTTTCGCGACGCGGAATATGTAGATTGTTATTTCGGGTACTGTCGCGTTGTGAGTTGTTCCCGATGTTATTTGGAACATTATTAAAGGTGTTGGTTTGTTGGTTAGATGGTGGTATATATTTCGGAGCCATCAGAGACTCCATCTTCAGCCTTTCGTCGTATTACAGAAGTAATAACGCCGAAATTAATCTGCAGTGACGAGACAAGGGTGTTATTCGTTGGCTCGTTGAGCAGATTATGAGGTATTTTGTCTCGTGAAACGCGGACTATTACGAGATGTGTTCGTAGCTATACTGTCTGTTGGGGTAGGTGTATAGGAATGTGAGGCAGTGGTGTAGTCTCTAGTTGAGATCGAGTTTGTGTTATTTGATTGGAGCTGTGTTTGTGGGGTGTGGGCGGTAGTATTTGTGTGTGTGGGGTGGGTGGGTGGAATTTGGTCTATGATGTGGAGGTACGGGGGGTAAATTTTTAAAGTTTCATCACGTTCATTAAGTGTGTGTGGTCTTTTTGCGATATTAATTGCTTCGTATAGTATGCGGTGAGATTCACGGTTTGTTTTGTGTAGTGTTGTTGTGTTTTCGAAGTCTATTTTGTGGCCTTCGGTCATTGTGTGTAGCGCTAGGGTGGAGGAAGGTTTTTTGTTTTTGACGTCATTTTTGTGTTCTTCGGTTCTGACCGAGACTTTCCTGTTTGTTTTGCCTATGTACACTTTGGGACAATCTTTGCAAGGGATTTGGTATACACCTTGGTGTTCGTTAGGGATCTTATCAGTAGGTAGAGGTAAGGTTGTGCAAACTTTTTTGTTTGCTGAGAAGACAGGGCGAATATGTTTTTTCTTGAGTATTCGGCCAATCTTTTCAGATACGCCTCTGACATAAGGGATATTGCAAGTGCCGAGGTACCTGTCGTTAGGTGGTGTTGACAGATAAGGGGTGGATGCGTGTGATTTAGCTGCACTCAGCTGTTTGTTAGAGTACCCATTTTGTTTTAGGATTTTGGTAAGAGCGCGTTCTTCATCTTCTCTATGTGTATTATCTGTCAGTGACACAGTCCTGTGGAACAAAGATGTGGCGACCGCTTGTAGTTGGGAGGGGTGATGATGAGAGTCTGCTTGGAGGTATCTCGAAGTGGAGGTTGATTTTCGGTAGATTTTATGTCCTAGTGTGCCGTCAGGGTTTCTGCGGATGAGTGTGTCGAGGAAGGGCAGTTGGCAATCGGTTTCTATTTCCATCGTGAATTTGATGGTTGGATGTAGATTGTTTAGGTAGGTTAAAAATTCATCTAGTTTTTCTTTTCCGTGGGGCCAGATGACAAAGGTGTCATCTACGTATCGTTTGTATAGGGTGGGCTTGTATTGAGCTTGGCTTAGTGCGCGTTCTTCGAAATCTAGTAAGAACAAGTCGGCAAGTATTGGGGATAGGGATGAACCCATACTAGCACCTGATACCTGTTTGTATATTGTGCTTTTGTATGAGAAGAAAGTATTGGACATGCAATGGGCTATCATGTTAATAAACATTTTAGGTATTTTGAAGCGATCTTTTAAGATTGTAAGTGTTTCATCTATGGGAATGTTGGTGAAGAGGGATACGATGTCAAAGCTTACTAGCAGGTCTGTTTCGTTGGTTTTTATTGTTTTGATCAACTCTATGAAGTCGAAGGAGTTTTTTATGTATGAGTCGCGTTGTATGGAATCGGGATAAAGAAAGTTTGATAGGTATTTAGAGAGGTTGTATGTTGGGGTGCTTAGTTGCGAGACAATGGGTCTTAGAGTTAATGGGTTTTTGTGGATTTTGGGAAGTGCGTAGAACTTGGCTATCGCCGAGGATTTTTCTCTCGGAATTAGGCGTTTCTTTACTTCATTAGAAAGGGTAGATTTAGTGATGATTGCTTTCGTGGTTTTTTCTAGGTATGTGATGGGGTTTGTCGGATGGACTTTGCACACGGAGTCATCTTGCAACAGGACTTGAACCATGTTGTCGTATTCAGTCGAGTTCATTACCACGGTGGCGTTGCCTTTATCGGCTGGGAGGATGACAATGTTGGGGTTTTGTTTAAGTTTTTTGAGGGCTTCACGCTCAGCGTGCGTGGTGTTGGACTTGGGGGCCTTGGATTTACGTAATATAGTGCAGACTTCCTGTCTGATTTCTTCAGCTGTCTTGTCTGGGACAGTTAGCAAGGAGGTTTCTAGGTTGACTATGAATTTCTCTTTCGGTATGTGTGAGGGGGATATGGCAAAGTTGAAGCCTTTCGACAGGATTGAGAGGGCATTTTCGTCGAGGGTTTCGTTGGATAAGTTGTGTACTGTATGTGCGAGTGTAGGGAGGGGGTTTTGGTTGTTGCTGTTTGGTGTCTGTGATCGTGGTTGTAGGTGTTTAGTGAGATTATTGAGCTTCCTGATGTGTGTATTTTTGATGGTTGTGTTTTCTGTGTCAAGTCGTTCTTGTATTATGTCATCGAACTGATTCCATAATAGAGGGTGAATGAGGGAAGACAGTTTAAGATGTTGGTAATATAAGTTTTCACTTATCTGGTCTAGTAGGCGGCGTTTCTCAGCAATCTCGGCTCGCACCAGTCCTAGGCTTGCTTTGTGTAGAATACGGTTGGTGTGTGTATTCTGCTTGTAGTACCTGAGACGGAACGATGTCGGTATCACCTTGTTATCACGGCACCTCACTAAGAATGTAATATCGTTCAAACACTTCACTCGTTTTAGCTTGCACTTCTCGAAACGGTCAAGATCTTGTTTGACGCCACTCCCGTAAAGTGATATTATGTTAATATAAAGCTTTTCGCGACGCGGAATATGTAGATTGTTATTTCGGGTACTGTCGCGTTGTGAGTTGTTCCCGATGTTATTTGGAACATTATTAAAGGTGTTGGTTTGTTGGTTAGATGGTGGTATATATTTCGGAGCCATCAGAGACTCCATCTTCAGCCTTT
The DNA here is from genome assembly GCA_963576905.1 of Mystacides longicornis. Classification (NCBI taxonomy): domain Eukaryota; kingdom Metazoa; phylum Arthropoda; class Insecta; order Trichoptera; family Leptoceridae; genus Mystacides; species Mystacides longicornis. The sequence goes on along the minus strand of CAUYXC010000007.1, from coordinate 22,987 downwards.
CGTCGTATTACAGAAGTAATAACGCCGAAATTAATCTGCAGTGACGAGACAAGGGTGTTATTCGTTGGCTCGTTGAGCAGATTATGAGGTATTTTGTCTCGTGAAACGCGGACTATTACGAGATGTGTTCGTAGCTATACTGTCTGTTGGGGTAGGTGTATAGGAATGTGAGGCAGTGGTGTAGTCTCTAGTTGAGATCGAGTTTGTGTTATTTGATTGGAGCTGTGTTTGTGGGGTGTGGGCGGTAGTATTTGTGTGTGTGGGGTGGGTGGGTGGAATTTGGTCTATGATGTGGAGGTACGGGGGGTAAATTTTTAAAGTTTCATCACGTTCATTAAGTGTGTGTGGTCTTTTTGCGATATTAATTGCTTCGTATAGTATGCGGTGAGATTCACGGTTTGTTTTGTGTAGTGTTGTTGTGTTTTCGAAGTCTATTTTGTGGCCTTCGGTCATTGTGTGTAGCGCTAGGGTGGAGGAAGGTTTTTTGTTTTTGACGTCATTTTTGTGTTCTTCGGTTCTGACCGAGACTTTCCTGTTTGTTTTGCCTATGTACACTTTGGGACAATCTTTGCAAGGGATTTGGTATACACCTTGGTGTTCGTTAGGGATCTTATCAGTAGGTAGAGGTAAGGTTGTGCAAACTTTTTTGTTTGCTGAGAAGACAGGGCGAATATGTTTTTTCTTGAGTATTCGGCCAATCTTTTCAGATACGCCTCTGACATAAGGGATATTGCAAGTGCCGAGGTACCTGTCGTTAGGTGGTGTTGACAGATAAGGGGTGGATGCGTGTGATTTAGCTGCACTCAGCTGTTTGTTAGAGTACCCATTTTGTTTTAGGATTTTGGTAAGAGCGCGTTCTTCATCTTCTCTATGTGTATTATCTGTCAGTGACACAGTCCTGTGGAACAAAGATGTGGCGACCGCTTGTAGTTGGGAGGGGTGATGATGAGAGTCTGCTTGGAGGTATCTCGAAGTGGAGGTTGATTTTCGGTAGATTTTATGTCCTAGTGTGCCGTCAGGGTTTCTGCGGATGAGTGTGTCGAGGAAGGGCAGTTGGCAATCGGTTTCTATTTCCATCGTGAATTTGATGGTTGGATGTAGATTGTTTAGGTAGGTTAAAAATTCATCTAGTTTTTCTTTTCCGTGGGGCCAGATGACAAAGGTGTCATCTACGTATCGTTTGTATAGGGTGGGCTTGTATTGAGCTTGGCTTAGTGCGCGTTCTTCGAAATCTAGTAAGAACAAGTCGGCAAGTATTGGGGATAGGGATGAACCCATACTAGCACCTGATACCTGTTTGTATATTGTGCTTTTGTATGAGAAGAAAGTATTGGACATGCAATGGGCTATCATGTTAATAAACATTTTAGGTATTTTGAAGCGATCTTTTAAGATTGTAAGTGTTTCATCTATGGGAATGTTGGTGAAGAGGGATACGATGTCAAAGCTTACTAGCAGGTCTGTTTCGTTGGTTTTTATTGTTTTGATCAACTCTATGAAGTCGAAGGAGTTTTTTATGTATGAGTCGCGTTGTATGGAATCGGGATAAAGAAAGTTTGATAGGTATTTAGAGAGGTTGTATGTTGGGGTGCTTAGTTGCGAGACAATGGGTCTTAGAGTTAATGGGTTTTTGTGGATTTTGGGAAGTGCGTAGAACTTGGCTATCGCCGAGGATTTTTCTCTCGGAATTAGGCGTTTCTTTACTTCATTAGAAAGGGTAGATTTAGTGATGATTGCTTTCGTGGTTTTTTCTAGGTATGTGATGGGGTTTGTCGGATGGACTTTGTACACGGAGTCATCTTGCAACAGGACTTGAACCATGTTGTCGTATTCAGTCGAGTTCATTACCACGGTGGCGTTGCCTTTATCGGCTGGGAGGATGACAATGTTGGGGTTTTGTTTAAGTTTTTTGAGGGCTTCACGCTCAGCGTGCGTGGTGTTGGACTTGGGGGCCTTGGATTTACGTAATATAGTGCAGACTTCCTGTCTGATTTCTTCAGCTGTCTTGTCTGGGACAGTTAGCAAGGAGGTTTCTAGGTTGACTATGAATTTCTCTTTCGGTATGTGTGAGGGGGATATGGCAAAGTTGAAGCCTTTCGACAGGATTGAGAGGGCATTTTCGTCGAGGGTTTCGTTGGATAAGTTGTGTACTGTATGTGCGAGTGTAGGGAGGGGGTTTTGGTTGTTGCTGTTTGGTGTCTGTGATCGTGGTTGTAGGTGTTTAGTGAGATTATTGAGCTTCCTGATGTGTGTATTTTTGATGGTTGTGTTTTCTGTGTCAAGTCGTTCTTGTATTATGTCATCGAACTGATTCCATAATAGAGGGTGAATGAGGGAAGACAGTTTAAGATGTTGGTAATATAAGTTTTCACTTATCTGGTCTAGTAGGCGGCGTTTCTCAGCAATCTCGGCTCGCACCAGTCCTAGGCTTGCTTTGTGTAGAATACGGTTGGTGTGTGTATTCTGCTTGTAGTACCTGAGACGGAACGATGTCGGTATCACCTTGTTATCACGGCACCTCACTAAGAATGTAATATCGTTCAAACACTTCACTCGTTTTAGCTTGCACTTCTCGAAACGGTCAAGATCTTGTTTGACGCCACTCCCGTAAAGTGATATTATGTTAATATAAAGCTTTTCGCGACGCGGAATATGTAGATTGTTATTTCGGGTACTGTCGCGTTGTGAGTTGTTCCCGATGTTATTTGGAACATTATTAAAGGTGTTGGTTTGTTGGTTAGATGGTGGTATATATTTCGGAGCCATCAGAGACTCCATCTTCAGCCTTTCGTCGTATTACAGAAGTAATAACGCCGAAATTAATCTGCAGTGACGAGACAAGGGTGTTATTCGTTGGCTCGTTGAGCAGATTATGAGGTATTTTGTCTCGTGAAACGCGGACTATTACGAGATGTGTTCGTAGCTATACTGTCTGTTGGGGTAGGTGTATAGGAATGTGAGGCAGTGGTGTAGTCTCTAGTTGAGATCGAGTTTGTGTTATTTGATTGGAGCTGTGTTTGTGGGGTGTGGGCGGTAGTATTTGTGTGTGTGGGGTGGGTGGGTGGAATTTGGTCTATGATGTGGAGGTACGGGGGGTAAATTTTTAAAGTTTCATCACGTTCATTAAGTGTGTGTGGTCTTTTTGCGATATTAATTGCTTCGTATAGTATGCGGTGAGATTCACGGTTTGTTTTGTGTAGTGTTGTTGTGTTTTCGAAGTCTATTTTGTGGCCTTCGGTCATTGTGTGTAGCGCTAGGGTGGAGGAAGGTTTTTTGTTTTTGACGTCATTTTTGTGTTCTTCGGTTCTGACCGAGACTTTCCTGTTTGTTTTGCCTATGTACACTTTGGGACAATCTTTGCAAGGGATTTGGTATACACCTTGGTGTTCGTTAGGGATCTTATCAGTAGGTAGAGGTAAGGTTGTGCAAACTTTTTTGTTTGCTGAGAAGACAGGGCGAATATGTTTTTTCTTGAGTATTCGGCCAATCTTTTCAGATACGCCTCTGACATAAGGGATATTGCAAGTGCCGAGGTACCTGTCGTTAGGTGGTGTTGACAGATAAGGGGTGGATGCGTGTGATTTAGCTGCACTCAGCTGTTTGTTAGAGTACCCATTTTGTTTTAGGATTTTGGTAAGAGCGCGTTCTTCATCTTCTCTATGTGTATTATCTGTCAGTGACACAGTCCTGTGGAACAAAGATGTGGCGACCGCTTGTAGTTGGGAGGGGTGATGATGAGAGTCTGCTTGGAGGTATCTCGAAGTGGAGGTTGATTTTCGGTAGATTTTATGTCCTAGTGTGCCGTCAGGGTTTCTGCGGATGAGTGTGTCGAGGAAGGGCAGTTGGCAATCGGTTTCTATTTCCATCGTGAATTTGATGGTTGGATGTAGATTGTTTAGGTAGGTTAAAAATTCATCTAGTTTTTCTTTTCCGTGGGGCCAGATGACAAAGGTGTCATCTACGTATCGTTTGTATAGGGTGGGCTTGTATTGAGCTTGGCTTAGTGCGCGTTCTTCGAAATCTAGTAAGAACAAGTCGGCAAGTATTGGGGATAGGGATGAACCCATACTAGCACCTGATACCTGTTTGTATATTGTGCTTTTGTATGAGAAGAAAGTATTGGACATGCAATGGGCTATCATGTTAATAAACATTTTAGGTATTTTGAAGCGATCTTTTAAGATTGTAAGTGTTTCATCTATGGGAATGTTGGTGAAGAGGGATACGATGTCAAAGCTTACTAGCAGGTCTGTTTCGTTGGTTTTTATTGTTTTGATCAACTCTATGAAGTCGAAGGAGTTTTTTATGTATGAGTCGCGTTGTATGGAATCGGGATAAAGAAAGTTTGATAGGTATTTAGAGAGGTTGTATGTTGGGGTGCTTAGTTGCGAGACAATGGGTCTTAGAGTTAATGGGTTTTTGTGGATTTTGGGAAGTGCGTAGAACTTGGCTATCGCCGAGGATTTTTCTCTCGGAATTAGGCGTTTCTTTACTTCATTAGAAAGGGTAGATTTAGTGATGATTGCTTTCGTGGTTTTTTCTAGGTATGTGATGGGGTTTGTCGGATGGACTTTGTACACGGAGTCATCTTGCAACAGGACTTGAACCATGTTGTCGTATTCAGTCGAGTTCATTACCACGGTGGCGTTGCCTTTATCGGCTGGGAGGATGACAATGTTGGGGTTTTGTTTAAGTTTTTTGAGGGCTTCACGCTCAGCGTGCGTGGTGTTGGACTTGGGGGCCTTGGATTTACGTAATATAGTGCAGACTTCCTGTCTGATTTCTTCAGCTGTCTTGTCTGGGACAGTTAGCAAGGAGGTTTCTAGGTTGACTATGAATTTCTCTTTCGGTATGTGTGAGGGGGATATGGCAAAGTTGAAGCCTTTCGACAGGATTGAGAGGGCATTTTCGTCGAGGGTTTCGTTGGATAAGTTGTGTACTGTATGTGCGAGTGTAGGGAGGGGGTTTTGGTTGTTGCTGTTTGGTGTCTGTGATCGTGGTTGTAGGTGTTTAGTGAGATTATTGAGCTTCCTGATGTGTGTATTTTTGATGGTTGTGTTTTCTGTGTCAAGTCGTTCTTGTATTATGTCATCGAACTGATTCCATAATAGAGGGTGAATGAGGGAAGACAGTTTAAGATGTTGGTAATATAAGTTTTCACTTATCTGGTCTAGTAGGCGGCGTTTCTCAGCAATCTCGGCTCGCACCAGTCCTAGGCTTGCTTTGTGTAGAATACGGTTGGTGTGTGTATTCTGCTTGTAGTACCTGAGACGGAACGATGTCGGTATCACCTTGTTATCACGGCACCTCACTAAGAATGTAATATCGTTCAAACACTTCACTCGTTTTAGCTTGCACTTCTCGAAACGGTCAAGATCTTGTTTGACGCCACTCCCGTAAAGTGATATTATGTTAATATAAAGCTTTTCGCGACGCGGAATATGTAGATTGTTATTTCGGGTACTGTCGCGTTGTGAGTTGTTCCCGATGTTATTTGGAACATTATTAAAGGTGTTGGTTTGTTGGTTAGATGGTGGTATATATTTCGGAGCCATCAGAGACTCCATCTTCAGCCTTTCGTCGTATTACAGAAGTAATAACGCCGAAATTAATCTGCAGTGACGAGACAAGGGTGTTATTCGTTGGCTCGTTGAGCAGATTATGAGGTATTTTGTCTCGTGAAACGCGGACTATTACGAGATGTGTTCGTAGCTATACTGTCTGTTGGGGTAGGTGTATAGGAATGTGAGGCAGTGGTGTAGTCTCTAGTTGAGATCGAGTTTGTGTTATTTGATTGGAGCTGTGTTTGTGGGGTGTGGGCGGTAGTATTTGTGTGTGTGGGGTGGGTGGGTGGAATTTGGTCTATGATGTGGAGGTACGGGGGGTAAATTTTTAAAGTTTCATCACGTTCATTAAGTGTGTGTGGTCTTTTTGCGATATTAATTGCTTCGTATAGTATGCGGTGAGATTCACGGTTTGTTTTGTGTAGTGTTGTTGTGTTTTCGAAGTCTATTTTGTGGCCTTCGGTCATTGTGTGTAGCGCTAGGGTGGAGGAAGGTTTTTTGTTTTTGACGTCATTTTTGTGTTCTTCGGTTCTGACCGAGACTTTCCTGTTTGTTTTGCCTATGTACACTTTGGGACAATCTTTGCAAGGGATTTGGTATACACCTTGGTGTTCGTTAGGGATCTTATCAGTAGGTAGAGGTAAGGTTGTGCAAACTTTTTTGTTTGCTGAGAAGACAGGGCGAATATGTTTTTTCTTGAGTATTCGGCCAATCTTTTCAGATACGCCTCTGACATAAGGGATATTGCAAGTGCCGAGGTACCTGTCGTTAGGTGGTGTTGACAGATAAGGGGTGGATGCGTGTGATTTAGCTGCACTCAGCTGTTTGTTAGAGTACCCATTTTGTTTTAGGATTTTGGTAAGAGCGCGTTCTTCATCTTCTCTATGTGTATTATCTGTCAGTGACACAGTCCTGTGGAACAAAGATGTGGCGACCGCTTGTAGTTGGGAGGGGTGATGATGAGAGTCTGCTTGGAGGTATCTCGAAGTGGAGGTTGATTTTCGGTAGATTTTATGTCCTAGTGTGCCGTCAGGGTTTCTGCGGATGAGTGTGTCGAGGAAGGGCAGTTGGCAATCGGTTTCTATTTCCATCGTGAATTTGATGGTTGGATGTAGATTGTTTAGGTAGGTTAAAAATTCATCTAGTTTTTCTTTTCCGTGGGGCCAGATGACAAAGGTGTCATCTACGTATCGTTTGTATAGGGTGGGCTTGTATTGAGCTTGGCTTAGTGCGCGTTCTTCGAAATCTAGTAAGAACAAGTCGGCAAGTATTGGGGATAGGGATGAACCCATACTAGCACCTGATACCTGTTTGTATATTGTGCTTTTGTATGAGAAGAAAGTATTGGACATGCAATGGGCTATCATGTTAATAAACATTTTAGGTATTTTGAAGCGATCTTTTAAGATTGTAAGTGTTTCATCTATGGGAATGTTGGTGAAGAGGGATACGATGTCAAAGCTTACTAGCAGGTCTGTTTCGTTGGTTTTTATTGTTTTGATCAACTCTATGAAGTCGAAGGAGTTTTTTATGTATGAGTCGCGTTGTATGGAATCGGGATAAAGAAAGTTTGATAGGTATTTAGAGAGGTTGTATGTTGGGGTGCTTAGTTGCGAGACAATGGGTCTTAGAGTTAATGGGTTTTTGTGGATTTTGGGAAGTGCGTAGAACTTGGCTATCGCCGAGGATTTTTCTCTCGGAATTAGGCGTTTCTTTACTTCATTAGAAAGGGTAGATTTAGTGATGATTGCTTTCGTGGTTTTTTCTAGGTATGTGATGGGGTTTGTCGGATGGACTTTGTACACGGAGTCATCTTGCAACAGGACTTGAACCATGTTGTCGTATTCAGTCGAGTTCATTACCACGGTGGCGTTGCCTTTATCGGCTGGGAGGATGACAATGTTGGGGTTTTGTTTAAGTTTTTTGAGGGCTTCACGCTCAGCGTGCGTGGTGTTGGACTTGGGGGCCTTGGATTTACGTAATATAGTGCAGACTTCCTGTCTGATTTCTTCAGCTGTCTTGTCTGGGACAGTTAGCAAGGAGGTTTCTAGGTTGACTATGAATTTCTCTTTCGGTATGTGTGAGGGGGATATGGCAAAGTTGAAGCCTTTCGACAGGATTGAGAGGGCATTTTCGTCGAGGGTTTCGTTGGATAAGTTGTGTACTGTATGTGCGAGTGTAGGGAGGGGGTTTTGGTTGTTGCTGTTTGGTGTCTGTGATCGTGGTTGTAGGTGTTTAGTGAGATTATTGAGCTTCCTGATGTGTGTATTTTTGATGGTTGTGTTTTCTGTGTCAAGTCGTTCTTGTATTATGTCATCGAACTGATTCCATAATAGAGGGTGAATGAGGGAAGACAGTTTAAGATGTTGGTAATATAAGTTTTCACTTATCTGGTCTAGTAGGCGGCGTTTCTCAGCAATCTCGGCTCGCACCAGTCCTAGGCTTGCTTTGTGTAGAATACGGTTGGTGTGTGTATTCTGCTTGTAGTACCTGAGACGGAACGATGTCGGTATCACCTTGTTATCACGGCACCTCACTAAGAATGTAATATCGTTCAAACACTTCACTCGTTTTAGCTTGCACTTCTCGAAACGGTCAAGATCTTGTTTGACGCCACTCCCGTAAAGTGATATTATGTTAATATAAAGCTTTTCGCGACGCGGAATATGTAGATTGTTATTTCGGGTACTGTCGCGTTGTGAGTTGTTCCCGATGTTATTTGGAACATTATTAAAGGTGTTGGTTTGTTGGTTAGATGGTGGTATATATTTCGGAGCCATCAGAGACTCCATCTTCAGCCTTTCGTCGTATTACAGAAGTAATAACGCCGAAATTAATCTGCAGTGACGAGACAAGGGTGTTATTCGTTGGCTCGTTGAGCAGATTATGAGGTATTTTGTCTCGTGAAACGCGGACTATTACGAGATGTGTTCGTAGCTATACTGTCTGTTGGGGTAGGTGTATAGGAATGTGAGGCAGTGGTGTAGTCTCTAGTTGAGATCGAGTTTGTGTTATTTGATTGGAGCTGTGTTTGTGGGGTGTGGGCGGTAGTATTTGTGTGTGTGGGGTGGGTGGGTGGAATTTGGTCTATGATGTGGAGGTACGGGGGGTAAATTTTTAAAGTTTCATCACGTTCATTAAGTGTGTGTGGTCTTTTTGCGATATTAATTGCTTCGTATAGTATGCGGTGAGATTCACGGTTTGTTTTGTGTAGTGTTGTTGTGTTTTCGAAGTCTATTTTGTGGCCTTCGGTCATTGTGTGTAGCGCTAGGGTGGAGGAAGGTTTTTTGTTTTTGACGTCATTTTTGTGTTCTTCGGTTCTGACCGAGACTTTCCTGTTTGTTTTGCCTATGTACACTTTGGGACAATCTTTGCAAGGGATTTGGTATACACCTTGGTGTTCGTTAGGGATCTTATCAGTAGGTAGAGGTAAGGTTGTGCAAACTTTTTTGTTTGCTGAGAAGACAGGGCGAATATGTTTTTTCCGACATCGTTCCGTCTCAGGTACTACAAGCAGAATACACACACCAACCGTATTCTACACAAAGCAAGCCTAGGACTGGTGCGAGCCGAGATTGCTGAGAAACGCCGCCTACTAGACCAGATAAGTGAAAACTTATATTACCAACATCTTAAACTGTCTTCCCTCATTCACCCTCTATTATGGAATCAGTTCGATGACATAATACAAGAACGACTTGACACAGAAAACACAACCATCAAAAATACACACATCAGGAAGCTCAATAATCTCACTAAACACCTACAACCACGATCACAGACACCAAACAGCAACAACCAAAACCCCCTCCCTACACTCGCACATACAGTACACAACTTATCCAACGAAACCCTCGACGAAAATGCCCTCTCAATCCTGTCGAAAGGCTTCAACTTTGCCATATCCCCCTCACACATACCGAAAGAGAAATTCATAGTCAACCTAGAAACCTCCTTGCTAACTGTCCCAGACAAGACAGCTGAAGAAATCAGACAGGAAGTCTGCACTATATTACGTAAATCCAAGGCCCCCAAGTCCAACACCACGCACGCTGAGCGTGAAGCCCTCAAAAAACTTAAACAAAACCCCAACATTGTCATCCTCCCAGCCGATAAAGGCAACGCCACCGTGGTAATGAACTCGACTGAATACGACAACATGGTTCAAGTCCTGTTGCAAGATGACTCCGTGTACAAAGTCCATCCGACAAACCCCATCACATACCTAGAAAAAACCACGAAAGCAATCATCACTAAATCTACCCTTTCTAATGAAGTAAAGAAACGCCTAATTCCGAGAGAAAAATCCTCGGCGATAGCCAAGTTCTACGCACTTCCCAAAATCCACAAAAACCCATTAACTCTAAGACCCATTGTCTCGCAACTAAGCACCCCAACATACAACCTCTCTAAATACCTATCAAACTTTCTTTATCCCGATTCCATACAACGCGACTCATACATAAAAAACTCCTTCGACTTCATAGAGTTGATCAAAACAATAAAAACCAACGAAACAGACCTGCTAGTAAGCTTTGACATCGTATCCCTCTTCACCAACATTCCCATAGATGAAACACTTACAATCTTAAAAGATCGCTTCAAAATACCTAAAATGTTTATTAACATGATAGCCCATTGCATGTCCAATACTTTCTTCTCATACAAAAGCACAATATACAAACAGGTATCAGGTGCTAGTATGGGTTCATCCCTATCCCCAATACTTGCCGACTTGTTCTTACTAGATTTCGAAGAACGCGCACTAAGCCAAGCTCAATACAAGCCCACCCTATACAAACGATACGTAGATGACACCTTTGTCATCTGGCCCCACGGAAAAGAAAAACTAGATGAATTTTTAACCTACCTAAACAATCTACATCCAACCATCAAATTCACGATGGAAATAGAAACCGATTGCCAACTGCCCTTCCTCGACACACTCATCCGCAGAAACCCTGACGGCACACTAGGACATAAAATCTACCGAAAATCAACCTCCACTTCGAGATACCTCCAAGCAGACTCTCATCATCACCCCTCCCAACTACAAGCGGTCGCCACATCTTTGTTCCACAGGACTGTGTCACTGACAGATAATACACATAGAGAAGATGAAGAACGCGCTCTTACCAAAATCCTAAAACAAAATGGGTACTCTAACAAACAGCTGAGTGCAGCTAAATCACACGCATCCACCCCTTATCTGTCAACACCACCTAACGACAGGTACCTCGGCACTTGCAATATCCCTTATGTCAGAGGCGTATCTGAAAAGATTGGCCGAATACTCAAGAAAAAACATATTCGCCCTGTCTTCTCAGCAAACAAAAAAGTTTGCACAACCTTACCTCTACCTACTGATAAGATCCCTAACGAACACCAAGGTGTATACCAAATCCCTTGCAAAGATTGTCCCAAAGTGTACATAGGCAAAACAAACAGGAAAGTCTCGGTCAGAACCGAAGAACACAAAAATGACGTCAAAAACAAAAAACCTTCCTCCACCCTAGCGCTACACACAATGACCGAAGGCCACAAAATAGACTTCGAAAACACAACAACACTACACAAAACAAACCGTGAATCTCACCGCATACTATACGAAGCAATTAATATCGCAAAAAGACCACACACACTTAATGAACGTGATGAAACTTTAAAAATTTACCCCCCGTACCTCCACATCATAGACCAAATTCCACCCACCCACCCCACACACACAAATACTACCGCCCACACCCCACAAACACAGCTCCAATCAAATAACACAAACTCGATCTCAACTAGAGACTACACCACTGCCTCACATTCCTATACACCTACCCCAACAGACAGTATAGCTACGAACACATCTCGTAATAGTCCGCGTTTCACGAGACAAAATACCTCATAATCTGCTCAACGAGCCAACGAATAACACCCTTGTCTCGTCACTGCAGATTAATTTCGGCGTTATTACTTCTGTAATACGACGAAAGGCTGAAGATGGAGTCTCTGATGGCTCCGAAATATATACCACCATCTAACCAACAAACCAACACCTTTAATAATGTTCCAAATAACATCGGGAACAACTCACAACGCGACAGTACCCGAAATAACAATCTACATATTCCGCGTCGCGAAAAGCTTTATATTAACATAATATCACTTTACGGGAGTGGCGTCAAACAAGATCTTGACCGTTTCGAGAAGTGCAAGCTAAAACGAGTGAAGTGTTTGAACGATATTACATTCTTAGTGAGGTGCCGTGATAACAAGGTGATACCGACATCGTTCCGTCTCAGGTACTACAAGCAGAATACACACACCAACCGTATTCTACACAAAGCAAGCCTAGGACTGGTGCGAGCCGAGATTGCTGAGAAACGCCGCCTACTAGACCAGATAAGTGAAAACTTATATTACCAACATCTTAAACTGTCTTCCCTCATTCACCCTCTATTATGGAATCAGTTCGATGACATAATACAAGAACGACTTGACACAGAAAACACAACCATCAAAAATACACACATCAGGAAGCTCAATAATCTCACTAAACACCTACAACCACGATCACAGACACCAAACAGCAACAACCAAAACCCCCTCCCTACACTCGCACATACAGTACACAACTTATCCAACGAAACCCTCGACGAAAATGCCCTCTCAATCCTGTCGAAAGGCTTCAACTTTGCCATATCCCCCTCACACATACCGAAAGAGAAATTCATAGTCAACCTAGAAACCTCCTTGCTAACTGTCCCAGACAAGACAGCTGAAGAAATCAGACAGGAAGTCTGCACTATATTACGTAAATCCAAGGCCCCCAAGTCCAACACCACGCACGCTGAGCGTGAAGCCCTCAAAAAACTTAAACAAAACCCCAACATTGTCATCCTCCCAGCCGATAAAGGCAACGCCACCGTGGTAATGAACTCGACTGAATACGACAACATGGTTCAAGTCCTGTTGCAAGATGACTCCGTGTACAAAGTCCATCCGACAAACCCCATCACATACCTAGAAAAAACCACGAAAGCAATCATCACTAAATCTACCCTTTCTAATGAAGTAAAGAAACGCCTAATTCCGAGAGAAAAATCCTCGGCGATAGCCAAGTTCTACGCACTTCCCAAAATCCACAAAAACCCATTAACTCTAAGACCCATTGTCTCGCAACTAAGCACCCCAACATACAACCTCTCTAAATACCTATCAAACTTTCTTTATCCCGATTCCATACAACGCGACTCATACATAAAAAACTCCTTCGACTTCATAGAGTTGATCAAAACAATAAAAACCAACGAAACAGACCTGCTAGTAAGCTTTGACATCGTATCCCTCTTCACCAACATTCCCATAGATGAAACACTTACAATCTTAAAAGATCGCTTCAAAATACCTAAAATGTTTATTAACATGATAGCCCATTGCATGTCCAATACTTTCTTCTCATACAAAAGCACAATATACAAACAGGTATCAGGTGCTAGTATGGGTTCATCCCTATCCCCAATACTTGCCGACTTGTTCTTACTAGATTTCGAAGAACGCGCACTAAGCCAAGCTCAATACAAGCCCACCCTATACAAACGATACGTAGATGACACCTTTGTCATCTGGCCCCACGGAAAAGAAAAACTAGATGAATTTTTAACCTACCTAAACAATCTACATCCAACCATCAAATTCACGATGGAAATAGAAACCGATTGCCAACTGCCCTTCCTCGACACACTCATCCGCAGAAACCCTGACGGCACACTAGGACATAAAATCTACCGAAAATCAACCTCCACTTCGAGATACCTCCAAGCAGACTCTCATCATCACCCCTCCCAACTACAAGCGGTCGCCACATCTTTGTTCCACAGGACTGTGTCACTGACAGATAATACACATAGAGAAGATGAAGAACGCGCTCTTACCAAAATCCTAAAACAAAATGGGTACTCTAACAAACAGCTGAGTGCAGCTAAATCACACGCATCCACCCCTTATCTGTCAACACCACCTAACGACAGGTACCTCGGCACTTGCAATATCCCTTATGTCAGAGGCGTATCTGAAAAGATTGGCCGAATACTCAAGAAAAAACATATTCGCCCTGTCTTCTCAGCAAACAAAAAAGTTTGCACAACCTTACCTCTACCTACTGATAAGATCCCTAACGAACACCAAGGTGTATACCAAATCCCTTGCAAAGATTGTCCCAAAGTGTACATAGGCAAAACAAACAGGAAAGTCTCGGTCAGAACCGAAGAACACAAAAATGACGTCAAAAACAAAAAACCTTCCTCCACCCTAGCGCTACACACAATGACCGAAGGCCACAAAATAGACTTCGAAAACACAACAACACTACACAAAACAAACCGTGAATCTCACCGCATACTATACGAAGCAATTAATATCGCAAAAAGACCACACACACTTAATGAACGTGATGAAACTTTAAAAATTTACCCCCCGTACCTCCACATCATAGACCAAATTCCACCCACCCACCCCACACACACAAATACTACCGCCCACACCCCACAAACACAGCTCCAATCAAATAACACAAACTCGATCTCAACTAGAGACTACACCACTGCCTCACATTCCTATACACCTACCCCAACAGACAGTATAGCTACGAACACATCTCGTAATAGTCCGCGTTTCACGAGACAAAATACCTCATAATCTGCTCAACGAGCCAACGAATAACACCCTTGTCTCGTCACTGCAGATTAATTTCGGCGTTATTACTTCTGTAATACGACGAAAGGCTGAAGATGGAGTCTCTGATGGCTCCGAAATATATACCACCATCTAACCAACAAACCAACACCTTTAATAATGTTCCAAATAACATCGGGAACAACTCACAACGCGACAGTACCCGAAATAACAATCTACATATTCCGCGTCGCGAAAAGCTTTATATTAACATAATATCACTTTACGGGAGTGGCGTCAAACAAGATCTTGACCGTTTCGAGAAGTGCAAGCTAAAACGAGTGAAGTGTTTGAACGATATTACATTCTTAGTGAGGTGCCGTGATAACAAGGTGATACCGACATCGTTCCGTCTCAGGTACTACAAGCAGAATACACACACCAACCGTATTCTACACAAAGCAAGCCTAGGACTGGTGCGAGCCGAGATTGCTGAGAAACGCCGCCTACTAGACCAGATAAGTGAAAACTTATATTACCAACATCTTAAACTGTCTTCCCTCATTCACCCTCTATTATGGAATCAGTTCGATGACATAATACAAGAACGACTTGACACAGAAAACACAACCATCAAAAATACACACATCAGGAAGCTCAATAATCTCACTAAACACCTACAACCACGATCACAGACACCAAACAGCAACAACCAAAACCCCCTCCCTACACTCGCACATACAGTACACAACTTATCCAACGAAACCCTCGACGAAAATGCCCTCTCAATCCTGTCGAAAGGCTTCAACTTTGCCATATCCCCCTCACACATACCGAAAGAGAAATTCATAGTCAACCTAGAAACCTCCTTGCTAACTGTCCCAGACAAGACAGCTGAAGAAATCAGACAGGAAGTCTGCACTATATTACGTAAATCCAAGGCCCCCAAGTCCAACACCACGCACGCTGAGCGTGAAGCCCTCAAAAAACTTAAACAAAACCCCAACATTGTCATCCTCCCAGCCGATAAAGGCAACGCCACCGTGGTAATGAACTCGACTGAATACGACAACATGGTTCAAGTCCTGTTGCAAGATGACTCCGTGTACAAAGTCCATCCGACAAACCCCATCACATACCTAGAAAAAACCACGAAAGCAATCATCACTAAATCTACCCTTTCTAATGAAGTAAAGAAACGCCTAATTCCGAGAGAAAAATCCTCGGCGATAGCCAAGTTCTACGCACTTCCCAAAATCCACAAAAACCCATTAACTCTAAGACCCATTGTCTCGCAACTAAGCACCCCAACATACAACCTCTCTAAATACCTATCAAACTTTCTTTATCCCGATTCCATACAACGCGACTCATACATAAAAAACTCCTTCGACTTCATAGAGTTGATCAAAACAATAAAAACCAACGAAACAGACCTGCTAGTAAGCTTTGACATCGTATCCCTCTTCACCAACATTCCCATAGATGAAACACTTACAATCTTAAAAGATCGCTTCAAAATACCTAAAATGTTTATTAACATGATAGCCCATTGCATGTCCAATACTTTCTTCTCATACAAAAGCACAATATACAAACAGGTATCAGGTGCTAGTATGGGTTCATCCCTATCCCCAATACTTGCCGACTTGTTCTTACTAGATTTCGAAGAACGCGCACTAAGCCAAGCTCAATACAAGCCCACCCTATACAAACGATACGTAGATGACACCTTTGTCATCTGGCCCCACGGAAAAGAAAAACTAGATGAATTTTTAACCTACCTAAACAATCTACATCCAACCATCAAATTCACGATGGAAATAGAAACCGATTGCCAACTGCCCTTCCTCGACACACTCATCCGCAGAAACCCTGACGGCACACTAGGACATAAAATCTACCGAAAATCAACCTCCACTTCGAGATACCTCCAAGCAGACTCTCATCATCACCCCTCCCAACTACAAGCGGTCGCCACATCTTTGTTCCACAGGACTGTGTCACTGACAGATAATACACATAGAGAAGATGAAGAACGCGCTCTTACCAAAATCCTAAAACAAAATGGGTACTCTAACAAACAGCTGAGTGCAGCTAAATCACACGCATCCACCCCTTATCTGTCAACACCACCTAACGACAGGTACCTCGGCACTTGCAATATCCCTTATGTCAGAGGCGTATCTGAAAAGATTGGCCGAATACTCAAGAAAAAACATATTCGCCCTGTCTTCTCAGCAAACAAAAAAGTTTGCACAACCTTACCTCTACCTACTGATAAGATCCCTAACGAACACCAAGGTGTATACCAAATCCCTTGCAAAGATTGTCCCAAAGTGTACATAGGCAAAACAAACAGGAAAGTCTCGGTCAGAACCGAAGAACACAAAAATGACGTCAAAAACAAAAAACCTTCCTCCACCCTAGCGCTACACACAATGACCGAAGGCCACAAAATAGACTTCGAAAACACAACAACACTACACAAAACAAACCGTGAATCTCACCGCATACTATACGAAGCAATTAATATCGCAAAAAGACCACACACACTTAATGAACGTGATGAAACTTTAAAAATTTACCCCCCGTACCTCCACATCATAGACCAAATTCCACCCACCCACCCCACACACACAAATACTACCGCCCACACCCCACAAACACAGCTCCAATCAAATAACACAAACTCGATCTCAACTAGAGACTACACCACTGCCTCACATTCCTATACACCTACCCCAACAGACAGTATAGCTACGAACACATCTCGTAATAGTCCGCGTTTCACGAGACAAAATACCTCATAATCTGCTCAACGAGCCAACGAATAACACCCTTGTCTCGTCACTGCAGATTAATTTCGGCGTTATTACTTCTGTAATACGACGAAAGGCTGAAGATGGAGTCTCTGATGGCTCCGAAATATATACCACCATCTAACCAACAAACCAACACCTTTAATAATGTTCCAAATAACATCGGGAACAACTCACAACGCGACAGTACCCGAAATAACAATCTACATATTCCGCGTCGCGAAAAGCTTTATATTAACATAATATCACTTTACGGGAGTGGCGTCAAACAAGATCTTGACCGTTTCGAGAAGTGCAAGCTAAAACGAGTGAAGTGTTTGAACGATATTACATTCTTAGTGAGGTGCCGTGATAACAAGGTGATACCGACATCGTTCCGTCTCAGGTACTACAAGCAGAATACACACACCAACCGTATTCTACACAAAGCAAGCCTAGGACTGGTGCGAGCCGAGATTGCTGAGAAACGCCGCCTACTAGACCAGATAAGTGAAAACTTATATTACCAACATCTTAAACTGTCTTCCCTCATTCACCCTCTATTATGGAATCAGTTCGATGACATAATACAAGAACGACTTGACACAGAAAACACAACCATCAAAAATACACACATCAGGAAGCTCAATAATCTCACTAAACACCTACAACCACGATCACAGACACCAAACAGCAACAACCAAAACCCCCTCCCTACACTCGCACATACAGTACACAACTTATCCAACGAAACCCTCGACGAAAATGCCCTCTCAATCCTGTCGAAAGGCTTCAACTTTGCCATATCCCCCTCACACATACCGAAAGAGAAATTCATAGTCAACCTAGAAACCTCCTTGCTAACTGTCCCAGACAAGACAGCTGAAGAAATCAGACAGGAAGTCTGCACTATATTACGTAAATCCAAGGCCCCCAAGTCCAACACCACGCACGCTGAGCGTGAAGCCCTCAAAAAACTTAAACAAAACCCCAACATTGTCATCCTCCCAGCCGATAAAGGCAACGCCACCGTGGTAATGAACTCGACTGAATACGACAACATGGTTCAAGTCCTGTTGCAAGATGACTCCGTGTACAAAGTCCATCCGACAAACCCCATCACATACCTAGAAAAAACCACGAAAGCAATCATCACTAAATCTACCCTTTCTAATGAAGTAAAGAAACGCCTAATTCCGAGAGAAAAATCCTCGGCGATAGCCAAGTTCTACGCACTTCCCAAAATCCACAAAAACCCATTAACTCTAAGACCCATTGTCTCGCAACTAAGCACCCCAACATACAACCTCTCTAAATACCTATCAAACTTTCTTTATCCCGATTCCATACAACGCGACTCATACATAAAAAACTCCTTCGACTTCATAGAGTTGATCAAAACAATAAAAACCAACGAAACAGACCTGCTAGTAAGCTTTGACATCGTATCCCTCTTCACCAACATTCCCATAGATGAAACACTTACAATCTTAAAAGATCGCTTCAAAATACCTAAAATGTTTATTAACATGATAGCCCATTGCATGTCCAATACTTTCTTCTCATACAAAAGCACAATATACAAACAGGTATCAGGTGCTAGTATGGGTTCATCCCTATCCCCAATACTTGCCGACTTGTTCTTACTAGATTTCGAAGAACGCGCACTAAGCCAAGCTCAATACAAGCCCACCCTATACAAACGATACGTAGATGACACCTTTGTCATCTGGCCCCACGGAAAAGAAAAACTAGATGAATTTTTAACCTACCTAAACAATCTACATCCAACCATCAAATTCACGATGGAAATAGAAACCGATTGCCAACTGCCCTTCCTCGACACACTCATCCGCAGAAACCCTGACGGCACACTAGGACATAAAATCTACCGAAAATCAACCTCCACTTCGAGATACCTCCAAGCAGACTCTCATCATCACCCCTCCCAACTACAAGCGGTCGCCACATCTTTGTTCCACAGGACTGTGTCACTGACAGATAATACACATAGAGAAGATGAAGAACGCGCTCTTACCAAAATCCTAAAACAAAATGGGTACTCTAACAAACAGCTGAGTGCAGCTAAATCACACGCATCCACCCCTTATCTGTCAACACCACCTAACGACAGGTACCTCGGCACTTGCAATATCCCTTATGTCAGAGGCGTATCTGAAAAGATTGGCCGAATACTCAAGAAAAAACATATTCGCCCTGTCTTCTCAGCAAACAAAAAAGTTTGCACAACCTTACCTCTACCTACTGATAAGATCCCTAACGAACACCAAGGTGTATACCAAATCCCTTGCAAAGATTGTCCCAAAGTGTACATAGGCAAAACAAACAGGAAAGTCTCGGTCAGAACCGAAGAACACAAAAATGACGTCAAAAACAAAAAACCTTCCTCCACCCTAGCGCTACACACAATGACCGAAGGCCACAAAATAGACTTCGAAAACACAACAACACTACACAAAACAAACCGTGAATCTCACCGCATACTATACGAAGCAATTAATATCGCAAAAAGACCACACACACTTAATGAACGTGATGAAACTTTAAAAATTTACCCCCCGTACCTCCACATCATAGACCAAATTCCACCCACCCACCCCACACACACAAATACTACCGCCCACACCCCACAAACACAGCTCCAATCAAATAACACAAACTCGATCTCAACTAGAGACTACACCACTGCCTCACATTCCTATACACCTACCCCAACAGACAGTATAGCTACGAACACATCTCGTAATAGTCCGCGTTTCACGAGACAAAATACCTCATAATCTGCTCAACGAGCCAACGAATAACACCCTTGTCTCGTCACTGCAGATTAATTTCGGCGTTATTACTTCTGTAATACGACGAAAGGCTGAAGATGGAGTCTCTGATGGCTCCGAAATATATACCACCATCTAACCAACAAACCAACACCTTTAATAATGTTCCAAATAACATCGGGAACAACTCACAACGCGACAGTACCCGAAATAACAATCTACATATTCCGCGTCGCGAAAAGCTTTATATTAACATAATATCACTTTACGGGAGTGGCGTCAAACAAGATCTTGACCGTTTCGAGAAGTGCAAGCTAAAACGAGTGAAGTGTTTGAACGATATTACATTCTTAGTGAGGTGCCGTGATAACAAGGTGATACCGACATCGTTCCGTCTCAGGTACTACAAGCAGAATACACACACCAACCGTATTCTACACAAAGCAAGCCTAGGACTGGTGCGAGCCGAGATTGCTGAGAAACGCCGCCTACTAGACCAGATAAGTGAAAACTTATATTACCAACATCTTAAACTGTCTTCCCTCATTCACCCTCTATTATGGAATCAGTTCGATGACATAATACAAGAACGACTTGACACAGAAAACACAACCATCAAAAATACACACATCAGGAAGCTCAATAATCTCACTAAACACCTACAACCACGATCACAGACACCAAACAGCAACAACCAAAACCCCCTCCCTACACTCGCACATACAGTACACAACTTATCCAACGAAACCCTCGACGAAAATGCCCTCTCAATCCTGTCGAAAGGCTTCAACTTTGCCATATCCCCCTCACACATACCGAAAGAGAAATTCATAGTCAACCTAGAAACCTCCTTGCTAACTGTCCCAGACAAGACAGCTGAAGAAATCAGACAGGAAGTCTGCACTATATTACGTAAATCCAAGGCCCCCAAGTCCAACACCACGCACGCTGAGCGTGAAGCCCTCAAAAAACTTAAACAAAACCCCAACATTGTCATCCTCCCAGCCGATAAAGGCAACGCCACCGTGGTAATGAACTCGACTGAATACGACAACATGGTTCAAGTCCTGTTGCAAGATGACTCCGTGTACAAAGTCCATCCGACAAACCCCATCACATACCTAGAAAAAACCACGAAAGCAATCATCACTAAATCTACCCTTTCTAATGAAGTAAAGAAACGCCTAATTCCGAGAGAAAAATCCTCGGCGATAGCCAAGTTCTACGCACTTCCCAAAATCCACAAAAACCCATTAACTCTAAGACCCATTGTCTCGCAACTAAGCACCCCAACATACAACCTCTCTAAATACCTATCAAACTTTCTTTATCCCGATTCCATACAACGCGACTCATACATAAAAAACTCCTTCGACTTCATAGAGTTGATCAAAACAATAAAAACCAACGAAACAGACCTGCTAGTAAGCTTTGACATCGTATCCCTCTTCACCAACATTCCCATAGATGAAACACTTACAATCTTAAAAGATCGCTTCAAAATACCTAAAATGTTTATTAACATGATAGCCCATTGCATGTCCAATACTTTCTTCTCATACAAAAGCACAATATACAAACAGGTATCAGGTGCTAGTATGGGTTCATCCCTATCCCCAATACTTGCCGACTTGTTCTTACTAGATTTCGAAGAACGCGCACTAAGCCAAGCTCAATACAAGCCCACCCTATACAAACGATACGTAGATGACACCTTTGTCATCTGGCCCCACGGAAAAGAAAAACTAGATGAATTTTTAACCTACCTAAACAATCTACATCCAACCATCAAATTCACGATGGAAATAGAAACCGATTGCCAACTGCCCTTCCTCGACACACTCATCCGCAGAAACCCTGACGGCACACTAGGACATAAAATCTACCGAAAATCAACCTCCACTTCGAGATACCTCCAAGCAGACTCTCATCATCACCCCTCCCAACTACAAGCGGTCGCCACATCTTTGTTCCACAGGACTGTGTCACTGACAGATAATACACATAGAGAAGATGAAGAACGCGCTCTTACCAAAATCCTAAAACAAAATGGGTACTCTAACAAACAGCTGAGTGCAGCTAAATCACACGCATCCACCCCTTATCTGTCAACACCACCTAACGACAGGTACCTCGGCACTTGCAATATCCCTTATGTCAGAGGCGTATCTGAAAAGATTGGCCGAATACTCAAGAAAAAACATATTCGCCCTGTCTTCTCAGCAAACAAAAAAGTTTGCACAACCTTACCTCTACCTACTGATAAGATCCCTAACGAACACCAAGGTGTATACCAAATCCCTTGCAAAGATTGTCCCAAAGTGTACATAGGCAAAACAAACAGGAAAGTCTCGGTCAGAACCGAAGAACACAAAAATGACGTCAAAAACAAAAAACCTTCCTCCACCCTAGCGCTACACACAATGACCGAAGGCCACAAAATAGACTTCGAAAACACAACAACACTACACAAAACAAACCGTGAATCTCACCGCATACTATACGAAGCAATTAATATCGCAAAAAGACCACACACACTTAATGAACGTGATGAAACTTTAAAAATTTACCCCCCGTACCTCCACATCATAGACCAAATTCCACCCACCCACCCCACACACACAAATACTACCGCCCACACCCCACAAACACAGCTCCAATCAAATAACACAAACTCGATCTCAACTAGAGACTACACCACTGCCTCACATTCCTATACACCTACCCCAACAGACAGTATAGCTACGAACACATCTCGTAATAGTCCGCGTTTCACGAGACAAAATACCTCATAATCTGCTCAACGAGCCAACGAATAACACCCTTGTCTCGTCACTGCAGATTAATTTCGGCGTTATTACTTCTGTAATACGACGAAAGGCTGAAGATGGAGTCTCTGATGGCTCCGAAATATATACCACCATCTAACCAACAAACCAACACCTTTAATAATGTTCCAAATAACATCGGGAACAACTCACAACGCGACAGTACCCGAAATAACAATCTACATATTCCGCGTCGCGAAAAGCTTTATATTAACATATATATATATATATATATATATATATATGACTGAAAGTGATGACCTAAGATTTGTCACGAACTGCATGTGTAAAACATGCACCTCGATAGACAAAAAAAGGTCATCAGCTTTTCACAG
>CAUYXC010000006.1:0-152964 GCA_963576905.1 Mystacides longicornis | reverse complement strand
TTTACGTTTCAGGTTAACCTCATTGGTGCAACAGCTCTAATGACACCGCATCTATAACTGCTATTCTAACACCCTGTACGACACCGCATGAATATAGGGTATCCTACAGGGTACGATAATAAAAAAGCATTAGCTTTACAAAAGAGAACATTTGTGTAGTTAATAAAGTCTCTCAATATAAGTTAGATTATAAATGTCTCTCGAATGATTAGAATTTACTTGTAAGTAAACATCAGGGATGATAGTATCCTCCATGTAAGAGAGATATTCAATAGATTTCCATATAGGGATGACTCCATCGAGACCCAATCGAGTAAATAAAATGCGACTGCCACATTATAATAATACAGCAAATATTTATAACAGGATCAGTTGATTAATAGTGAGAATTTCATGTGGAAGTCACGGCCACCTCTGATCACAGTATTCAGAGGACTATGATCAGAGGCACTCTCTTTTATCATATTAATAAGTACCTAGAATAGAACCTCAAAATGATAGCACACCGCGGGGCGGTACCACCTTCTTCCACATAAAAACGGCACCGCGGTTTCCAGAATAGATCATCAAGTAGGAGTATGAATATACTCAATAATATTAGTGATATATACAGGAGCGATATATAATCCTAAATTAAGGATAATATAATGCGAGGTGGCCGTGAATTTAGGGAAAATATTGGATATCCCTAATTATAATTTATCAGAGATGGAATAATTAGGAATATCATTATAATTTAATTTAGTATTATAGTTTATGTGTATCTGTATGGAGAATAATATAATACTAAATAAATGATCACATATTAATGTATAAAAATATAAAACATAAATATCCCAGCCAGGATGTATTAAATGATCTCTATATATAGGAGCATCTCTTAATACTATAATATGCGTAATATTTATAATAATTTTATGATATCAGTTTTAGTATTATATATCAGAAATAAAAGAGTATATGTAATATAATGTAATATAATATTAGGGTTAATACCCCTCGTAAGCCATTGGATAACCTCTAATACGACTGCCACATGATATCCCTAGATCAATTATAATTGTAGGGAGATTAATATAATTCAACTGTATTGAAAAGCAAGTATGATTTCTCTTTATCAATATAATGTAAGAACAATATTGACTGCCCCTCCTTTAGGGAGTGGAGTTTAATAAAAATATAGGGCACCGGGAAGCCATAGGTTCATAAAAGTGATATCCCTCCTCGGCGAGGGTTTATTTGATACCGTAGCTAATAACACAAGATAGGTAATTTAATTGGGAATACCGGGCTATCTATACAGCTATGTATAATCAATATAAATGAGACCCATGATACAATTAGTGCGGGTTATGAGTTATTATATATATATTTCTATGGTCCATATATATAGAGACTAATTTGTTTATAGGGCTCGAGGGATCAAGGAAGATTTGATTTGTATTGGCTTGCCTGATGAATAGTATGTGCTTATAGTCGTAGGTCTTGTCCTCTCATCCAAGGGTAGTGTATGCTTTTGTCGGGGTTGCAAGTACTGTGTAGAGTGTGAGTGAATAAAGATGAGAGGCTCAGCCAAAGTAAAGCCATAGGCACGTGCCGTTGGCCACAATAGCATTATATAAAAATTGACATATCATCTGCCGAATTAGCGGGAAAGAAAGGATACGTCAACGTGTTCGAGTCATTAATTAGGATAAAGGTAAGAAGAGAAGAATTGAAGATTTATTAGAGAAAATGCACACAATTTTTACGGTATCATCTAAATTTACAGGATTGTCTTTTAATGACACCGCATCATGGGTGCAACAGCTATTATGACACCGCATCTATAACAGCAATTATAACTTGTAAAGACAATAAGAAAGCATTGTCTTTACAAAAGATAACATTAGAGTCTAATTCAGAAATATATCAATATAAGTTAGATTATAAATGTCTCTCGAATGATTTTAATTTACTTTTAAGTAAACATCAAGGATGAGAGTTTGGAGGGTATAAGAGATATATTCAATAAATATAAGGTTTTTATGAATAAAAACGATCGAGACCCAAAAAAATAGATACGATATTAAATAATATGCGACTGCCACATTATAATAATACAGCAAATATAAATAATATTATAGGATCAGAGTCTGATTATTTGATTAATAGTGAGAATTACATAAACAATTATCTGGTTATATTAATAATACTCTACCTAGAATAGAACCTCAGAATAATAGCAATATGACACCGCATCTTCCAGAATAGATCATCAAG
Organism: Mystacides longicornis; assembly: GCA_963576905.1. Taxonomy (NCBI): domain Eukaryota; kingdom Metazoa; phylum Arthropoda; class Insecta; order Trichoptera; family Leptoceridae; genus Mystacides; species Mystacides longicornis. The sequence goes on along the minus strand of CAUYXC010000006.1, from coordinate 150,702 downwards.
TAGGAGTATGAATATACTTCAGAAAATGATATAAGTGATATATACAGGAGCGATATGTCCTCTATTTTCTCTGAAATAAAAAATTATGTAATGCGGGGGAGAGTATGCCAAAATATTTGATATCTCTAATTATTCTAATCTTTCCGATATTGAATTATTAGGAATATCAATATTATTGAGTATTATAGTTTTAATTATATCTGTATGCAGGATTATATTATTCTTATTAAATGATCACATATTAATGTATTATAATATAATACATAAGTATCCTACTATTTATAAAATAATATCTCTATATAGGAGCTTTTCTATATGGAATCTTGTTATAAGTATTATATTTGTTATAATATCATTAATATTAATTTTAATTGTTTGTTTTAATTTGATATTTTAGATATATATATAATAGTCTTTATGATATAATAAATAAAACATTATATGTAATATAATATTATTTAATATATCATATTAGGGTTAATACCCTCCCCACCCTAGGATAAAAACGACTGCCACTATTTAGATTTCTTTGACTAAATCTAATTTTACATCTGCCGAATTAGCGGGAAAGAAAGGATACGTCAACGTGTTCGAGTCATTAATTAGGATAAAGGTAAGAAGAGAAGAATTGAAGATTTAGAAGAGAAAATGAAAATTATTGAGATATTATCATTAATAATACCTTTATTAGTATCAATAGCTTATTTAACTTTAGCGGAAAGAAAAATAATGGGAAGTATGCAAAGACGGTTAGGACCGAATAAGATAGGTTTACTAGGAGTATTACAGCCATAAGCGAGTGGAAAAAAATAAGACTAAAAGCTGGGAAGTATATGATAATCAGCAGGAATACCTAAACGATCATACGTCTTACATAGAAATATGAAAATATGATCTATTTACTTGATACCGTAAATGAACCGAACTGATACCGTAAAACTATATATTATAATTTTGATAGTAATCATAGATTAGAATATATTGATACCGTAAATACATATGGGTTCAATTATCAATATATGAGACCGTAGAGTTCCATAAAAAGCATGTAGCATTGATCAAAACGAGAAAATTGAGCCCGGGACTTGTGGTATATATAAAATGAGACCTTTTATTATTATGGTTCTTCTAACCATACCATGCCGTGAACGAATATCATTTCCTAAATTTTTGTAACTGGGCTAGGTTTGGTATGAAAGACAAATACTAAATATAGATCAGCCCTGCCCACCCTCCGGTGGCCTCCCCTTCACATACGGACGATCAGCCCTTTTAGTTTAGTTCTCCACTAGGACTCCAGGGATGGGCGAAGAAGGACATTAGGACCTCTGAAGAGATGAAAGTAAAAGTACAGGGACCCCGCAGGGATATGATATTGTACAGGCGAATAATGGTAACTGCCACAAAATTATAGTGAAGCTGAGAAAGAAGAATTTTTATTATGGTAAATCATTATCAGGGTTCACCTCTGATCACAGTATTCAGAGGACTATGATCAGAGGCACAATACAGGTATAGCTTAGTTTAGGATATCATATAATAATTAAGTAAAGTTGCGGATGGGTTAAAATTAGTAATAAAGGAGACGATATTAGTTTCACAAGGAAATAAGGTATTATTTTTATTAGCTCCATATGTAACATTAGTATGTGGGATAATATCATGGGGTGTAATACCATTTAGTAGGGGGATAATAATAGAGGATATAGGATATAGTACATTATATATATTATTAATATCGGGGATAGGTGTATTAGGGATAATATTAGCAGGTTGATCAGCTAATTCAAAGGTTTAGGGTTAAAATAAAATAAACAATATGCTAAGAGCTTAGAATTAGCAGGCAAAGAGATACCTCAATGATCAGACGTTTATTTAAGAAATGGTCTAATTATACTTGATACCGTAAAGGAGCATAGAATATATTCGCCTCCTCCTCCGGTGGGGCCGGTCATGTAATATCGTGGGTGCGACATAGGATGGGCCAGCTCACTTTACAAAGTAAAGTAAGCTCCCCCGGATGGGCCAGCTCATTTTCCCGAAGGGGAAACTCCCCCGGATGGGCCAGCTCACTTTACAAAGTAAAGTAAGCTCCCCCGGATGGGCCAGCTCATTTTCCCGAAGGGGAAACTCCCCCGGATGGGCCAGCTCACTTTACAAAGTAAAGTAAGCTCCCCCGGATGGGCCAGCTCATTTTCCCGAAGGGGAAACTCCCCCGGACGCATAGTATGGGGAAGTATAGAATTGGCTTAACTCTAGGAATAAGTATGATGTAAAGATTGAGACAAAACATAACTATGAACGGTGGATGACTGCCACATAAAAAGGATTAGATAAGCTAAACCATCAGGGCACCCCATATAGATTTCCATGTGACTGCCACAAATTCATCTAGGGATAGAGAGAGACAGGCAAACAATAGGGGGGGATAGAAATTTTGTCAGTTTTATGGTAGTCTGAGTAGAGAGACCTGAGTAATTCAAGAAATGATCTCTGATAAAAGATTATATGTAATCTTATGGATTGACAATAAGGGCTAAATATGCATTATTAGGGTCGTTAAGGACAACAGCTCAGTTAATATCATACGAGGTAGTAATAGGGCTAATGGTAATAATGGTAGTGATGTTAACAGATTCGCTGAATTTTATAACAATAATAGAGGCGCAAAGAGTAATATGGAATATAGTACCAATAATACCAATATATATAATATGGATGATAAGTGCTTTAGCAGAAACAAATAGAGCGCCCATGGACTTACCAGAAGCTGGATTCGGCTTAAATAGATCATAATATGCTGAAATACAATAAAATCAGCGGGTAAAAACCTAAGAGATTTAATATGATTGATCATAGATCAAGAGAAAATCCAAGATTTAATCAGCTCAAAGTAGGATCTTCAGTATATTTACTAGGACCCTCGCCTATGGAATAAGGGGAGAGTATTCTTATTTTACTATTATGCCAGTTAACCACACCTTCTAACTATATTCGTAGAATATCGGACCCTCCTCGTATGTAACATACCATACCACCGGCTGAAGGATATTACACATATTCCCTGGTTGAGGTGAAGGGAGACACGGTGTCTTCACAATATGGGCCAACCACCCTCTCCCCGGGGATGGCTCCTGCGACGGGACCGAAAGATTTGGTATCAAGCTAAGTGAAGAAACTAAACAGCTAATAGCGATGAAATATAGTAAAAAGGATTCATAATGAACTCCAGTATCAAGTGAAGGATATTGTACAGGGGGTATCGGGCAATCATCTGATTTCGGAATCAGAATTAGTGGCAGGATTTCAAACGGAGCATTCTGCATTATCATTTGCATATTTTTTTTTAGGGGAGTATGGGAATATAATATTAATATGTACAATAACCGCGAATTTATTTTTAGGTGGCTATAGTATATTTGGTATAAATTCCGGTATAATATTAGGGGTTAAAGTATCAATACTTTTATTTGTGTTTATATGAGTAAGGGCAACATTACCTAGGATGAGATTTGATCAATTAATGACTCTAATGTGGACAAGATTATTACCATTAGTACTAGGGTATTTTGTGTTAATATCAAGTATAATGGTAGTGATATAGGACGCATACTTTTCATAGAAAAGTATGCTCCCCCGGACGGGCCAGCTCATTTTTCCCTTCGGGAAAACTCCCCCGGACGCATACTTTTCATAGAAAAGTATGCTCCCCCGGATGGGCCAGCTCATTTTTCCCTTCGGGTAAACTCCCCCGGAGTCATACTTTACTACGTAAAGTATGCTCCCCCGGAGCCGTATTCCCACTGAAGGGAGTCAAATACGAAGAGCGTTCTTAACTTAATGGATAAAGTGTTAACCTTCGAAGTTAATAATAATGGTTCGAATCCATTAGAACGTAGGGGCCGGCCGAGTCTTCCACGCCCAAGGGTTATAACTTAATGGTAAAGTGCTTGGCCGATAATCAAGCGATAATGGTTCGATTCCATTTAATCCTAAAAGAGAAAAGAATGTCTAGAGTAGGAGGAAATAACATGAAAAATATAATAATATTAATTATAATGACAACGTTAATTGTATTTTTATTATTATTTGTAAATATTATACTGGGTGATAATAAACCAAATATCAATAAATTATCACCCTATGAATGTGGATTAATACCATTAGGTGATTGTCGAGCTAGCTTAAATATACAATATATATTAGTAGCGATATTATTTATAATATTTGATATAGAGGTAATAGTATTATTACCCTATGCAGTTACAATTAATAATATGTACACATATTGGATAATGATAATATTTATAATAATATTAACGATAGGATTTTATTATGAGATAAGTAAAGGAGCATTAAAATATGTATCAATGGGAGATTAGCTTAATTGGTAGAGCGAATACTTTACACGTATTTGGAAGTTGTTCGATTCAACTATTTCCTAGCCCCCCTGTTCGCATACTATGTTCAGGGGCCGTCCGACTGAACAGGGCTGCATTAGCCTCCTCCTATGGTATGTAACATACCACCGGTGGGGGCGAGGGGGCTAGGGCAAGGGAAATATGCTAAGAGGTATAGCGATCTGATTGTAAATCAGATGACTTTAGTCATTAAAGGTTCGAGTCCTTTATTTCTCACAGCGGGATAATAGCTTAATTGGTAAAGCATACCGCTCATAACGGTAAAGATATAGGTTCGAATCCTGTTTATCCTAGGAAAAATAGCCTAAAGGTAAGGCAAAAGTTTGCTAAACTTTGGATAAATTATATCTTTAAAGGTTCGAGTCCTTTTTTTTCCAGAATAAAAAGAAAGATGTATTTTAAGGTGCAGGGGGATGATTTCTCAAAAATAAAATATCAAAAGATACCAAGGAGAAATAAAGGACTAATTTAGGAAGATAAGTCAAAGAAAAGAGAAAGGATAAATGATAGAAATACTAGGGGAAAATAAATAATAAACCAGTAGAATCCTAGGGGAAACCCTAAGTAAGTACCCTTTCAACAGAAACATCTAAAGTAAAAGGAGGAAAAGAAATCAACCGAGATAACCTAAGTAGTGGTGAGCGAAAGGGAAAAGATCCATAGTCCGGCCTGAATAAGAAGCATAGAGGGAGAAACACCCGTATTCAGGAAGGAGAAAACAAGTAGAATGAGAGAAAACTAATTCGAAAAAAGGGGAACCATCCTCTAAAGGTAAATAAGTAACTTTGAGCGATAGAGAATAGTACCGTGAGGGAATGACAAATAATACTAAAACAATGGAAGGGAAAAACAATCTTTCTCTATCAACAGGTATAATAATACCAACTTTAAAACAATATAATAATTTATCCGACAAAAATGTATTTATTGAGACCGTAATAGAATTAAAAGATAAACCTTTAATTTATTGTATTCATCGAAATGATACTCTAGATTTATATGTAGGAAGAATCAAGGATAGAACCAGAAGTAAGATTTTATAATCATTTAATAAGTGGAAGGGATTCTAATAGACACCGCATCTTCAAAGAAGTTTTGAAAAATATGGTAAACAAAATTTTACTTTATATATTTTAGCTTGGGTAGAATTATCTTCAGCTAAAACTGCAACGAGAAGAAATAATGATTTCTTATGAACAAAAATATATTGATTTATTAAAACCTACTTATAATTTTAGTCAATTAGCGGGAATAAACAGATTAGGTATAAAACATTCAGAAGCAAGTAAAGAACTTATAAGTGAAAGAATGAGAGGTGGCCGTAAAAAATATGGGTCCCAATTAATAAAGGTATAAAATTAAAGGATGAAGCAACAATTAGCTTCAAGGTCTAAACATAGAAACGGTATATTTTTATGATGATTATAATAATTTAGTAACTATATATGATAGTAAAAATATACTTGTAGAGGTGAGAATTGTAATAAAACAAATTTGTTAAATTGTATAAAAACAGGAAAATTGTTTAGAGGTTGGTTAGTTTGTTATAAACCAATAAGATAGAGGGGTTTATACCCTTTCCCTCCCCCCGTTTATAGTAATAAAATTACAAACGTTCCCGTTATTAGGCAACTAATAACTTAGACTAAGCTATATGCTGGAACTCCCTAGTGGATGATCAGCAGGAAAGAGCCTCAGAGACTAGAAGCTAGACTCCCATAATAGGGAATAAGATATAGTACACAATCAATAAATTGATTAGGCGTTGAAAAGAAAGTAGCTAACTGGTGAAAGAGATCCGGAATAAGTAAGTTTAGAAGGGTTTGAAAGTTAATAACTAACATATTTACCTTTGGTATAATGGGTCAGCGATTTGATTCCTGAAGCAAGCAGAAAAACTATATGAAAATGGTAGTAAAGTTTCAGTAATCAGACCCGAAACCAAGTGATCTTACCATGAACAAGTAAGGAGACTGAACGGTAGTCTGTAGCAATAGACACCGAAGATTTGTGGTAGGGAGTGAAAAGCTAATCTCACTTGGAGATAGCTGGTATTCCGCGAAAACTATTTAAGTAGAACCTTATAATATTTTGGCGTGGATCGAGTCGAGCACTGGATACAAAGTGAGTAATCACTAAAATTAATTAAATATAAAATAAAAATGATACCGTATAAAATAAAATGATACCGTATAAAAAAAAATGATACCGTAAAAGAATAAAAAAATTGAAAGATAATAAAAAAATTGAAAGATAAGAAAAAAATATAAAAGAAGAATTGAAAGAAAAAAATATAAGAATTGAAAGAAAAAAATATAAAAGAAGAATTGAAAGAAAAAAATATAAGAATTGAAAGAAAAAAATATAAAAGAAGAATTGAAAGAAAAAAATATAAGAATTGAAAGAAAAAAATATAAGAATTGAATAAAAGAATAAAAGAATAATAAAAAAGTGAGAAGAAGTTGAATAAGAAAAGAAAAGAATAAAAGAATAAAAGAATAAAAGAATATAAGAATTGAAAGAAAAAAATATAAGAATTGAAAGAAAAAAATATAAGAATTGAAAGATAATAAAAAAATATAAGAATTGAAAGATAATAAAAAAATATAAGAATTGAAAGAAAAAAATATAAAAGAAGAATTGAAAGATAAGAAAAAAATATAAAAGAAGAATTGAATAAAAGAATATAAGAATTGAAAGATAATAAAAGAATAAAAGAATAAAAGAATAAAAGAATATAAGAATTGAAAAAAAAAAATATAAGAATTGAAAGAAAAAAAATATAAGAATTGAAAGATAATAAAAAAATATAAGAATTGAAAGATAAGAAAAAAATATAAAAGAAGAATTGAAAGATAAGAAAAAAATATAAAAGAAGAATTGAATAAAAGAATATAAGAATTGAAAGATAATAAAAAAATATAAGAATTGAAAGAAAAAAATATAAGAATTGAAAGAAAAAAATATAAGAATTGAAAGAAAAAAATATAAAAGAAGAATTGAAAGATAAGAAAAAAATATAAAAGAAGAATTGAATAAAAGAATAAAAGAATAATAAAAAAGTGAGAAGAAGTTGAATAAGAAAAGAAAAGAATAAAAGAATAAAAGAATAAAAGAATAATAAAAAAGTGAGAAGAAGTTGAATAAAAGAAGAAAAGAAAAGAATAAAAGAATAAAAGAATAAAAGAATAATAAAAAAGTGAGAAGAAGTTGAATAAAAGAAGAAAAGAAAAGAATAAAAGAATAAAAGAATAAAAGAATAATAAAAAAGTGAGAAGAAGTTGAATAAAAGAAGAAAAGAAAAGAATAAAAGAATAAAAGAATAAAAGAATAATAAAAAAGTGAGAAGAAGTTGAATAAAAGAAGAAAAGAAAAGAATAAAAGAATAAAAGAATAAAAGAATAATAAAAAAGTGAGAAGAAGTTGAATAAAAGAAGAAAAGAAAAGAAGAAAAGAAAAGAATAAGAAAAGAAAAGAAGAAAAGAAAAGAATAAAAGAATAAAAGAATAAAAGAATAATAAAAAAAATGATACCGAAAACCCAACATGTACATATTGTGCAGGGGTCAGAATAAAAGAAAATTTTTAGTTTAAATTAATTAATAAAACTTGGGGGGACAAAAAATCTTTATCAATTGTATCTAATCAACTTAAAGATCCATCGAAATTAGGAGTCAGACGGTGGGGGATAAGCTCCATCGTCGAGAGGGTAACAGCCCAGAGGTCCGAAATAAGGTCCCAAAAATCTGACTAAGTGAAAGAAATAGAGAGAACAAGAATACAACCTAAAAGTGGGCTTGGAAGCAGCCATCTAAGAAAGAAAGCGTAAAAGCTCAAGGGTCTATTGAAGAAAAGATAGAAAATGTAAGGGGTCTAAGTCAGATACCGAAGTGGACCAACCCGTGGGGGTGGTAGCGGAACAATCAGAGGTGAAGAGGGAAGATGGAAATCTGAACAGATAATGCTGACATGAGTAGCAAAAAAGAATATAAGAATTATTCTCGCCAGGAGGAGAAGGGTTGTATAGGCAATAAAGCATAGCTTTACGTAAAGTAACGGTATCTAAGATAAGATCGATGAAAAAATCTTACTAATTACATAGTCCTTGCGAAAGGACTCAGGAAAAATAATTAGCGATGGTTAACCGTACCCAAAACCGACACAGGTATCCGAAGCGGCGAATGAGACAATCATCTTGAAGGAACTCGGCAAATTACCTCTGTAACTTAGGAAAAAAGAGGATGATCGAGGCTCGATCATGACACAAAATAGTAGGGAACGACTGTTTACTTAAAACATAGGACCTTGCAAAAACCTAAATGTTGATGTATAAGGTCTGACACCTGCCCGGTGCTACAAGAAAAAATTAACAAATCTAAATTAAAATTTAATTAAATCTAGTGGTAAACGGCAGCCGTAACCTTGACGGTTCTAAGGTAGCGTTGCCTTATAACTCCTTAATATTATGGGATAACCATAAGGTATTATACCATAGAGACTAATTAAGGGGAGTGTAGCCCTCTAATGATATTCACATATGTAGAGGGGACAAAGTTTTATATCGTGAAGATTTTATTGACAGCACGACCAGGGGGCCCCTTAGCCTGCACAAGTTATATGAATATATAACTTGTACAGGCACCCAGGGGCCCAGGGAGGGGTTTGACACGTAACTGATAAATAATGAAAATAAATATAAAGATATGCCAAAATTAACCGATCAATGAATATTAGGATTTGTAGATGGAGAAGGTTGTTTTCATATAGGAATAACTGTAAATAAAACTATGAAATTAGGTTATCAAGTAATACCTGAATTTACTATAGTACAACACATTAGAGATGTAAATTTACTTTATGCTATAAGAGATTATTTTGCTTGTGTGCCCGGCCAACAGAGTAGTTGGCCGGGTGTGGTACAATCAAATAGAGGAAAGAATGATAATAACCCAAAATGGGGAGAAAGATGGTGTTATCGAGTGAGAGCTATAAATGATTTAGATAGTAAAATAATACCTTTTTTTTTAGAAAATCCTCTATTAACTGAAAAGAGTAAAGATTTTGAATGCTTTAAATTAGTAATAACTTTAATAAAGAAAAAACAACATTTAACATTAGAAGGTTTAGAAAAGATAAAAGAAATCAAGTCTGGTATGAACAGAGGCAGATAAAACAATGTGGTACACTAAGAGATAGTCCTAGAATAAAAATGATTTCTAGAGCGTAATACCTTGGCTAATAATTATAGTCTTGCATGAATGGTGTAACGATTTCCCTAGCTGTCTCCAAGATGAACTCAGTGAAATTACAATGGAGGTGAAAATGCCTTCTACCCTTAGCTAGACGGGAAGACCCTTTGAAGCTTTACTGTAAATAAATAGTGTGGGAAAACGAGAAATTAAGGTAGAAACTACCGTTTTTTTTAAAGATAACATAATGTATGTATATTAGGCAGTTTGACTGGGGCGGTAGCCTCCCAAAAGGTAACGGAGGTGTTCGAAGGTAGAGTATAAATTGAAAAGATATCAACTATAAAGTATAATGGCTTAACTCTGCTTAACAGTGAGTCTAACCAGACAAGCTGAGAGGTAACTCGGACATAATGATCAGATGATAACATAATGGAATGGTCATCGCTAACGGATAAAAGTTACTCAAGGGATAACAGATTTATCAGCCCTAATAGTACGAATAGAGGGGCTGGATTGATACCTCGATGTCGACTCATCTTATCCTCGGGCTGTAGAAGGTCCGAAGGGTTCGGCTGTTCGCCGAGTAAAAAGGTACGTGAGTTGGGTTAAATACGACGTGAGTCAGTATGGACCCTATCTACTAAGGGGGAAAGGATTAATTCTTAATTAAAACCTAGTACGAGAGGATCGGGGCTAGTGAACCAATAGTGTACCTGGTTACAGGGAAGCCACGTTCACAAAGGATAACTACTGAAAGCATATAAAGTAGGAAACCAATAAGAAAAAATACTTAAAAGAGTCGGACAAGACTAGTCCGTAATTAGGCCAACTAATAGAATTAATGTAAATTAAAGTGAAGTGGTACTAAGCAACTCGAACAACTTGGTAAAAAAGCAAAAACATAGTAATTAGGGATAAAAATAGTAACTCCTTAGGGGGGAACAGAAAGAAAGTAGTTTGATCTTGGCTACGAATATACGCTAACTATAGGCCTTACACATGTGAGTCGTATGAGGGGACTGAAGCGAACAATAGGGGGCGACAGTAATCATGGCACCCGGGTGAGTAGGAGTAGGGAATAAAATCTAAGGTACAGAGAAAAGCTGTAAAAACCCCAAGGGGTGACCAAAGAATACCTATTTTTGGATTAGGTAGTTGGTAGGGTAAAGGCTTACCAAGCCAAAGATCTGAAATTTAGTATGAAAGGAACTAGATCACAGTGGCAATGAAAAAGAGCCACGTAGACCAATTGGTCTGCCAGCAGTGGGGAATATTGGACAATGGGCAAGGCGCCTGATCCAGCCATATAGTAAGAGTGAAAATATTATAAAATATAATAAAACTCAAAAGAAAAGAGCGAAAGAATGATAGAAGTTTTCATTAAATCCTGACTAATTCCGTGCCAGCAGTCGCGGTAAGACGCAAAGGATAAGCGTAATTCATAATAACTAGGTATCAAGTGTCTGTAGGCGGCGAATATGAGCTAGAGTCCGACTAGGAAATTGTAATTTAATAAGAAAGGTTGACATCTATTGATGTATTAAAGAACACTAGAAGCGAAGGCATATTTCTATGAAGGACTGACGCTAAGAGACTAAAGTGTGGGTAGCGAAAAGGATGTGCGACCAGCAAAGCTAAAATAAGCATTGACAAAGAATTTGTCATTGGTTTTTCACTTAACAATAGTTCATTTAGATATGCATAATTGGTAACGATTTTGTGTAAAGCTCTAAGTTTGAACTGTTTCCTAAGGTTAGAGAGATCGAACCAATGTAATTAAAGCTTCGTAGAAATTAGGCATCAAGTGTGTCCTTGATTTGATGAAAGTGAACGGAAAGTTTCCGAAGCAAAGTTGGAACCTAAGGGAGACTATACGTGTTTATTTTGGAACTGGGTAAGTCCTATTATCTGCTATGAGACATAGCTAGAACTACCGTAAGGTTGTTTATTTGATAAGAGGAAATGAGACAGCGTAAAAAGCGAAGGCCATTATGTAATGTAGTGGATAGGATAGGCGAAGCCAATAATCTAACCCGAAAGGGTGCCCACTTACGCAAGGGTGTATATAAAGTAATTGAACAATTGATGGACAAAGAGAAAAGAATTGTGTTTAAAGAGAAAAGACATGTTAAATAAAAAATGGTTAGAATGATTGATAGGGTTTTTAGATGCTGAAGGTAATTTCCAAATATTTCCTAAGAAAAGATTAAGAGAAGATGGGTCTATAAAATATTATAATGTAGGTTATGGTTTTCACTTAAGTTTGAGTATAAAAGATAGAGAGATTATATTAGATATAAGATCAAAATTAAATTCCATAGGTAAGATATATGAATATAATAACAGAGGAGAAGTAAGATTAGCAGTAACAAAAATAGAAGAATTGAAATGGTTAATAAATAATGTATTAAGTCATAATCCTTTGTTAACTAAACACCAAAGGGAAAGATATAGTAGATTAGAATATGGAGTAATAAATAAAATTAATAGATTCGAGACAATTGAAGAATATCAAAAATTTATATTAACTTCATATAGAAAAGTGGCCTATTCAAATGATCCTATTTTTATTGATAATTGGATATCCGGTTTTATAAATGGTGAAGGATCATTTATTATTAGCCCTAAAGGGAAATTAATATTTTATATAGAACAAGCCGAAAGTGAAGTATTAGAACTGATTAAAACAAGATTAGAATTAGGACCTAATATATCTTTTAGGAAAAAGAGAGTAGAGAATAGGAAAGATACTTATTCTTTAGCAATATCTTCGAAAAAGGATATAAAAGCTTTAATAGAATTTTTTTCTAATAAAGATTTAGCTCCTTTACAAGGGAATAAAAACAGACAATATGAAGAATGAATTAAACAATATGCTGCGAATTCTCATAAATAGGACGCATACTTTGTATGCTCATTACTTTACATATGCTTGAGCCGTATGCGATGAAAGTCGCACGTACGGTTCTTAGAGGGGGAAAGCTCGAGAGGGCCTACCTATCTCAATTAGATACCCTATTAGTCCACACCCTCAACGATGAGTGTTAGTCTTACGGCATTGAAACACTCCACCTGGGAAGTACTATCGCAAGATAGAAACCCAAAAGAATAGACGGTTTTTAAGACCAGCAGTGAAGCATGTTGTTTAATTTGATAGTCCCCAAAGAATCTTACCAATCCTTGAATTATCTCAAGATAACAGGTGTTGCATGGCTGTCTTTAGTTCGTGTTGTGAAATGTAAGGTTAATTCCGGTAACGAACAGAACCCTAATTGTAATTAATAAAATCTTACAAATTAAGGATTGGATTAAGACAAGTCCTTATGGCCCTTATGGATTGGGCTACAGACGTGCCACAATGGTAGAAACAATAGGTAGCTGGTTAACAGTAAATTAACCCTAAAATACTACTACGTACAGATAGAAGTCTGAAACTCGGCTACTTGAAGTAGGAATTGCTAGTAATCGTGGATCAGTATGTCACGGTGAAAAAGAATTTTAATTATGTACTAATCGCCCGTCAAAGGCAAGAAGAGATAGTTAACGCAAATTGAGGTAAAGTAAAATATTCTATTTCATTATTGAAAATGAAGAAAGATATTGAATCGGTACCATCGATAAATAATCTAAATCTACTTGTCTTAAGTCGTAACAAAGTTACCTTAGGGGAACCTGAGGTAGAATGGTAAATTCCCTCCCCCCCTATTGTTCCGGGGGGTTCTAGACGCCGCCCTTCAATGAAATTGGACGACCATCAGGCTTCAGTTACGGGCACAGCCATCCGGACTATACGGGGGGAGTGCCATGATTGATTGTTTGCCTGCACAAGGCAACATATTGTACTGAGAAGAGAGGGAGCCATCAGACTGCCACAGGCGAACGAGACGTCCTGGGAATTCTGATTAGACCTCCGACGATCGGAGAGTTAACCCAAGTATCTGACAATTAGGAGAGAGTGGAAATAAATGTTAAGGACCCGGGGACTAATCTAGCTTCCCCTCCATTCCGTGCAGAATGGAGTGGAGTGGAGGGGAGGGGAGGCTGCAAACGTAGAGGTGGCCGTATGACCTCACGACGAAGACGAACGGGGGGATCAGGACCACGGGGAGCATCCGGGCTCCTTCAGGATTGCGAGGTGGCCGTATGCTGGGACGTAGACGAATCGCCGACCTGGTATATGGATCACCGACGATAGAGCACTATGGAAGTTGACTCTCTGCCCTATCCCGCGGGACTACGGGCTAACTAGGTTGGAAACATAGATAATATACACATGATCCCTAGGGTGGGATGGCAGGCAGGCAGGCAGGCAGGCATGGCCCGCCCTCTACGTGCTATGGGCCATTAACCAGGATATATATAAAGAGATAATAAAATTTTTAAGCTTTTAAAAGGACATGTAGTTTTAAATTTAGTAAATAGTTATATAATAGATTCGCCTTCTCCTAGTAATTTAACTTATTTATGGGGTTATGGATCATTATTAGGGGTAGTATTAGTGATGCAAATAATAACGGGTGTAACATTAGCTATGATAATGTGTAGCGGTCACCGATGTGGTGGAATAATATTACAATATGCTGAAAGGTGGTGGCAGCCAATAATCAGCAGGTAGATCAGTTATCTCAAAGACTTTACGTAATAGACTGGCAATTGTTGATATGCATAATAAGAACATATAATGCTGACGGGGTGTCAAGGCTTCCTCACATATAGTACCGGCCCCCGACACGCGGCAAGGGCAAGTGAAAAGAAAGTCTAAATGATCTTATGGAAAGATCATAAAGATATTTAGATAATCATTTACCTAATATAATTAACTTATCAGCCGATCTTAATTCAAGTTTACTTAGTTCAGGTTTAATTTTATCTCCATGATGGGTGACCGGTTTCGTAGATGCAGAAGGCTGTTTTACTTCTTATATCGCCATCGTCTTCTAAAAGGACTGCCACTCGAACCGGTAAATCTGTGTCTTTAAGATTTAATATAACATTACATAAGAGAGATATACAGTTACTTTATTTAATAAAAGATTTTTTTGGTGTAGGTAATATAAGAATAAAAGCCAATTCCAATTATGTTTATTATAATGTTGATTCAATAAAAGATTTAATAATAATAATAAATCATTTTGAAGAATATCCTTTGTTAACTATAAAAAAAACTAATTATCTTCAATTTGTAAAAGTCTTAAATATGATCAAAGAGAAAAAACATCTTCAAATAGATAAATTTGGTAAGAGAAGCATTAGAATTATTAAATAAAAATTCTAATATTAATGAATTTTCTGAAAATATTTGTTTAAATCCTTGATGGCTTTCTGGGTTTTTTACTGGGGAAGGTTCATTTAGTTTTTTAACTAGAAGAAGAAAGAGTGCCTCTGATCATAGTCCTCTGAATAGAGGACTATGATAAGAGGTAGCCGTATGGATCGATTAAAATAGATTATAGTTTAATAGTTGAAATATCTCAATCAACATTGGATATAAATCTATTAAATTCTATATGTAATTTTTGGAAAGTAGGGAAAGTCTATACAAGTAATACTATATCTAGAATAAGAGTCAATAAATTAGGGGACTTAAACTTATTAATATTAGAATATTTTAATAAATATCCATTATTAGGATATAAACTTGAACAGTATTTAATTTGAAAACAAGCGGTGGATATTTATAATAAATATCCGGAATGGACTAAAGAGAGGTGGCCGTGAGAATAAATTAACCAATATATTAGGTAAATTATCTACACTCAGTGGTGTCAGATAGCTTACTGACACAGGTGGTAATTACTGGTATCTTTTAATGGCATTATACTCCAAATATAGAGATGGCATTTAATTCAGTAGAGCATATCATGATGTGTTTTATAAATTTCGCAATAATGCTGAAAAAATCATTAATTAATCAGCCGGTGGATCCATATCTAAGAGACTAAACGCGAAACTAGATATTATAGTCCAAAGTAAATAAAACTAGATCAAAATAAATGCCAATAACTACCCTTTATGGAAGGGGCCGCAAGATCAATAAATTTGACTGAATTAAAAGTATCGTCCTCGACGCGAAGATTAGTAAGTTCGTCATCCGCCGATACTAAATGGGATGGTGTAAAAGTTTCTACAAGTTATCTACAGTGGTTTGCAGGGTTTGTAGATGCAGAAGGAAACTTTTTAATCAGCCCAGGGTCACGAAATCACGTGAATTTTCGATTTAGAATACGATTACACATTGATGATTTAGCCACTCTAGAAAAAATGAGACCCAATCTACATTAGATGTAGGTGTGGGGGTCCCTAAAAATCGAAGGTAATAGTTGTATCTATATTGTGTCTGGGTATGATGATCTACGATATGTAATATTACCAATATTTAATCAATTTCCACTACTCACAGTTAAAGCCTTGGATCTAAAAGATTTTATTGCAGCATTAGAGATCAAGGGACAGTACTTGGGTAGTAGATTACCTGAATTATCCTATAATAAAATAATAGAAATAAAAAACGGGATGAACACAGGTAGAAAAAATATCGAATCAACTTTCGTCAATTGTTAGTAATGTTAATATTAGTTCTTACTGGCTATTAGGGTTTGTAGAACGCCGATGGCCCGGAGGTCGGCCGTTCGACCGAGGGCGGCTGTTCGACCTCCGGGCGAACAGACCGTACCGAACGGGCCGATCCCTCAGGACAAGCTGAATAGTTTGTCCGCCCCGAAGAAGCTTTACAGTTTCTTCGGGGGTGCCCCCGAAGAAGCTTTACAGTTTCTTCGGGGGTTGGGGTGAAGGAACATTTGGCATAAAGAATCTTGTTCCATATTTTCAGATAGCACAACATAATCGAAGTGTGTCGGTAATGGTAATAATTAAACAATATTTTGCTAATTTACCTAGAGGTAAAATAGAAACAAAGTCTACTCCAACTCCTAATTTAGCTATGGTAACTAATAAACGAACTGATGCTTGCCCCTACGGGGTGCATTCTTTATCAATGACACCGCAAATATAGATGTATTATATGATTATATTGTTCCCGAGATCCGTTTCAGGGATTAAATTTTAATACAAGAAAGGAGTTTGACTTTAAACTCTGGGCTGTAGCAGTAACTATTCATACCTTCGTCATGGATACTTTTATCTTCCAACTGGAAGATCTTTACTACTGTCCATAGTTAATAGTATAAATACTAAACGATATAGTACTAATAATAATGGACCTGTCACATCACCTTCTGATAAAGAAATCAATGATGTATTGTCACAAGAGCCACCAATTGATATCAATTGTGGTAAGTCTCATCATATTTTATCTAGAGACTATACTATAACTAAAGGTGGGCGACAAGGATTCATAGTGCATGTATATAAGAATGGTGATGAGATTTCAGGCTCACCATTTTCAAGTTATGGAAAAGCACATTTAGCATTAGGACTAAAAGCTAATAATAGAATAGTAGCACGATATAAAGATACAGGTAAATTATACAAAGGACAGTATTTGTTCACATCTTCACCAGTCAAATAAAAGATCTATATTTTACTTTGATCATGCGAGACGTAAATAATGGGTGATTAATAAGATATACTCACGCAAATGTAGCGTCATTTTTTTTTATATTTTTATATATCCATATAGCCAGAGGTGTATATTATGGTTCTTATGCTAGACCAAGGATCTTATTGTGGTGGATAGGGGTTATTATATTTGTGTTAACGATGGCCACTGGTTTTTTAGGTAATGGTAGCCTGATATGGTGAAAATGAGATTGATACTCGTGTAACTCGGAATGAATAGAGGAAAATAATATAAGTATATTATTAACATTATTAAATAAATTAGAAATAAAACCAAAGAAATGTTATGAAAATATAAATTTAATATCGACACAATTATTAATAATAAAAGAAAATAAACATAAATCAGGAATTTATATGATAATAAATTTAATAAATGGAAAATTTTATATAGGAAGTGCAATAACAAATAGAATTAATGTAAGATTTAGAAATCATTGTATTCATGGAACAGGAAGTTCAAGATTGAATAAAGCAATAAAAAAATATGATTTAGAAAATTTTGCTTTTGTAATTTTGGAATATTATCCAGGATTAATTCATAAAGAAAATTTAAAATCTAATCATCTTAAGTTAATAGCATTGGAAACAGAATATATAAATAAATTAAATCCAGAATATAATATATTAGAAAGTGGCATCGATATAAACCTCGCGGCGCCATGGGAAAGAAACTATGGGGGTCCCATAAAATGAAAGCAAACTATTCAGAAGCTAGAAAATTAAAAATATTTAAATAAAAATTTTAGCTTACAGTTATCAGTAGATACAAAAAATCTAATGAGACAAAGTGCTTTATTAAGATATATAGATGATAGTATAAAAAATAAAATTAGTAAAAGTTTATCAAAACCTGTAATACTTTATAATTTAGATGGAACAATACATTCAAAGTATACAGGAATAAGAGTAATGGCAAGAGCATTTAAATGTTGTAATAAGACCATAAATAAAGCAATAGCAAATAATAAAATATTTAAAGGGATATATAAAGCATGATCGAGACCGAGATAAATAAATTTTCACTATAGTCCTAGAAATAGGGCGATGCTAATGAAAACGGTTAAAAAGAGAATTTCACTTTTAAGACCGTCGGTAGAGTAAACTATCGCTACAGACTGGTTCATTGGTGGGTATCAGAAATGGTGCTTAATGTACAGTCGGAATCTTCTAGCAATAATATAATAAGATAATAAGATAATATGTTATTAGCTATTCAAGGCCTCGGCTCAGCGCTAGAAGGTACAGAGAAGTTCAACTTGAAAATATATCTTAGGCCCGGGGCTCGGCACGGAGGCTGCTACCCGGAAGGTATAAAGATAAATGTGAGTGCCCGGCCAACAGAGAAGTTGGCCGGGGACCCGGCCAACTTGTTGGCCGGGCACTCACGATCTTTAGTTTTAACTTCGAAGATTTGTATACTTTACCATGAGGTCAAATGTCACTATGGGGGGCGACGGTCATATGGCCGTAAAAAGAATTCATTATATGCGAAAAGTATTAAAAATATAATTCGCAGGAGAACCTCAGAGACTAAATATGAATAAAAGACACGGGTATTTTAAATAATAGTCCTAACTTACTAGTTGTAATAAAAAGTTATACTGTTTCCTAGAGTTAATTCAATAAGCTAAACTAGTTAGATAAGCATAAGGGGGCTCCTGAAGTTAATAAAGCTTTTAGTAGTGAAGATTTAATTCAAAGTAGTCTAATATTTAATATGATAACTGGGGTATTAAATAGAGAGTGAATGGTTTGTAGGATTCGGTCGGTTCGGAATCGAACGGCCCCTGACCTTCATTGGGTTAGTGATGCCGGCCTTGGCACGGCCGGGCACTAAAAGTAATTTCACCATTATAAGTAGGCAGAGACCGAAAGGGGAAATTATACCCGAATCCAACGTTCCTGGTTGGTTTAATTAGGGGGTGCGCCCGCTCCGCGGAGCACCAAAGCGCGGGGCTTCGCCCCCGAGGCCGAAGGCGGCCTCGGGCCCTAGTAGATCAAAAGGAAATGGAGAAAAGAAAGCCATTTAGTATAATACAAATAAATCAGATAGATTATGTATTTAATATATTAATACCAATGTTTGCTTAAATTTAAATCTGAGACCCAAAGTATAAAGATTATTTAGATTTTAAACTGTTAACTACTCTTATATATGAAGGGAAACATTTAATACCTGAAGGTAAGGATCTTATTAATAATATGACACCGCAGATCGAATGAATAATAATAGCGACTAATATTAATAATGGATTAGCACCGATAGCAGAGGAGAAAATCAAAGAGATTATGGATAAAGCTCCAATGATAGGATTCAGAAGGAAGAGTTCCCTGAACATTGTCCTATAAATAAGACAATGTGACAAACAAGGCAAGAAGCACACAATAAAATAATAAGATCGGCTTATATAATAGCAGCACATTTAGAGTCAAGGGAAATTTTATATTATTATAACGGAGTAACTTGTTGAAAAGAATTAGATATAAGTTATAATATAATAACTAGACGATTAAATGATGGAAAAGCTTTTATAAGTAAATCTAGGACAATCAAATTAATCAGGCGGAGCCCCCATCGTAAACGATTGGGGGCTAGCCCACCGTAAAGGATTGTGGGCGTAGCCCCCCATCGTAAACGATTGGGAATACCAATTTTAAAGACTAATAAGTAGCATAACTAATTTATTATCGGCAATACCTTGGATAGGGGTAAATTTAGTGGAGATAGTGTGGGGTGGTTTATGTAAATTAATAAAAACATTAATAGAAGAACCTTATTACATTACTGTAATAATGAAAATTTTGCTTATTGCTATGATATCCCTAAATTTAGAAGTTATATACTTTTATATTTGAAATTTGTATATAAGAGTAAAAATTATAACAACAAGGGGACAAACAGCAGGGGTTAGAGAAATATCTCTAGCCTATCAGAGACTAAACGCAGGAGATTTAAGTAATGCTTATTTAGTAGGTTTAATAGAAGGAGATGGTTGTTTTTGTATTTATAAACCAACTAAAGATCCTTCATTAGTAGCGAGTTTTGAAATTTCCGGCCTTGGCACGGCACCCTTCACTGAAGGTCGTCTCCTATTTGGGGACGACGTGAAGGGGAACCGGCCGAGTCTCCCACGGCCGGAACCTAAACTAATGGTCATATTTTAATATTAGCCATTTGTAAGTATTTATCTTTAACTCAAAGTGTTAAAGTAGATAAAACTAATAATTCTAAGATAAAGGTTTCTAGTGTAAGATCTGTAGAAAATGTAATAAAATTTATGCAAAAAGCTCCAGTGAAACTATTGGGAAATAAAAAGTTACAATACTTATTATGGCTAAAAGAACTTCGTTCAATACCACGCTACTCTAAAAAATTTAAAATACCCGATAAGTATTAATGTTAAATTATGATATAGTCCGAACAATATGGAAACATATTGAGTGTAACGAGAGTTTTTAGTTTAATCTTTAATAGGTATATAAATATATACCTCACTTATTATTAAAATTAATAATGGGGTTACCAACATAAATGTTCAGTAGATAATGCAACATTAAATAGATTTTTTAGTTTACATGTGCGCTTCTGTGTCGTATTAATTTTAAGTTACCTAGTAACTATTCAATTTGGTAATTTGAATAGGGGATCAAGGTTAGGTGAGATCGAAATGATCAAGCTGAACATAGCATCCTTGCTAAAAGGGATCGAAGAAGTCAAACCGATTGTCACCTCTAGATTCCGACCCCTTCTTTCTAAGGTTAAAACTAGACTGTTTGAAGTAAAGTTCCGAGATGTTTCAACTAAAGAACTCTACCATTTAATCGGGAATAGGGTAGGCCTGTATTATAATGAGAGGAATGTAAGCTCGTTATATACCAAATACATGGATCGGACAGCATTATACTGTAATAAAGGAACGAAATTACAACCTAAGGAAAGTGTCGAAATTAATAACGGAACTGAAGGATGGCCTAAGGGAAGCAATTCCTACGGTCACAGAGTCAAGGTAGTACCCGCCCTTTGTAACTTTTGTACATTATACGCGTCTCATAATAGTGACGGAAGGGGAAGATTGACAGGATTATCCGTGATAAGAAAACTAAGGTATAGTTCCGGATCGAACAAAGCAATACCGAAACAACTTATTGATTTAGCTGAGTGGAGTAAAAAGAACCCATATCTTAAAGTAGATCGTAAGGTCTATAACCTATTTTACAATGTAGATATGTATATGTTAGCCTACAACAAACTTAAAAGCAATCCCGGTAACTTAACTCCGGGTATCGTACCAGAAACCTTAGATGGTTTATCTCAAGAGTGAATCGTCGAAACTATAAATAGCTTCAAGGATGAATCCTTCCAATTTAAACCAGGAAGAAGGATTGAGATCGATAAACCTAACGGGGGTAAAAGACCGTTAACCATCGCCCCACCTAGAGATAAAATTGTCCAAGAGATTATGAGAATGATACTTGATGTCATCTTTGAACCCGGCTTCAGTAAAAATTCACATGGATTTAGACCAAATAGAAGCTGTCACTCGGCTCTACGGGAAATAAAAACCAGCTTCTCCGTAGCAACCTGAGTAATTGAAGGAGATATCAGAAAATGCTTTGACAGCATTGATCACCATAAACTGATGAATATAATTGAAGGAAAAATCAGCGACCGAAGATTCACAAGGTTGATCTGAAAATCTCTTAGAGCAGGTTATTTTACCTTTAATCACTACAATCATTCAGTATCAGGTATGCCCCTCCGGGGAACACAAGGGTCAGTTGTCAGTCCAATACTATGTAATATCTTCCTTGATATCATGGACAAACACGTGGAAAAACTTAGGGGTGAATACAACACTCCTAAGAAATATCCTCGAGCAAATCCTAAATATCAAGCTCTAGTCTACAGAAAATCAAGATCCGAGGACCCTCGTAAAATTCACCAGGAATTGAGGAAGGTTCCGTCTTACGACCCCTTAGATTCAAACTATAAAAGATTGATATACGTAAGATATGCTGATGACTGAGTAATCGGAGTTAGGGGAAGTCACCAGGACGCAGTGAATATAATGAACAACATCAAAGAATTCCTTCACACTGAACTTGGTTTAGAGTTGAGTGTAGAGAAAACGGTTATTACTAATATTAGAGAAAATAAAATTATGTTCTTAGGAGTTAAATTATTCAAATCTCATGCGAATAACTTTGTAAGCAGTTCTCGTGGAAGACCCATGAGACCGCCAATATCGATTAGATTCGAAGCCCCTCTGGACAGAATAATATCTAAACTTCAAAATGCTGGCTTTTGTTTAGCTACTAAGCCTACGCCGAAGTTCGTTCTAATAGCAAATACTAAAGATCAAATCATTCATATTCATAACGCAGTGATTAGAGGTATCCTAAACTACTATAGCTTTGTTCATAACTATGGAAAGTTAGCTGGTCTAGTCAACAACATCGTGAAAGGAGCCTGCGCTACGTTGTTAGCTGCTAAATTTAACCTAGGATCCCAAAGAGAAGTCTATAAAAAGTATGGAAAAGACCTCAAAGGTGACGGTTGCTTTCATTCAAGTCCGATACAAGGTATCAACTTGGAAGTTCAATACTAAGGCAGATACTGATATAGTAACATCGCTATACTCGAGATCTAAATCTTTAGCCTCATTAGAGAACTTAGTTTGTGAAGTCTGTGGATCGGATTACAGGGTTGAAATGCATCACATCCGTAAAATGCAAAACCTTAAACCTACTGCAAGATATGTAGATAAACGAATTGATGGAAAGAGCTCAACGGAAACAAATTCCACTTTGCCGAAGCTGTCATATGAAACACCACAAAGAAGGATAACTCCGGAGAGCCGTATGATGCGAAAGTATCACGTACGGTTCGGGAAAGGGGCATTATACTCCCTTTGGGATGTAATGTTCTAGTTCATTATTTATTACCATTTCTATTAGTGGGATTAGTAGTATTACATTTAATAGCTCTTCATCAACACGGAAGTAATAATCCATTAGGTGTATCAGCCAATGGTGATAGAGTTCCATTTCATCCTTATAATAGGGACATTATATAATAATATAATGAAAATAAAGTAAAATGTTAGGAAGTTTTAAAAAATTAAAAACAATTAGCAAGAATTAAATTCTTCAACGATCATAACTTTATTATTAACATAAAAGACATGATCTGATTCATTACAATACAAGTAAAGAAATTAAGGGTATTATATATATTTAACCAAAGCTGATCCATCTATTTTAATAGAAAATATTACCGGCAACTCTTCTGATCCAGATATCTTATTGGATAAATTAATATCATTTCTACCAATTAAAAGTAAGGTAAAAATAGATGAAAGTTTTGCTGAATGGTTTAGTGGATTTGCAGATGCAGAAGGGACTTTCATAATAAGAATATTAGAAGGTAGAGCCGTATCTTTAACGTTTAGAATAAAATTACATAAAGATGATTTTGAAATATTATATAAGATAAAAAACAAATTGGGAATAGGAAGTGTCAGATTTTATGAAAATCAAGTAGTATTTGCGGTAGAAAGATTTCAAGAGAATTGGACGGTATTAATTCCTATATTGTTATGGAAAAGATTACAATCACCAAAAATATTAGACTTTATTGATTATTTTAAAGCTGCGATTGTAATATATTTAGGAAAAGATATAAATTATACAAATTATTGTAGCAAATTAAAATCTGGAATGAATTCAGCTAGGACCGATTTTAGCTTTTATTCAGCCTATAAGGATTACTTTAAATTGGTTAATTGGCTTTATTGAGGGGGATGGAAGTTTTTGTTTTAGTCAATTACAACCTAGACTTTCAATAGGCTTACATATTAAAAATATGAGATTAATTCAATCGATAAAGGAATTCATTGATAACTTACCTATAATGTACGATGTATTGGGTAAAGTGAAGGGTCCTAATGGAATAATACATAAACGGATGGCGGAATCAGAAACGAAAATGGTATCTATTTATTGGTCCCCTGCACAACATGAACATATTGTGCAGGGTCGGGATTGAAAGATTATATTATTATATAATACCTAATTTTCAAAAAGCTGAATTTCATTCAAGAAAACATGTAGATTTTGTATTATGGTGTAGAGCAGTGAAAATTTATAAATTTGGCTATCATTTATCTGATTCAGGTAAATCATTATTATTAGCAATAATAGCATCTATAAATGCTAAAAGATATACAACAACTTTAAATTATGAAAATAATGTGGTATCCCAAGAAGATATAGAATAAGTATTCAGCATGAAACCTGTTTATTCTAATGAATTAATTCCGTATTCTGAATCTAGCAAATCAAATAAATCAACAAAAGGTAAAACTATTTATGTATTAGATGCTTCAGGAAATATAATAGAACCATATCCTTTTAAAACTATTACAGAATTATCTAAAATTCTTAATTTGAGTAGAGCAGGTATATCTGCATATTTAGATACAGGTAAATTATATCACAATTACTATCTATATAGTAAACAACCTAAGTAATTAAGATAAGGTTAAAGAATGAATTGTATTATACATTTAAAGATATAGTAGGATTTTTAGCCTTCTTTTTAGTATTATCAATTATAGTATTTTATATGCCAAATTTAATGGGTCAAGGGATGGCCGTTTTCAATGGTAACATTGATTATAATAATAACACTATATGCTGGGACAGTCTGTCATTGATAGTAAGTACTAAAAGTATAAGTGGATCATTTTTAACTGAATTGCTGGGGGCGTGCCCGCAGGAGACTATCGAACATAACGGTTTGTACAGGCACCCAAGAATAGAGTACAGCTCAACGATTCCCTCTTTAGTAAAAATCTTATATCAGGACCAATCTGCAGAAAACCAAAATAATCAAACTGGTGACTATAATAATACTCAACCAAAATTTGAATTGGGATTCTCCGAGACAATGTGTGTTACTTCCTATGATAAGAATAATGAACAATTTGGGCATTGATTAGCAGGTATAATAGACGGAGATGGATCTTTATTAGTATCTAAAGCAGGAAATCCTGAAATAGAAATAACTTTGCATGAAGAAGATGTAAAAACTCTTTATAAGATAAAATCTATTTTAGGTGCTGGTAAAGTAACTCCTCGATCTAACTCTAAAGCCTATAGGATTAGAATTAGAAATAAAGAAGGTGTAAAAAATGTAATAAATTTAATTAATGGAAAATTATTAACACCTGGAAAACACCAACAATTAATTAATATTTGTAATATTCTAAAGATTACACCAATAATTAATAATACTTTTTGTTCAGATAATGCTTGGTTTTCAGGATTTTTTGATGCAGAAGGGTATCTTTCAATAAGAAATAAATACACATTAACTTTAAGTGTAAGTCAAAAAGATAGAAGTATTTTAGATAAAATTTCAGTTGGATTTAATTGTGGTAATATATATTATGATAAAAGTTGGGATGGGTTTAATTATTGTGTTACTAAGAGAGCATCTCTTAATATTTATATGAAATATTTTAAGAAATTCCCTTTATTAACAGTAAAGAATGTTGATATAGTAACATTTAATAGATTATTATTATTTTTAGAGAGAAAATACCATTTTGCTAATAGTTCTTATAAGAACAGAATTGATCATTTAATTGCACTTTTTAAAAGTAGGAAGAAGAAATAGTCCATAATAGCATCCAGACAATTACATTCCAGCCAATCCATTAGTAACACCAACACATATACAACCAGAATGATAGAAATGTCATAATTAATCTCGCTATATGCTGAAAACTAAATAAAATTACCGCTACCCTCTGGAGCGGTTTTCTAACTCTTCTTCCCCCTGCACGGCCCAAAACCACCGGTAGTTATGTTCGATATCGTGCCCTGATCCCGGGAGGTCGTCCTACGGACGACCTCACAAGGCAAGATCCTGGCAGGGGAATAAATGTAAAATAGATAATAAAGGACAATCAGCAGGTTATAAGAAGCCTAAGAGACTATATGTGAGATAGTCATGATTAAAGAGATAGTCCAAATTCTAATAATAATTGAAAATTATTATAAAGAATAGATAGTACATTTTTATTATTAATAAAAAGAAAATATACAAAAAATACCCCTACGGGCGATATTACTATATTACCAGAAATATTAATAGGTATTTTATTAGGAGACGGACATATACAAAAAAGAGGTTTAAAAGGAAATTCAAGATTAATGTATACTCAATCAGATAAACATAAAGAGGGTTATATTTTTATCATGTATATAATATATTTAAAGATTATTGTAGTAAAATTTATAAACCAAAAATAAGAACAAATAAATTAATATCTTCAGAAAAGATTTATAAACATTATACTTTTGTAACATTAAGCTTACCATATTTTAATTATTATAAAGAAATATTTTATAATAAAGAAAATAAGAAAATAATACCTAAAAACATATTTGAATTATTAACTGCTAGAAGTTTAGCTTATTGCGCCGATGGCGCCCTCAGGACAACATGAACATATTGTCCGAGGGAATAACGGATGACGGAAGTAAGCAAGGAAAAGGTTTACATATAAGTACTTATGGATATACTATAGAAGAAGTAGAATTATTAATAAAAGTTTTAACAATAAAATTTAATTTAAAATGTTCAATTCATTTATTACATAATAAACCTAGAATTTTTATATGGGCTGAATCTAAAGAAACTTTAATATTATTAATAAAAAAATATATACATCCTTCAATGTTATATAAATTAGGATAAGATTTTTTACCATATTATGCAATATTACGATCAATACCTAATAAGTTATTAGGAGTAATAGCAATGTTTGCGGCAATATTAATATTATTAGCAATGCCTAATTTAGATAAATCTAGAATACGAGGGAGTCAATTTAGACCTTTAATGAAACTAATATTTTGGTTATTTTTATCAAATTTTGTAATATTAGGATGAATAGGAGCTAAACCAGTATCAGATCCTTACATAATGATAGGACAATATAGTTCAATATTTTATTTTCTATGGTTTGCTATAGTACCTATGGTAGGGATAATAGAAAATAATATATATAAAATGAGACAGATAAAAGTATGTGATAAATAAAAGAATTGAAACCTAACCAGATTATGTTAAGAAACCCTTTAGAACAATTTATGATTAACGATATATTTACAATATCATTTCCGATACTATCAGGTAATAAATTATCATTAACAAATATAGGGTTATATTTAAGGGCGTCCGCTAGACTGTTACTAGAATTAGTCGTATTGACTCATGGAAGTAGTAACCATGCAGAGTGCGTAGCTTACCTCGTTGGGGGTAACAACTCAACATGCCGTAAGGAAAGGGGGACAATAGCCTGCTACGTTAAATGGGTAATTGAGGGAAAAATCGGCTACCACAATGTGGTATCCCAAGAAAGTACTCTAACTCAAGCGTTTACTATGGTTGACACTGATTTGTGAAACGCGAGATTCTTTTGGTGCAAACCCACCGCAGGTTATAAAGTGTCGAACTCACGCCTGACATGAGGCAGCTTATCACCGATTAAATGTGAAGAAGTAAAACTATTGCCTCATAATTACCCAACGTTTTGGGGACAAGAATGCGAAAGCGCAACCATAGAAAACTCGTGAATATATCACACAGCTGCTAGTAATGGTATCGGAGAGATCCATAGACCTGATATGAAAAATACCAGAAATATGGAAGTCAGAGGACCCATAGTAGTGAATAAAACGAAGGGGTCTAAATCTCGACTTGGATTGTTAAGTCGGGCATACTCTACCAGAGGCCAAGATACAAACTCCTTGCTGTCTGAAATGAAAGAAGATCAAAAGGATCTAGGGTTTGTACGACTGGCTAAACTATGACACTTTAATTACAAAAATCCTAACAAGATTTTTAGAGAGAATCTAAAGACCCTTCTTAATACTAAGGAGCTTTGATATGCTAGTTATATAAAGGTAAGGACTAGTAAGGGAAGTAATACTCCTGGTATAGACCTAAATACACTAGATAGAACAACTCAACAAAAGCTGGACAAGTTGAGAGAAGAAGTCATGGCTAGAAAATTCCAATGATCACCTATTAAACGGGTTGAGATACCGAAAGGTAATGGTAAGATGAGACCACTAGGAATACCTACACTAAATGATAGAATAGTGCAGGAGGTAATAAGAGCCATCCTAGAAGCCATATTCGAACCTACCTTCAATGGCAATAGTCACGGTTTCAGACCATGCAGAAGTTGTCATACAGCTTTAAAACAAGTTCATACAAGATTTAAAGCGGCAATCTGATATATTGAGGGTGACATTAAAAGCTACTTTGACACAATTAATCACAATATCCTTCTAAATCTTCTGAGAAGAAAGGTCCGAGATAAACTAATATTAGATCTAGTAGAGTCAGCGTTAAAGGCAAATATCATTTTTAATGGTAAAGTCATAGAACATGTGAGTGGAACTCCACAAGGAGGAATACTATCTCCTCTACTATCTAATATTTACTTACATGAACTAGACCAGTATATGGAGGAAATCATGGAAGAATATCAAGGAACTAGGGAAAAACCAAAAATTAATCGAGAATATCTCAAATTCATGGATAGAAGAAGAAAGGGTTGAAATCCTAAACTTGCCAGAAGAGTACCATCTATGTATCCTTTTGATAAGGATTATACAAGTGTTAAATATGTTAGATATGCTGATGATTTCCTAATAGGAATCACAGGTCCTCGAGAAATGGTGGAAGAAATAAGAGATAAAGTTAAAGAGTTCTTGAAAAATAAATTGTCTCTAACACTTAATATGGAGAAAACTCATATTACTCATATTACAAAAAGAGTCCCGTTCTTAGGATATCTAATAGGTAGAAAAACGATAATCACAATACAGAGATATTCGGGTAGATGGGTAACTAGAAAAATGACTATACCTACATTAGATGGAAATGCACAAAAGATGATTGGTAGTTTAGTTAAATCAGGATATTGTAATTATGAAGGAGTTGCTAGAGCTAATTTTACTCTTCTTATGTTACCTCAGTCGGAGATTAATCAAAGAATAAACAGTATCATAAGGGGGATATCAAATTGGTTCAGCTTAGCTGGAAACAGGAGAATAGTGGTAGCTAGAATTAGCTACATACTTAGATTTTCAGCGGCTAAATTATACGCGGCGAAATTTAAACTAGGCTCTCTAGCCAAGGTGTTTGCCAAAGGAGGAAGTGGGTTAAATAAACCGCTTTCATCCAGCAGGAAATCTGTAGTAGGAGTCACTGATGAGAGAATTGAGAGTTGACTTAAATCAACATCGAAAGGCAGTGATATGAAGAACAATCAAGGAAAGAACGATAAAAGAATTATCGTGCCGATACTCTACGACAGATACAAGGATGTACCCGGACCAGAAAGAAACAAGTTGCCTAAGAACTGAGAACCAGCTTTTGGTGAGACATTAAAAGATCCAGGTAACCTAGATAAAATCATTTCGATGATGAAAAATGGAGAACTAAGATCTACTGAATCAAATCCACTGGCTCTTCTAGGATGAAGAATGAATAAAGGTGTCAAAGTTTTATCAGAAACTTGTCTGGTCTGTGATACAAATGTAGATGTGGAAATGCATCATGTAAAAAGTTTAGGAAAGCTAAAAAAATTAAACAATAGCTTCAAAGATAAACAAAGGGCCATCATGAGAAAACAAATACCACTATGTCGAGAACATCACTTTCAAATTCATAATAATAATTGAAGTAACCTCCCGACATCTATAGATAAATTTCTAAATGATATAGAGAAGTCGTAGAATTAAAGGTAGAAGTTGGAAAGCCTAGTGATGGGTAACTATCTTGCTAGGTTTGGAGGGGGCTTAGGCAGGAGATAATATCAAATGTACAATTCCACCCTATTTTATCCTATGAGGAGAAATATAATAATAAATCAAAATAAAAATATCTGTCCTATAATAAATCTTAGAGCTTCTCATTACCACCTTTGCAAAGGGGTTTGCGTAAGCCTTTCTGTCCCTTATTCCACTAAATCTGACCCTATTAATAATAACGACGTTAATAATAATCCTAACCCTAATGCACCTAAGAGTCCTGATTCTAAGAGCCTTACTATTGTCAATAGTAATAATAATACATCTATGGTTAAGAAATCTACACCTATAAAACCTTATTATAGTTTTTATATTGGTTTAAAGAAGGGATTATTAACTCCTACTTTACCTGATCATATAATTGCTTTACAACAGAATATATTTATTAGAATCTTTCGAGTTATATGTGGTATAAATCTTCTATTTATTTTATCACATAGATATGAATACTTACCTGGTGATTATTATCAAACATGTTTATATATTTCTTTGATAATAAACATATTATTTATGAATTATCATATGTATATAAGTTATCATAGAATAAAACATATTTATAAAACAATTAAAAGTGGTAAATTAGATATTTATAACTCTCCTTTTAATAGATTTGCTAGTTACACTGCTAGGTTATCATTATGTTTAAAGGGTGTGTGTGATACTAGTATCTATGTTGGTGGTGTGTTAGGATCATGTGCTATAACTGATGAACTCTTAAAATTGAGAGGTCATAGAGCTGTAATAATGCCGTTTATAGCTAAAATACTTGTACCAGCTTCTCCATTAGTTAAGTTACATGAACAACGATCATTGTTTTATGATCATTTAAAGATGTTAAATACCCAATTATCAAATTCTGAAGAAGAATTTGATCTTATCAAAAAACTCTTAGATAATGGAGTTATCAATGAGAAGGATGCCGAAATATGAACTAATGAGGTTAATAAGAGAAAAGAACAAATTAATGAAAGAAAAATAGAAACAATGGATAAAATTGTGGATAATTCAAGTAATCTTAATAATAATATAGATGATCAACATCAAAAATTCTTAGATAGGATTGAGAGTATTAAAAATGAAAATAGAGGTGAGGCCTTCGTCCTCACAAGAAAATAGGATTAAAATATGGCGCTAAACGATTGGGAAGGAAGATATGAATAAGAAGAAACAAATACACAAACAACCGGAAGACGGAAGGATCCCCTAGTCATATTTAAATAGGGAATCGTCGAGGGTCTCCTGTAAATAGAAGTATAGATATTTGTAATCATTTGACACAAATATAGAAACCCCTTTATCAAGTGTTAATGGTGGTCCAGCATAAAAAAGAATCTTGATTAATAAACACAGCAACCTTAGATGAGCAGTTGTGGAGACTATGTTTAGATATACATACATGTGGTCTGAACCATTGAGAATATATCTACTAAAAGAGAGATCTGATTTAAGTAGAATATGTAGCAGAAGTTCTGTAAGGTATGTAAATGACATAATTTATATTTTAGTTTATATGATTTATATGGTCGTGTAAATCCTTTAGTGTATAAAGAGTGAAAGACTGAGGGGCTCTATCTGAAATGAGAAGCAGATAAAGAAGCGTGGCGTTATTTTATAATTTTTACAATCAAAATAAATAACAAATTTATTTAAATTATTTCTCATTCATAAGAAAAATAGGGTGGAACAAACAATTGATAATATCAAATGTTCAATTCCACCCTATTAATAAGTATAGTATTAATAGTGATAGTATCAGAGATGATAATAAAGAATACAAAAGACAAGGGGTGTATTATAGGGAATAAAGGAATATTAATAAAAGAATCATTATATGATACAGTGAATAAGATAGTTAAAGATCAGATAGGTATAGAAAATCAAATATATTTACCTTATTTATATTCATTATTTTTATTAATATTAACATCAAACATAATAGGATTGGTTCCTTATAATTTTACTTCAACTTCACATCTTGAAATGCAGGATGATTCAGTAGTAATACTGAGATAGCTAGCTAAATACTGAAATTCAATAAATAATCAGTAGGTAAAGAATACCTCAACGATCATACGTAAGCATCCAAGAATGGATAAGATATGATCTATATATTATTAAATAATATATGTGAGATAGTAAATTGTAGCCTAATAGGATTAATAATTAGAAAAGATATACCGAATGGCGGCCAAGGGGCCAGACAATTTTCATCTACCCAGGACAACATGAATATAGGGTATCCTCCTGGGGTCCGGATAATAATTCTCCAGAGGAATCAATAAAACTAATTGATAATGCTAAATTAATCTATGCCCTATGATAATCGAAACAAAATTTATTCAGATCTTCAAGAGAAATACGGCCACCTCTGATCATAGTATTCAGAGGACTATGATCAGAGGCACTCTTATCACAGTATTCAGAGGCACTCTATTTATTGTTGGTATAATATATTAACCGGGGATTTTTATATAGGGAGTACAAGTTCAGGAAAAAGACGATTTCAAGGATATCTTTCTCCTGGAAGAGTAAGTTATGCAGTAGAACACCCTAATAAGACTCATGGTATAAATATAAGATTAGCTAGATCAATAATTAAATATGGATATAGCGGTGTGGTTTTACTATGTAAAACCATACCGCCCCGCGGTGTGGTCCGTAGGAGAAGGTGGTACCGCCCTTCGGGTTCTTTTGTCGTAATTATATTAGAATACACAGATAAAGAAATGGGAAAATCATATCTAATTAGTAGAGAACAATACTATTTTGATCTTTATCATCCAACTTACAACCGAAGGGCGGAATGGTCCTACGGACCTACCGCGGGGCGGTATGGTGCTCTTCGAGCACCTACCGCTATTTCCGAAACGGCGGGAATTACTAATACTAGAGGTAAATCTTTATCTCAGGAGCATATCGCGAAGATAAGTCAAGCACTCAAAGGTAGAATAGTATCTGATGTAGCGAAACGGGAGCTAGCAGCGGCTAGGGGAATTGAATCCAAGATGGGGGATAATACCCTCAGAGGAAGAGAGGAGTGCTAGTAGAACTAGGATGATAGAGAATAATCCAATGTATGGGAGAGGTGGCCGTTAAACCAGTTTTACGGCCACCTCTGGTTATCAGATAAAAGAACTAAACTAGCTTCTTATAGATCAGTCTATCAGGCATCTAAGGATTTATCAGCAGATAGACAAGGCGAAGGATAAATAGTTATCTAGATTCAGGGAGATTATATAGAGGGAAATATTATCTAACCACTACGAGTGAATGGTCAGGATTATAGAATAATAATATGTGTATTAACATTAAGTATGAGTGTATCAATTTTAATAGGAGTTACAATAATAGGAATAAATCAACATAAATTAGGATTTTTTAGTATATTAGTACCTACGGGTACTCCCTTAGGTCTGGTACCTTTATTAGTAGTTATAGAGACGATCTCATATGTGGCGAGAGCTATAAGTTTGGGAGTTAGATTGGGTGCTATCATTTATTGCCCTAACTACGCTATATGCTGAAATGTTTCCGCCCCCATGACCTTGGCCCGTGCGGGTCACATGGGTAAAATAATCAGCCGGAAATAACACAGAGACTACTCGCGTAGAGCTGTCATTCCCGTTATGTCAATGCCACGACATATAACCTTGTACCCCCAAGCTTGCCGTGGTGCGGCGGAGGGTAGAGGTTGGAGAGATCAGCTAAGAAATAGTCCAAGTATAAAAATATTAAGGTAAAAATGAGATTAAAGCCGTTAAATCAAATGACACCGCAGTATTATTAAAACGTGCGGTAGGCTTAGGTAGCCGGGAACCTCTGATCATAGTCTTCTATTCAGAGGACTATGATCAGAGGCACTCTGGCTAGTTCTTGTACTAGTTTAGTGCCCTATGGTACAAATTTAAGTTCTACTGTGAATATCAAGTTATCTCCGGTAAGTTTACGACTACTTAATTTACCATCTAAGTATTATTCTATAGTAGTAGGTAAATTATTATCAGATGCTTGGCTGGAAAAATCTAGCCCAACATCTAATACGTTATAGGATTAGGGTTAGATCAATAATCCATTCAGAATATGTAATTAACTCATTTATGATTTTATCACACTATTGTTCTAATAAACCAATTTTTAAGGCCCCGGGAAAATAAATTGTGAGGTCGAAGGACCTCACGAAAAGGTAAAAAATATTATAGTTTAGAGTTTAGAACGAGACCGTATATTTACCTTGTTTTAATGAGCTTCATGGTTTCTTTTATAAAAACGAAGCTTGCCCCTTCGGGGTCAAAGTAGTACCTGATAATATTTATGATCTATTGACTGCCCCTCCTATAGCTTTAGCTCATTGAATAATGGGGGACGGTGCGATTAGAAATAGAGTGCCTCTGATCATAGTCCTCTGAATAGAGGACTGTGATAAGAGTGCCTCTGATCATAGTCCTCTGAATAGAGGACTATGATCAGAGGTGGTCTATTTTATGTACTGATAGTTTTACTTTACAAGACGATGCTAGCCCCTTCGGGGTAAAATTAATGAATGTGTTGAGGATAAAATATGGACTTAATACTTCAATCCATATGGATAATAAAAGACCTCGAATATATATTAGATATGAATCTATGTCTAAATTACGGAGATAGCGGTGTGGTGCTCGAAGAGCACCATACCGCCCCGGGGTAGGTACTACGTACCATACCCCCCTTCGGGTTAAATTGTATATTTTACCTTCCATGAGATATAAACTAAAAATACGATAAAATTTATATATGGCAAATATGATAGCAGGGCATGTATTATTAAAAATATTAGCAGGCTTTATATATAAATTTATAAAGACATCATGATTAACAATGATAATAGGAATTATACCTATGTGTATATTTACTTTGTTAGTAGGATTAGAATTAGGTATAAGTGTATTACAAGCTATAGTATTTGTAATTTTAACTTCTTCTTATATAAAAGATGCTATAGCATTACATTAAGAGGGGCCTACAAACAAGTATATGACTAAGGAATGGGCGGTGTCTTCAGAATATGTGCGAACCTGGTACAGGTTGCGTCTGGTGCCAAAGCAAGCTAGCCTAGCCTAGCCTAGCCGGGATCTAGCCTAAAGCAAAGCAAGCGGGAATGCCGGCACTACATGTCCCACGGAGGATCAAAATCCAAATATGCGGGATGTCCCGGGCTCAGTAGAAAATTTATGATGGACATATGATAAGGCTACAAAATAATACCCGAGGCCGCCGAAGGCGGCATTCGGTCGGACCGAATCCAATGTTCCTGGTTGGTTTGATTTGGGGGTGCGCCCGTGCTCCGCTCCGCGGAGCACCAAAGCGCGGGGCTTCGCCCCCGAGGCCGCCTTCGGCGTCCCCACCGAAACTAGCTCCTTTGGGGATAGATAAATCATAAACCAATGGATATGGATGTATTTAGAAAAATACCGCCGTATAAAGGATAGATAATAGGGAGAGAGTTCCGTGTATAGAGGTAAATCCTGGACAGTAGTCCACTGACAGATGTACTATATAAAGATACTGAGGGGGCCGTAAGAGGTGCCCGTAAATCCTAATCAATCAAAAGAAGGAAGAAACTGACGGAGGGATGACGGATAAGATTAGATCCAATCAGATTAAATCCAGAGGTGGCCGGGCTGTAGACAGGGGAAGAGTGGGAAAACGAATAAAAGTGTATAAGTAAAGAAAATATGTATATTACAAGGTGGTTATATTCGACAAATGCTCGAGACATAGGAATATTATATTTAATATTTGCAATATTAGCAGGATTAATAGGTACAGTGTTATCTATAATTATAAGATTAGAATTAGGAGGAGCAGGTAGTACGCCTGATATAAGAGGTGGCCGTGAGGGGAAATAGAGAATTGATGAAAAAAATCGAGGTGGCCGTATTATTTATCAGAGATAATTTTATTTTCTGATAGTGCAGGAAAAAAACGTACGGAAGGTCCCCCCTGACCATTGCCTTGTATTCACAGGGCAATGGTCAGGGGCACTCAAGTTGCCAGGAGTAAAAGATATAAAATATACTAAAGATTATAAAAACCAAATAAAACTATCAGAAGATATAGGATCAATATTAATAGGTACTTTATTAGGGGACGCTTCTGCTGCAGCATGTAAACACTCGAATCAAATACAAACAAGGTGAGATTCATAAGGATTACTTAATTCATTTATATGAAAAATTGGAAAAATTTGTAAGTAATCCACCTGAGGTGGCCGTAAAAAAAAAATCATCATAAAGTATATGATAAAATCTATACATCTTGGAATTTTCAAACCCTTAGTATGCCATGTTTTAATTACTATTATAGGGTTATATATTTTATCCTAACAAAAAAAAAATAATTCCTTCTAATATTGGAGAATTATTAACGGGTCAAGCTATAGCTTATTGAGCTATGGATGATGGAGGATACGATAGTTTGGGGGGATTTAAGTTTTTCACTAATAGTTATACTAAAACGGAAGTGGAATTATTAGTTTCAGTTTTAGAATCCAAATTTAATATAGAGGTGGCCGGGGAAAATAGGTCAAATCAGTCAAAATTATATAATAAGGATAGGTAGGGCTGAATATCCTAAATTAAGAGAGATAGTTTTACCTTATATACATTCATCAATGCTTTATAAATTTCCTAGCCCATAGTGGCTATTCACAATATGCGGGGATGCTAGTGTGGTGCGACCGAAGCACCATACCACCTTAGGCAAATCAAGCCGAGGTTCGATGGAGAATACGCAGGGGGGATTCCCTCAGAGACTAAACGTGATAAATCCTTGACAAGGATAAAAATATAGTCCTTCTCAAAGATACGAGAAAGGTACAATATTTACAAGGTGATCATCAAATATACAATGTAGTAGTGACAGCACATGCATTCGTAATGAGTGCGCCGTTGTGTCTGTGAATATGGCAGTCTCCTGAAATGGGGATCCTGTACTCTTTCTTACAGGTAAAGTACAACCAAGTCGGTATAGTCGAACTATACGAGGAAACTCAAACGATGAAGCAGGTTGAGAATGGTAGAAACGAGATAAACATAGGTATCTTAGGCTGTCTATCTAAACTAAGTCATATATCGGTTAGGATAACGAACTTGATACATATTGAGCGTCATAGAAGGGACCTTAATCTAAACTATGTAAAGGGATTATGTACATTCGCCATTACTGATATCATTAGCGGTGATGAAGAAAGAAATCGAATGTGGCTCAGCACACAGAGTGAAAAAGGAATATGCAAGGACCTAAGTATGACAAGCCAAGCACAGGAACTACGGGATTTCCTAAGGGGGCCTTTCGAGGCTCCTAAGAACCATACAGCAAGCATGGGATCCTTTCAGGATGGAAACGGAGTTATCGTAGTACGAAAAGGTATTTTAATGAATACTAAAGTAGAAAGGGTAACAGTTCAGGATCTAGGAATACGTAAATTAACTACAAAAGCCGGTCAATCGACGTTACGTGGCAGCGTAGGAAAGAGTATAACTAAACATGAAGTAGCCGACATTGATAAATTCAAAATTGAGTTAAATATAAAAAATATAGCCAATATCAAAAATCTGGTGGCGGCCTATGAGTTGATTAAGAGTGCCCGGCCAACAGAGAAGTTGGCCGGCAATCCGGGGAATATGACAAAAGGTAATGATAATGTAACTCTTGATGGAATTGACCTAAAATATCTATTAAAGATACAGGAAAAATTGAGAGCGGGTCTATATAAATTTCCTCCTGCTAGAAGGATTCAAATACCTAAAGTAGGTAAGAAAGAAACTAGACCATTAACAATTGCATCACCCCGAGATAAGATCGTTCAAAAAGCGATCCAATTAGTCTTAAATGAATTCTATGAACCCAAATTCTTAGAGACATCTCATGGCTTTAGACCAGGTCGAGGTACACACACTGCAATACAATTCATGGAAGCTAAGTTTCAGAGTGTCCATTATATAATTGAAGCAGATTTCTCTAAGGCCTTTGATAAGATTCCTCATGGTAAGATGATGGAAATCTTGAGAAGAGATATTAAGTGCTCAAAGACACTAGGATTAATCAACTCAGGACTAAAGGCTGGCTTTATTGAGAAGGGTAAACTAAGTGATAACCTTAGTATAGGTACTCCACAAGGATCTATATTAAGCCCCTTATTATGCAATATCTACTTTCATGAGTTAGATATCTTTATGGAGGATTTAATGAACCGTAATAACAAAGGTGTAAGAAGACCAGCCAATAAAGAGTATACCAAATTGCAAAATAGAGCCAAATATATGAGAAGTAAAGGATTGAATGTGACTAACCCTAAAGAATACAATGGAATATTGCATAGTTTAATTAATACTCCTAGCTTAATACATGATGATACTTTCACAAGAGTTCACTATGTCAGATATGCAGATGATTTCATCATCGGAGTAGAAGGAAGCTATGCTTTAACTAAACAAATTCTGGATGAGGTTAGAGATTACCTTAAGACATTAGACTTAACGCTAAATGAAACCAAGACCAAACTAACAAAATATACTGTAAAACCTGTCGAGTTTCTTGGATATACTATAATGGGTCCCAATCTAAAAGGAATTGAGAAACCATTTGAGATATTGAAAGAACACAATAGTGGAAGACTAATAACTCGAAGAAAGAAAATCCGAATCAGAATAGCCATGAACTACGAGAGAGTAATAAGTAGGCTAATAAGTAACGGGTATATTAAGAAAAGAACTCTTAAGAATACTCCAGAGAAACTAACATTAAGAGGAACATTTAAGGGAAATCTTATCAATTTAGATCATGCGGATATAATACGATTTTATAGCTCTATTATTAGAGGAATCTACAACTACTATAATTTTGTAACCAATATGAATCAAGTAGCATTTGTTATATGGCTCATAACGGAATCGTGCTGTCTAACATTGGCCAAGAAAAATAAACTTAGTTCAATGAAGAAAGTATTTCATAAATTCGGTAAGGATTTGGGTTGCAATATAAGGGATAGTAAGGGATAGAAGAGTATCTTTATACAAACCTAATGATTTGCAAAGGAAACCTATAAAGGAATTGGTAGGTAATAAGGATCCATTTAGAGCTTTAGATCAGATCTGACATCAAAAGTTTACTAAATCGAACCTGTTTCAATCGTGTATAATTTGTAATAGTACTGAAAAAGTAGAGATGCATCATGTCAGAGTGCCCGGCCAACAGAGAAGTTGGCCGGCAATTAAGGACTTAAGAAATCCTAAACTGACTGGGAAGGATTTCTTTACTAGACAAATGGCTGCCATAAATAGAAAACAAGTACCACTGTGTAAGGATCATCATATCCGACTACATAATAATACTTGGACTCAACAAGAATTATCAATATTTGCTAAGTATAAAAAAGTATAATTCATGTTTGTATTCTGAATGGAAAGCCGTATGATGGGAAACTATCACGTACGGTTTGGTGGGAGGTGGCCAACGTAAGAAGGCTAGACCGACCCAACTATTTTTCATGGTTATGCCTGCATTGATCGGATGTTTTGGTGGAATAAAGAATATAAGTCAAAGACTTTTAGGGGTAAGAAAAATATCAAAATGTAGCCCATCGAAAAACCAATTAGGATATTATTTAGCGGGTCTAATCGAAGGAGATGGAACAATATATATATCAAAAGAGGGAAGACCAGTAATAGAGATAGTGTTTAATAAAGAGGATAAATTACTAGCTTTAAAGATAAAAGACGTTTTAGGAGTCGGTCCGTTCGGAACGGTCTGTTCGCCCGGAGGTCGAACAGCCGCCCTCGGTCGAACGGCCGACACCCGGTGGATCAATAAAAGATTTAAAATCTAAGGCTTGTGTTTTAAATATAAATGATAAGCGAACTTTATTAAAGCTTGTAGAATTAATAAATGGTAAATTGAGTGCCCGGCCGTAGAAGACTCGGCCGGGAACCCAAGATCGAAGCTTTACATCGGATAATAAATTGGTTAAATAAAAATCAGGATAAATTAATACCAATGTTAGATTTAGATAAAAGTAATTTAGGTTCCAATGCATGGTTATCAGGCTTTATCGAATCAGATGGGACTTTTTATTTTACCTTTAAAACCAAGGATAATGGGATAGCAACCGAACTAATTAATTATATGAGAATAACTCAACGACAAAGCTATCATAGAGAATCTTTAGGGCGCCGAGGAACAAGTTATTTACCTATAATGGAAAGCCTAGCTGACTTTATAGGTCAAAAGATAGAGATAATAAACCGAAGACATAAAAAGGATAATAGATTAGAGTTAGGTTATATAGTACGAAGTTCAAGTATTGAATCAAATAAAGTGATAGATAAATATCTTCAAGAATATCCATTGTTTTCTTCTAAATATCTTAATTATAAGGCTTGGTCAAGATTTTTTTATATACGTACAAATAAATTGTATAAATCTCCAGAGATAACGCTAGAATTAGCCAAATTAAAAGAGGGGTATAATACTAAACGAATAGAGTTTAGTTGGGGACATTTAGATAACTTTTATAAAAGCTAACCACAGACGTGGTGACTGAAATTAAAAAATTGCCAAATTTATAGGTAACTATAAAAAAATAATATCACAATATGTTGAAAAATCAATAGATGATCAGCCGGGTACAGATATCCTCAGAGACTACATGGGGTACCCCTCAGGGTGAAGATATAGTCCAACTAATTACGAAAGTAATTAGATAATTGAATTTTTTAGTGCCAGTAATGATAGGAGCCGCGGATATGGCAAACAATAGCTTATTAAAAAATTAGTCATATGGAGGTTAAGAGTGGGTCAAGGGGTCAGGACGTCTTCCATAAGGATAATGAGGAAGAAGGAGATAAAACTATAAAATATATTAAATTAGAGAATGGGAAGGGGGTGAATGATAGGACTATAAAACATAATAATAACCGATATCTAGGAGGTTCTTTGAATCTTAATATGGGATTTAGTACTAATATTAGCAAAAGGATGGGTGGAAGGATACATTTCTATTCGACTGCCACTCTACGGAAGAGGATACAAAATGATTTAATAAAGGGCTTAAAAATTGGATGAAACATGCCTTCATTACCTTCAAAGATATCAAATTTTCATAATAATATTATTGTCAGAATTTTCAGAGTAATTGGTGGACATGTGCAGTAATGTGGT
This sequence comes from Mystacides longicornis, assembly GCA_963576905.1. Lineage (NCBI taxonomy): Eukaryota > Metazoa > Arthropoda > Insecta > Trichoptera > Leptoceridae > Mystacides > Mystacides longicornis. The sequence continues at coordinate 109,413 of CAUYXC010000006.1, read as the reverse complement.
TAGGGAAATATTGTAGTGACTATAATATAATAATTTTCCCAATTGCTATGCTACAATTTATATATATTATTTTCATTAGTTTTACTAAAATGGTATATATTATATATTTATGGTGAAATGGAAAATTTGAAGTTAGGAATTCACCTTTAAATCGATTATCTACTTTTAGTTTAAAAGTATATGGATGTTTAAAAGGGGTGTGTGAATTTGGGGTTGTAACTGGAGGATTAATGGGATTAGGGTTTGGGGTAGATGAACTTTTAAGTTGAGGAGGAAGAAAACCATTATTTAAGCCTATTGCGGGAGGTATTTTGGATGTCACATTAAATAAATTAGGTATAGAAAATCCTAATAAAGATATGACAATTCATAAAGATAGAATTGATTTAATTAAAAATAAAGTAAATAAATACAATAGTCTGTTAAAAGACTTAGATGATCTAAATGGAATAAATAAGAATGAGGAAGATAAAGAATTTTTCAATAAAATTAAAGAAGAGTTTCTGAGAGATTATTATAGAAAAAATATAGATTATAATGATCAATTAAAATCTCTTCTAGAAAAGAATACAAAAGAAATTAAAGATATTACTGGTTCTTCATCTAATATAGATGATATAAAAATCAATGATTTAAAAAGAATAGCTGGTTCTTCTAACGAAATAAATGAGACCGTAAGTAAATAATACGGCCACCTCTGATCACAGTCCTCTATTCAGAGGACTATGATAAGAGTGCCTCAATAATGTGAGGAAATACCAGAAGGATATCATCTCGAGAGGATACCCTAAAACAATAATAACATACTAATAATTGGAACATACATTCAAAGGACGACCGGCTGGGCTGGCTTGCTTTACAACTACGGCAACTATAATGGGGCGAGGAGTAAAGAAATTAATGATTTAATTTGGATTATTAATATAATATCTAATATATGGGTTATATATTTTCTAATATAGAAAAAATATTTGCGGTAGGGGTCAACAGCCTTGGGAGGGTAAGGGGTATATTAATATATATAATAAATAAAATAGTATATGCAACTGACATATTATAATAAGGGATATCAACCCTATTATAATATATAATAAGTATAAAAAATCCAATGGGGGAATACACGTGTATATAAGATATAATATATTTATAAAGTTATCAAATAGGAATATAAATTACGATTTTTATATAAATCTCCTTCTTGGTGAATAAATAAGCGAACGCCACCCTATCTAGAAATAGATATGTGAAAACTCTTTATTATGCTAGGAATCAAAAATGATAATTAGCAAATTGAATAACAATTTCAGAGATTAAACTAAGAGTACCCATTCCCGTGGCACATGAACATATTGTGCCAAGGAGGGTAAAGAAATAATCCAGTCCAATAGGAGACTATTGGGTAGCTGGTTTCCGAGATTAAATAATATATCATTTTGGTGTGCGCCGTTGTGGATATTTGTGGGTCGTATTGTAGTGAAGTGGGATTCGAACGATGAATCGGAGTGTTTCTCAAGTACCAAGAGAAATGTAATTCCTCTTACACTAATCAATACCGGAATTGATGTGATATTCCGTAAATCGAGTAGCTTACCTGATGTCGAAATGGCTAAGGGACCAGAGCATGCTACTGAAATGGGGGCCGGTTATTGCAGTGACAATAACTATGAACCCCTGTTAGATAAGTCTTACATGGTACAACCAATATGTGTAGATGGGGCCACTGATAACCCTATTGGGAGTTGCACAGACTGCCACATCAATATAATTGATCCCGTTGAATCAAACCAAAGTTCAATGGGAACATCATCAATTACGTCACCCTCAGAGGAAGAGAGGAGTATATACACAGTACCTAAATGAGACATATGCCAGAAACAATCAACTACGGATTTCCTAAGGGGAGCAATCCCTATGGGGACGGAGTCTCAATATTAGGGTTTAGATCTTGAGTACAGACTAAATCTAAAGTGAGACAGCGATTTTATTCGAGTGGACCTGATGCTGAAAAGGACGGTACAGAAAGCCTATCGAAACTAATAAAACTTAATAATGGTAAGTTTAGTGGATTATATAAAATATTGTGCGAAGAGAGAATATTGGTTTCAGAATTTCATAAATTGAAAAATAAATTATCAGGATCATCGAATAGATTATTAGATAAAGAATTATTGGATTCATTAAGAGATGAAACATTTACATTTAAAGGAGTAGAAAGATCTAAAATAGATGGCAAAATTTCGCTAACTGATACATTAATTCAAGAATTAATGCTTTATATACTAGAGGTAGTGTTACAAACTTCAGGAAAATTTAGGGGCAGTCATTTGAGGTTCCCTGATCATTGTCCCCAAATAGGAGACAATGATCAGGGGTTCCGGCCGTGGGGAGACTCGCCGGGTTCCGGCCGTGGGAGACTCGGCCGGTTCCCCTTCACTGAAGGTCGTCCCCAAATAGGAGACTATGTTCAGGGTGCCCGGCCAACAGAGAAGTTGGCCGGGAACCGACTAAATTGTAATAGTCATACCGTTTTTAAAGATATAAGTAAATGGAAGGGAATTACTTGAATGATAAAAGGAGAAATAAAAGGATCTTTTCATAAGACAAATCACCATATTTTAGCTAAAATATTACAGGAATATATAGAAGATCAACAATTTATTGATCTTTATTGGAAACTTGTGAAAGCAGGGTATGCTGGTGGGGCACTATACCAGGACTGTACCAGTTTGGAGGGCTCTCTAAGCAGTACATCGTTAACTAAAGGAGGAATAAATACAATATTATCTGATATTTATTTAAATAAATTTGATAAATTTATAAGTGATATAAAAATACCTGGAAAATTAAGATTAAAACCAAATGCGACCCATAAATACTATAATCAATTGACAAATAATAAAGTATATTATGTTAGATATGCTAATAAATGGTTAATAGGAATAATAGGAAATAAACAATTAAGTTTGGAGATAAAAGAAAAAGTACAGGAATTTTTAAAGGATGAAATTAGTTTAGATCTTGAGGTAACGGGGACACAAATAACTAATATAACTAAAAATCAGACTAAATTTTTAGGAGTATTAATGACCCCCAGGATATCAAAAATGGAAGATGGTAACCAAGTAAAATTTTTACTTCCAGTGCAGGATATATTAATAAAATTATCTAAGGAAGGTTATTTAAAAAATTTACCAAAAACGGGTTCTCCTTTAAAAATAAATGCCATAACTAAATGAATATACTTAGAACATAAACAAATAATAAGAAGATATAACACTATAATAAGAGGTTTATTGAATAATTATTCATTTGTAGATAATTATAATTCATTTAGACAGATAATTGATTTTATTTTAAGACATTCTTGTGCCAAGACCCTAGCACGTAAGTTTAACTTACGTTCAAGGGCAGCCGCTTTTAAAGCATTTGGAAAAGATTTAAAGACTAGCCAAGGGATAGGATTAAATATACCAAAGACATGTATTCAATCTTCGTTACAATAGTCACGTTGATAATAGTATACTTTAACAATAAATATGATGTATAACTCCATCACGGCTCAGCAGGAGGTTTCCGTAACTTCCGGAGAGGTGGACCCTGGGGAAGTAACCCATACTCTGGGGTTAAGGCACTAGGTGCTTCGCAGAAGGTGGTACTCGGAAACCCTGTTGGTTTTACTTAGTAAAACCATATCATGGTACAAGCTATCCTTGTAGATAGCTGGTAAATAGCTCGTGCCTCATATAAAAGTAATAAAAGTATGTGATAAATAATGGAGTTCCATACGATACGGCTACGGTAATTTAACTTTCAGTAGTACTATATTAGATAATTACATCAGTACTCCATTAAATTAGGCGCAAGCCCAATATAAATGAGACAGATAAAAGTATGTGATAAATAAAAGAATTGAAACCTAACCAGATTATGTTAAGAAACCCTTTAGAACAATTTATGATTAACGATGTATTTACAATATCATTTCCGATACTATCACTATTAATACTATACTTAGTAATAAATATAACCCTATATTTGGACTTGGTCATGAGAGGTGCCTTCACAATATTCACATAATCTAAATAGATTAGAGAGTAGTATATTTTATTCTCGGAGAGTAGATCTAGGTAAAATTGCTGCGGTAGGTGGTGCAATTGCAACGGCGATAGGAGCTTATAATAGTACTGTAGATAAAAGAACTCGAACTGAACGGGATGAAGCATTAGAGAAAGTAAAATATCTTGAAAATGAATTATCAGAAGCAAAGCATAAAGCTTATGAGGCAGAGATACAAAAGCAAGATGCTTTAATAAAGGTGGAATCTCAGAAGGCTGATATAGAGGAGCTAAAAGAAGAAAATAATATATTAAAATTATCAAGTTCTGAAAACTACAGGATCAAATGATTCTAAATTACCTGATACGAGCTCGGATAGTTCAGGATCATGTAAATTAAGATCTCCTAAAGAGGAAGATTTGCTATCTTCAATATCTAATTACATTGAGCATAAAATAGAATCAATAGGAGATCTTACTCTTTTAGAAACTTATGCTCTATGTAATTTAATATTAGTATTAGTATTAATAAGTTGTATATTTACATGTCTAATGTATGTATTTAATACATATTTAATAGATAAATATAATATACCCGAGAAATATCCTTTTATATATAAATATATTAAGATATATAGAGGTATATCATATTATTCAGCATTATTAAATTTATGTTTAATAATAATTATTATTCTAGCATTAATAAGTTTAAGTATACTCTATTTATCTTAAGTCAACGTGTCGCGTATTACCTATTAGATTAAAATCGTGGAGAGCCGTATGCGGGGAAACTTGCACGTACGGTTCGGTGGGAGGTTTCTTGTATCCCAAGTGGAGCAGGCTATCGACCCAACTATTACCACCATCATTATTATTATTATTATTATCATCATTTACTGAAGGTGGAGCTGGTACACTCAGTGCCAGTAAGTAGTTTAATACTTTGGTATATCGCAATATGCTGGGAACTTTTTAGTTATATCTAAAAGATATCGTATGAAAATATCAGCCGACTAAGGATCTTAGAGATTACATGCGATGAGTCTATAAAGACTAAGAGATAATCCTAGAGGTAGTTGAAAAGTTTACGACTGGGTGGAATACTATAATACTATTATGTGAAAATTATGTATATAATTTTTGACCGCGAGACAAATGAGTTCCCTCCTCTGAAGGGGACCCCGAAGAAGCTTTACAGTCGGGGGGACCCCCGAAGAAGCTTTACAGTCGGGGTAGGGAAGCCTATAAATAAGACAATGTGAAGGGCACGGATTTAAGTATTGATAATTCTTCGGAAATCAAATCTAATTTAATTGTTTCACCAAGTACCTGAAAATAAATTCCCGAATCCAACGTTCCTGGTTTATTTGGGGGTGCTAGGGCCCCCGAGGCCGCCGAAGGCGGCCTCTGGACCGAAACCAAAGTACCTATGGTTTCGATCGTAAGAGAAAAGTCTGAATTAGCCGGTTATGCTGGTAGGTAACATAGTTACCATACCAGGACTGTGCCAGTCTAGAAGGAATAAAAACGACTCTAATGTAGCAGTGGTTGCTTATTTAGAATCGGTTATTTTCTTCGAAATTTCTCAATTATAAAAATTGGGGGACCCCGCTAAAGTACATAGTGGTGCCGTTTTTGAGTAAAACCATACCCCGGGTGTCGGCCGTTCCGAACGGACCGACCCACGGCCACCTCCCCCGGGACGCGGGGTTTAGTAATATCAAAAGAGTATAAAACCGTTTTAGGTTCACAAAATATAAAGGATCTTAAAGCAAATCATAATAGTAATCGTACCACTTGGAATTGGGATCATTTAAATAAATTTTATATAAATTTAATGTAAACACTACCTTTGGACTGGTTGAACAGTGATAAGCTGTTTTCCGATGGTGACATTGGAATTAATGAAAGATCACTTGATGCAAAGATATCTTTATTTGAGAAAAACTACTCAGGTTTATAAAAATGTTATGAATACTAAAAACCTAGTAAAAATGTTTTTTAATAGCGAACTTTTTTTCCTAAATTTAATTCAACAAGCCCCTAGGGGCGAAATAGGCGATTTCTATGGAGGACTGCCACAAAATTGTAGTGAGTCAAGTTTGGTTGACTTGGGGCCAGATTTTAATCAATGGTTAGTCGGATTCGTAGACGGTGATGGTTGCTTCTCGGTAAATAAAAGCCAAAATAATTATAGACTTGAATTTAGTATAGGTCAATCTTTTTATAATATTAGAATACTTTATTATATAAAATCACAATTAGGTAATGGTAATATTTATAAATATGAAAAAGAAAGAACAGCTAATTTAAAAATAAGAAAAAGAGAGATATTAAAAAAAGTTATATTTCCAATATTCGATAATTTTCCTTTACGTAGTTCTAAATATTTTTATTATTTAAGATTTAAAGAAGCTTATAAAATTTTAGAAAATCCTTTACTCAAAACGGAAGAAAAAAATAAGTTAATAGAAAACTTATTAAAAAAAGAATTACCCTCAGATTATGAATCACCTGCCCTGACCAATTTAGATCAATTAAATAGCGATTATTCAGATATAGAAAATATAATAACTAAAAGTTGGTTAATTGGATTTATAGAGGCTGAAGGTTGCTTAGGTTTATACCAACGAAAAGAAGGAGAATTAATAATTGTAGAATTTTCTATAGTTCAAAAATTAGACAAAAAATTATTAGAATTAATAAAACGAAGATTACACATACCTAATAAAATTTTGAAGGATAATCAAGCCTATAGATTAAAAACAACTAATAGACGGTCTATCTTAAATATAAAAGATTTCTTAGAAAAAGAATTGAAAGGTATGAAATCTTTAGAGTTTAAATTATGGTCTAAAGCTTTATATTATCGAAAATCGAAACCAGAAAAAGCCAAAAGAATTAGAGAAATCTTAATGAAATTAAGGAAAAATAAGTAAAAAAAGACAATTTGCCTGGAATATATTCGTTTATTTATTCCATCAGAGACTAGAGCTCCATTTACATAAAATGGTTTCTTGTAACGTGATCTAATTTTATTTAAAATTAAAGACAAAGTCCGAACAGCCATGTGAATGGCTGAGTGTAACGATAGCCAGATAAAGATCTGGTGAGGTTACCAAATAAAATGTTATCCACCATTATCATCAATACAAGCTCACTCAGGAGGATCTGTAGATTTAGCTATATTCTCGCTTCACCTGGCAAATTCCTACCAGATAAGTAATTAAATGCTGAGAAATATTAATGAGGAATTTACTTTATTCAAATTAATAATACAACTTTTTATAAGTTAATTAGCCAGTTCACCTTATCACCGACATGGTTAAAAGTTCTTTATAACAGGCTTTCAACTTCTGAAAATTCAACTTTGCCCGATTCATACTTAGGTCATTGGCTAGCGGGATTGATAGAGGGGGACGGGTATATTTATATTCCAAAAAAATCCGTTATATTCTTATCCTTATTGTATGATAACTTTTCATGTAGATGATTTACCTTTAGTAATAAAATTAAAAGAAATATTAGGTAATGGCATAATAACTAAAGTTAAAGGAGTAAATGCGTATAGATTTACTATACAGGGGATTAAAAATTTAATCCCTTTAATAAATTTAATTAATGGTAAATTTAGAAGTCCAAAGATTAAAGCTTTACATAATTTAATTAATTGAATTAATCATCATAAAAATTTAAATATACTTTTACTTCCTTTAGATATAACGCCGATTCATTCAAATGCATGATTAGCTGGGTTTAGCGATGCGGATGCTAGTTTTTACATTAGAAGTCGAAAGATCAGTAAAAATATAACATTTAGTTGTAATTTAAAATTAGAAGTAGCTAGGATACATAAACAATCAGGAGATAGTATGGAAGCAATCATGAGAATGATAGCTGATTATTTCAAAGTAAAATTACATCTAACAAAAACAGATACTTGTAGAGTACAAGTAGAAAGTTTAGAAAAATATCAACAAGTTATTACTTATTTCTCAACCTATCCATTGATGGGTTATAAGTATTTTAATTTCATGAAACTTTTGGAGGTTCATAATATGATGTTAAAGAAAGAGCATTTATCAAATCTAGGTAGATCGAAAATTTTAGCTATAAAAGAAAAAAGTAATATTAATAATGAGTGAACTCATTTAAATAAATTCCCCCAGATCGGGGTATAATCAGCCGGTACCGTACGACTTCAGAGACTAAAGAATTACTTACTATAGAATAAATAGTAAAGAGATAGTCCTATTAACTAAATGAGGGATATCTTCTATGTTAGGTGAGTTTGTGCCTAACTAAAATTCTCTTATATGTTAATATTAGCAAATCGTTTAATTAACCGAGATTAGTATCTTAGAGACTAAACAGAGAAGTACTAATAGTACAATAAATAGTCCTGTAAAGACAAACGAATATGATTTACTGCCCAGCATGATAATAGTACCGCCTTTACCTATAATAAAAAAATGGAATAAAACAGATGTTTCGATATTTCCTCCAACAGATTGTACCCCTTCTTGACGTAGTGTATAATAGTGGTAATCTAGGATCAACTTTAGGATTACCTAAATTTACTAAGTTTTTACGTGATTCAACCTATATAGATAGTTTTAGTTTAGGTGTAATGATAGGGATATTAATAGGAGACGCCTGCTTCAATAAAAAAGCCGGGGTACCAAAACGAGTAAATAATGTAAGAATAAGCTTCAAACAATCAATTAATAATTTCCCATTTTTATGGACTGTATTTACCGCGTTAAGTCATTATTGTCCTAATTTACCACGATTAGATTATACTACTATTAGAGGTGTCAAATATACTGGAGTGAAATTCGAGACACGTCTCTTACCATGTATAACAATCCTCTATGAGAAATTCATGGAAGATGGTAGGAAATCAATCCCCGTGGACAGGGTTATATTATTACCTATGTAGCTATAGCTTATTGGGTCTGACGGGGCTAGATATGGGAAAGGAATGGTACTATGTACAGATGGATTCACAGTCCTTGAGGTAGTACGGCTAATGAATGTTCTTATTTACCGATATGAGATAAATTGTTCTCTTATCTATAGTGCGGGACTACCTAGAATTTATATAAGAGTTCCCGGCCGTATGGGACTCGGCCGGCAGATAATATGGACAAATTACGATCGATTGTAGTACCATATATGATACCATTTTCAATGTACAAATTATCTGGTAAAGTCCGGGACCGGGTAAATCGTTTAAGTTCTTTATAGGCAATTAATTTCTTAACAACAATAATAAATATGAGAGCACCGGGTATGAGCTGGCATAAATTACCGTGAAAAAAACAAATGAATTACATTAGTAGTCAGCGAACAAAAAATCCTATGAGTGATGAGGAATTTCATCAATGGTTAGTAGGTTTCGGCCCGTTCGGTACGGTCTGTTCGCCCGGAGGTCGAACAGCCGCCCTCGGTCGAACGGCCGACCTCCGGTCATTGATGGTGAAGGAAATTTTACTATCGCCATCGATTGACACATAAATTTACTAGATTTAATTTTAATTTTAGAATTGGATTACATATAGATGACCTACCTTTACTTAATTTTATTAAAAATCGACTTGGCTGTGGTAAAATTATTATTAATAAACAGAAAGATTCAGCTAGCTTTAGTATAACAGATACTCAGGATTTAAAATCTATATTATTCCCTATTTTAGATAAATTTTCATTAAATACTACAAAATATTTAGATTATTTATCATTTAAGGAAGCATTAATATTAAATGCAAGATTTAAGATGGATATTAATTCACGAGAACGAGATATAAATAAACAGCCTTAAGGAATCTATGAATCGAAAAAGAATAGATTACTTGTTACCATTAGATCATATAAAAATAACATCTTATTGGTTATTAGGTTTCGGCCCGTTCGGTACGGTCTGTTCGCCCGGAGGTCGAACAGCCGCCCTCGGTCGAACGGCCGACCTCCGGTAATAGAAGGTGAAGGAAGTTTTCATTTAATTAGGGCGTCTTTGGCACCTAGTTTTTCTTTAAGTTTAACCGCGGTTCAACAACCGGTTTTAGATAAAATTAAAGATTTTTTACTTCTACAACTAGATGAGTATAGTTTAATAAAAGCAGTTAAAGTTAATTAATATAACCCAGTAGTGAACCAGCTTCTGGAAATACTAAGGCCAAGGTAAAGATCCAAGTAAATCAAATAGATTATATAAATAACATATTTATACCTTTTTTAGATGGTTTACAATTTCAAAGTAAGAAAAAGTTAGATTTTGAGGATTGAAAACTTATGACTAGTTTTATAATAAAAGGAAAGCATTTAATCCCTGAAGGTAGATCCTTAATTTTAAATCTTTCGTATCGAATGAATAATTTTAGATTGTCAACGAGTGTAAAGAATCTTCCATTCCTTTCAGATTTGGAGATTAAATCTCTTTTAAGTTTGCCACCTTTAGTTCAAATAGATTGTGAGGGACGTGTAAGGGAAGTAAAAACCGGCAAAGTAATACGAGAGATATATATAGTAGAGGTAGTTCATACTGATGGTAAAATTGAATTCTTTCATTCTGTAGTAGAATCTGCCAAATCACTTAATGTGCCCGGCCGAGTCTTCTACGGCCGGGAACTCGAACGACGGTTTCAAATCGGTTAGACGATGGTAAACCCTTAAGTTCGGCGGGGAATAATTGTAAATTGCGTAGAATAAGAGTATATTATCCCTCCCCCTGTGGCTATTAGAAATGGGGAAGCTGGTGAAGTGTAATTCGTTTATAAAAACAAATAGCGGTGACACTCTACGAGTGTTATTGTTTTCACTAAATGTAGAAAGTTATAGTTGTATAATATCTACAAGTAATTTACTTTAGAGACTAAATGTGAAAACCGATAGGTAAGGAATAGTCCAAAATCGACTAAGTTGATTTTGTATTTGTGTGGGCAGTATTTATAACTGCAATATTATTATTATTATCATTACCAGTGTTAGCGGGTGGAATTCTGCCCGCTTTAAATGTGGCCAATTGCTGGGAACTGTCAGAGATGAGAAAATCAGCAGGAAACCCTTTAGGTTTGAACCAATTGGGGATCTTCAGAGACTATACGCCAGAATTAATCTGTAGTAATATATTAGTAATTAAATCAAGTACAAAAAAAGAATTTGGTCAATATTTAGCAGGTTTAATCGAAGGGGATGGAACAATCATAGTACCAACCACAGAAAGATCAGCTAAAGGAAAAATTAATTATCCTTCAATTCAAATAGTATTTAATTTAAAAGATTTACCATTGGCATTAATAATACAAAAAGAATTAAGTAATGGATCTCTAGCTCGAAAAAAAGGAGTTAATGCTTATGTCTTAACCATAAACAACCATGAAGGGTGGCTTTTAATAGTAAGTTTAATAAATGGTAAGATGAGAACACCCAAAATCAATGCATTATATAAATTAATAGATTGGTTAAATAAAAGATTTAATACATTAAATATAATCAAGGCACCTATAGATAAAAGTCCTTTAGATTCAAATGCATGGTTATCAGGATTTATAGAAGCGGATGGTCATTTTTCAGTAAGAACAACAACTGTTTCACGATATCCTAAGATGGAGTGCAAATTTGAGTTAAGTCAAAGACAAATTGATCATAATGGGAATAACAATCTTAGTTTTTTAGAATTAATAGCAGAATTATTACTGACTAATGTCAAAGCAATAAGATTAAATAAACCAAATCCTGAATATAGATTAAGAACAACTAATTTAAAAGCTAATATAATATTAGAGACTTATTTAGAGAGATATCCTTTATATGGAAGTAAATATTTAGATTATAAGGATTGGCAAAAAGTATTAGAAATATTTAAATTAGGGGAGCATAAGCAGAAACATGGGATAGAGAAAATAATTTCGATTAAATTAGGAATGAATGATAGAAGAACAGTATTAATTTGGAATCATTTAAATAATTTTTACAACTTAGATTAATAAGATATAGTCCGAACTATCTTGTGAAAGATAGAGTATCTACCTTGAAGAAAATTCATGAGACCTTAGTAGTCATGGGACTTTGTCCAGTAGATCAACATAAAAGGGAATAACAATGCTTCTAACAGATAGAAACTTTAATAGTTCATTCTATGATCCTGCTGCAGGAGGTGATCCCATATTGTATCAGCATATTTTTTTACCAATAACAGGTTTATTATTAGGTGATGGATGATTAGAAAGAGGAAAAAATTCCAGATTTGGATATTCACAAAAAAACTATGAATATTTTTTTACAAGTTTATGAACAGTTTAAACCTTTATGCTTTAGTGAAAGATCTAAAGCACAAAGAGTCAGGTTTGATAAAAGAACAAATAAAACTTATATTAGTTGGCAATTTAGAACTAAATCAAATTCTTATTTTACTGAATTATATAAAATATTTTATCCGGATGGTAAGAAAGAAGTACCAGAAAATATAAAACAACTTCTAACACCGAAAGATTTAGCTTATTGGATTCAAGATGATGGGAATTCAGCGACGAGGGGGGGGCTATATTTACATTGCCATGCGTTTAATGAAAAAGATATTTGACTATTAAGAGATACTTTAAAAGATAGATATAATATAGAAACAAGTACTCAAAAGAATAGCGGTAGGGATATAATATATATATATGTACGTGAATTAGATAAGGTTAGGAAATTAGTATTACCTTATATGCATCCATCTATGTTGTATAAATTAAAATTATAATAATAAATCAGCCCGGCCTCATGCGTGCACATGTAACATAGGAGGGGCGCAAAAAGAAAGAAAGGGTGTGGTAAGGGGAAACCCTTTGAAGCGAATTAAGGCATATGTTGCCGTCTCCATTAGCCTATTCGGCCTCATGCAGACGGGGTGCCTGCACAAGCTTATGTAACATAGTAGTAAGTACAGGCACCTGAGAAAAAGACCTTAACGTCGCGAAGCCCTCAGGGCTACCATAATTCTAGTCCTGATGAATTGCCATCATCATATAAACTCTTAGAAGGAAATGATGAGAATCAGCTGACCCTTAGCGGGGTCAGGAACCTTGACGGTTTGGCTATGCTAGTGAAAACGGTTAATAAAATCTCAATTAAAGACCGTCGGTTATCTAAGTGATCGCTACAGACTGGCTCACTGGTGGGTGCCTGAAATGGTGCTTAATGTACAGTCGATATCTAACGCTGCAGGCACAAGGCCATCAATGAAACCAAGATGAAACTTCGGTAAATCGGAGAGGATGATCAAGGTAGAGATGGTACAGGGACTTATATGAGAGGAGCCGTCAGCACGCACATATAGTGCTGACAGGAGAAATATAAGTTTTTAGATATGGGTTCTTTGGTCATCCTGAAGTTGACGATATAAGCTTCACAATTTTACCATGTGCTAAAAGATCTCCAATGAGACTCAAATACTCCCCATATATATGGTTTGTAACAAAGTTGAGTTCTGGGAGAAAATCAGCAGGAAATCCCTTAGATTCAGATAAGGCCCTTACCGATAATGAATCATTTCCAATAAGGGAATCTTTAGAGACTTCATGTAAAAATTCTACCGTAACCACGGGTAAATTAATTTCAGTCCACACTCCTATTCATAGGAGACCTTTAACTGAAAAAGAGTTCGGATATTATTTAGCAGGCTTAATAGAGGGAGACGGTAGTTTTCAAAAGAGACAAGTAATAATATGTTTTCATGAATTAGATGCTCCTTTAGCTTATTATATAAAAGAGCGAATAGGCTATGGTACGGTTACTAAAATAAAAAATAAGAGAGCAGTAAAATATGTAGTAGCTCATTCAAAAGGTTTAAAGAGAATAGCCGAATTAATAAATGGAAAACTAAGGACTGAGGAAAAAATAACCAAGTTTTCAACCAATTTGATTCCTTATGTAACTGATGGAATATCTCTTCTTCCTAAAAATGATGAAAAATTAAAGGATAATCATTGGTTAGCAGGGTTTAGTGATGCCGATGGATCATTTCAAATAAAAATAATAAAACCCTGCACAACATGTACATATTGTGCAGGGGTCAGAATAAAAAGAGTTAAGGAAGAGGTGAGATTAAATTATCAAATAGATCAAAAAAAATCCGATATCCTCAATCTTATTAAAAAGGAGTTTGGTGGGTGAGTAGGTAATAGAAAATCTCAAGACACTTACAGATATAAAACTTCAACAGGGGGTACAGCCAATAAAATAATAAAATATTTAGATAGATATCATTTACAATCAAGTAAATATGAAAATTATTTAAAATTTCGAAAGGCTTATTGTATAATAATGAAAGGAGAACATTTAACAGAGTTAGGTTTAGAAAAAATAAAAAACCTAAAAAACAAAATGAATAATAAATCTTTAGACTATCAAAATCTACTCGCAGAATAAGATAAAGTCCTATCCTTCACGTGAGTGGAGGCGTGTTAGTAAATTTATAAGGGTAAAAACTAACCAAAACGAATGTTATATATTAATAATACCAGGATTTGGTATAATAAGTCATGTAATATCAACTTATTCAGGTAAAAGAGTGTTCGGTTATTTGGGTATGGTCGTAGGCTATAAAACACTAATCTATGCTGAAAACTATAATATATCAGCCGGTTTTACCAAGACATCAGAGACTATATGTAGTGTATTTCAAGAAATAAAAAGATAGTCCACCTTTATGGAAAAGGTGTTATAAAACGTGTCCTAATAAAAAGGATATATTAGACCCTAATTGGGTAACAGGGTTTGTAGACGGAGAAGGATGTTTCAGTATAAAAATAGATATAAAAGATATAAGCAATTGGAAAGTCAGAGCCTCATTTGAGATAAATCTTCATAGTAAAGATAAGGAAATACTTTATAGAATTCAAGATTTTTTTGGTGTAGGTAAAGTATATCATAGATCTAGTCGATCTCTCAGTGTTTTTAGGGTAAGTAAATTAGAAGATATAATTAAAGTAATTATACCCGTGAACATAGTCTTGTCTTCACAGGACTATGTTCAGGGCACTCATTTTACAAAGTTTCCTTGTCTAAGTCAAAAAGGTGCTGATTTTATTATGTGGACAAAGGTAGTAAAAATAATGGAATCAAAAGATCATTTAAATATAAATGGCTTTTTAACTATTTTAACTTATTATGCTTCTATAAATCTTGGTATGTCTACTAAGTTAACTAAGTTTTACCCTAATATAAGTCCGGTAACTCGACCAAATATATCTGTACCAACTAAATTAGATCCTAATTGGATTTCAGGATTTACCGCAGGAGAAGGAGGATTTAGTTTAAATTTATTTCAACCTAATACTTCAAAGGAAAGAGTCGGATATCAATTTAGGATAACTCAACATACGAGAGATATAAAATTAATTACTCAATTAAAAGAATGGGTGTGGGAGAGTAGTCAAACGTAGTAATATAAATACACCACGATGTGATTATGTAGTACAAGATATAAAAAATATTGCAACGAAAATAATAACTCATTTTGAGTGCCCGGCCGTGGGAGACTCGGCCGGAGATATCCATTACAGAATATTAAACATTTAGATTATTTAGACTTTAAGCAAGCTATAAATATTATCACTAATAAGGAACATTTAACACCAGAGGGATTAAATAAAATCAAAGCTATTAAAGCTGGAATGAATCAAGGTCGATTTACCAAATAATAAAGAGCGCTACGCACTTGCATCAATAGGAATCTTAGGATTCATAGTGTGGTCTGTGATGGGACCTTTTTATTGAGAAATAAAAATAACGCAATTTCGCTAAATACTGGAACAATGGAAAACCATTGCTGGCCCCGAACAAGCTTTACAGTTTCTTCGGGGGTGCTATAGAATCAGTAGGAAACCAGTCTTCAGAGACTATAAGCGAAAAATCTTTTGTAAGTCAAGATTAAGAAATAGTCCATAGTAAAAATCGGGACCCCCCGGGCCTTGGTGCTACGCACCGCAACCACTCCTTCGGAGTGGTTGTATTAATTTACTAAGCATCATGTGTCGGGTATCTCCTCTAATGAAAAGCTAGTAAATAAAAACTTATCATCTTATAATTCGTTATCCTTTGATAAATTTAATACGTTATATAAAGGTAAATACAATACTACACTTGATCCTAATTGGTTAGGTTGGTTCGTAGGGTTTGCCGAAGGAGATGGGTATTTAGGTATCAATGACACCAGTTTCAAGATGTATTATAAGATTTTTATTGCTGCACAGGAGGAATTTATCCAGACACATGGAGTTAGTAAATTTGTCTTTATTACCTTATAATTCGTTGTCCTTTAATAAATTTAATACTTTAAGATGAATGAGGGCTTCCTCTAGGATAGATAAACTATCAAGTCAAACCCTTTTTTCTAATATAAATAAAAGAAGATTTTCTGTTCTTTCCAAGACAAGGTTAGATCCTTATTACATAACGGGATTAACCGATGCTCGACCCTAAGGTTGTTTTTCTATTAAAATAACAAAAAATGATAAATGTAAAACCGGATATCAGGTTCAACTAGTTTTTCAGATCGCCTTACATAAAAAGGACCGTATTTTAATAGAGATGATTCAATTATATTTTAAAGGAGTAGGGTCAATTAGATATTCAAAAGATATAGATATATTTGTGGTCTCTTCTAAAAAAGAATTAGAAAGTATAAAAGATCATTTCGATAAATACCCTTTAATTACTCAGAAATGATCTGATTATACTTTATTTAAACAATGTTTAGAAATAATTAAAAGATCATCTTACAGATTCAGGACTGCGTAAGATTTTTAGTATTAAGGCGTCAATTAATTTAGGTCTTTCAGACTCTTTAAAGAAAGTTTTCCCTGATATAATTCCTGCTGGGAGATCTCTAGTTGTTAATTCTGGGATTCCTAATCGTAATTGATTAGCAGGTTTTGTAGAGGGAGAGGGATGTTTTATAATAGATATATTTAAATCTAAGACTAAAGTTGGTTATGCAATCGGTTTAAAATTTCAAATAACTCAACATATCCGAGAGGTTAAATTAATGGAAAGTTTAGTAATGTACTTAAACTGTGGTCGTATTTCTAAACGTTCTAATGTTGTAGATTTTATTGTAACTAAATTTTCTGATCTAGAATTAAATATAATACCGTTATTTTCAACCTATTGTCCCCTTGTCGGGAATAAAAATTTAGAATTTCGAGATTTTTGTAAAGCTGTTAAAATAATGAAAGATAAAGCTCATTTAACTTCAGAGGGATTAGAAGAAATTAGGAAAATTAAATCTGGAATGAATACTCAAAGAAAATTTAGAGAGTAATGTACGAGGCACGAAAAAGTCACTAGAAAGTAACCATATTATGAGCGAGTCCTAGAATAATTAAGATAGTCCACTTATTTTGAGAGAAGATTAATGAAAAATTAATAATAATTATGGACTGGCAAGCCAAAAATACTTTATGAAACAATGAATATCTTAAAATTTGGGCATGTAAAAGAGTTTGATGGGTTTTCTAGATACATAGTAAGAGAACAATCTAACGTATATTTATTATTCCATTTGTTTAATGGTAATCTACACTTGATACCTAGAATTGAACAATTAAAAGAATGATCAAGACAATGAAATAGCAAAGTTAATAATAAAGATAACCAATTAAAAACAATAACTTTGCTATTAAATTATCACTAAATAATAGTTGATTTTCAGGGTTTGCCCCCTACAAGCTTCACAGTTTGTAGGGGGACTGGATGCAGAAGGTTGTTTTAATGTTTATGTAGCTAAAAACGACTGCCCCAAAGTTGTTATAAGATTTATTGTAGATCAAAAAGAAGGATTATTGTTATTTAACGATTTAAAAAACATGCTAAGTTATGGTTCAATTTATAACCGAAAGAATAATAACTTTAGATATGCAGTGAGTAATTTAAATAGTTTATCAATAATAATTAATTATTTTAATCAATTCAAGTTAAGAACAAAAAAACAATTAGCCTTCGATAAATGAATAGTAATTTATAATTGTGTTTTAAACAAAGAACGGGTTATAAATCTCATTTTCAGAGGGTATTGAAAAAATTAAAGTATTAAGTAAACTTATTAATAAGGATAACGATTAATAATTATAAGGTAAGGAAGAAGGATTACTATAGCATTGTTCTTTGAATAGGTGCTGTGGGTGAGAGTCCCACCTAGTCGTTATTAATCGTGGCAACGCCCAAGCGAAACACGTTATATATTCTTATATATATTGCTAGAATATATATAACGACCGGACATGGTGAAAACGGTTAACGACCCCCTGGTTGAAGACCGTCGGTGGCTTAGGAACATCGCTACAGACTGGTTCACCTACGTAGAGCTGAAATGCTCGCGAATGTACAGTCGGAACTTATAATTAGCCTAGGCTGATTGGTGTGAAAGGGCCCCTTGGCTTTGCATAAGGAAGTGTTCAGAGCACTAGAAAACACCTGTGGGGCAAGCCCACTTAAGATAAATAAGTTTGCACATGTATACAGTAGGTCTCTAGGCCTAATGACACAACTAAAAGTGCTGGAATTGCAGCCGCAGATCAGCCGGGTATAAACCCTCAGAGATTATAAGTTGTCCTCACCAATGGGGAAGATATAATCCATTTTCTTAATTATAAACCGGCTTAAACCTGGGAGGAGGCTAGGCTAGAGGGGAATGCTGGAGTTAATCGGGGTTTGACCCTGTCGGTGGAGGGCTATAAATCATCGATATCGAAGGATAAACACTTCCCCTGGGGAGGAAGAGGTTGTTAATGAAGTGCTGACAGGTAGTATGTTAGGGGATGGGTTTATAGAATTATCAGGCCGAATGCTAAACGGTAGATTTAAATTACAATTGGCTGAAAAACATTCGGGTTATGCAAAAATGGTATTAAGAATATTAGCTCCTTATTGTTCTAGTGATCAAATAAAATTAAATAATTATCTAGATAAACGGACAGATAAAACATACTATAATTGTAGTTTTAAAACAAAAGCCTTACCAACCTTTACTAAACTTCATAAAATTTGGTATAAAGATAATACAAAAATAATCCCAGCTAATATAAAAGAATTATTAACCCCTATATCTTTAGCTCATTGGATTATGCAAGATGGTAGTTTTCAAAAGGCGAGCGGGGGGGTTTATCTTTGTACAGACTCTTATACAATTTTGGAAGTAAAATTACTTGCAACTAGTTTATCAGAAAAATTTGACATTAAGACTTCTATCCATATTTCTCAAGGGAGGGGGCGGATTTATATATGGAAAACTTCAATGGAACCTCTAAGAAAAATAGTTCGACCTCATTTTCATGATTCTATGCTATATAGAATAGGTTTATAAGAAAGGAATAGCTAGACGTAGATACAAGAGCCTATTTCACATCAGCGACATTAATAATTGCAGTACCTACTGGTATAAAAATATTCTCATGGCTGTCAGACTCCTTTAGTAAGAGTAATATGGCCAATAAAATATACTTAAATATTTTAAAATCTTTTTCTATAACTAATTTATTAGAAGCATTTCCTCGTGCAAAAAGAAATTATTTACCTGATAATTCTAATTGTAAGAGTATTGTCCTATATGGTTCTAATCTTTCATCTACTATTAACTATCCGCCTTATACTAAAATAATAAGATTTATGGTAAATATTCCTAATAATGTGTTATTTCCTTTAGTAGGGATTATCTTATCTGATGGTAGTATAACTCTTAATGCAAATCAAAAAGATAAAATTTATTCTAAGGATAAATCTTTATATCCTAAAGAGATAGGGGCAAGATTTAGGTTTAAGCAATCAATCAAAAGAATTGAATATGTTTATCAAGTATATTTACTACTTTCACATTATTGTTCTTCTAATCCTTACCTAATAATAACTAGGTTAAATAGGAAAGACTTTGTTGGTGTAGAAATAGTAACACGATCTTTACCTTGTTTTTTAGTATTATATCATAAATTTTATTTTAAAGGGAAAAAAATTATACCTTTAGATTTTTATGATTTAATAACTTATTCAGGGTTAGCTCATTGAATAATGGGGGATGGAAGTTTTGTAGTAGGTGGAGGCTTATATTTACAAACACAAAGTTTTACTGTAAAAGATTGTGTTTTTATAATTAATGTTTTTTATATAAAATTTGGGATTGTAAGTACAATTCATTATCAAAGAGGTTTGCCTGTTTTATATTTAACGGTTAATTCAATAAAAAAAATATATCCTCATATTAAAGATTATATAATACCTAGTATGCGATATAAATTTCATTATAAATTAGTATAGAGAGCGATAATAAGTATAGGGGGGCAAACTCGAGGGAAATCCTAGATTATAGAATAAGTAATATAATAAGGACAATCGTCGAACTAAGTCATAATAAGGAAACTATTATGTAAAAGCGTAGAGACTAGATGCTCCATGATTTCTAAGTAACATTGTTATATGAAATTATAAGGAATAGTCCAAAATCACCGGAAACGGTTTAGAGCAAAACTCTAATAACTAGATAATAGGCCAACTCAACCTGAAATGGTTAAAGGCTGAACCTTGGGCAACAATATACGGGGGAAGTATCAGATTTAGTACTCCTATGTTATTTGCCATGGGATTCATATTTTTATTTACAGTAGGAGGTTAAACGTAGACCACTGGGATCACAATATGCTTAGTAAAGGGTATCCGTTCTATATAGAATATATCAGCAGAATAACTTAATTCTCAGAGACTTAACGTGATCAACATTATATATGTTAAGATAAAGTCCGTGGGGGTTAAAAGAAAAAGAAAGAAAGAAGACCACAATAGCATAATAAAAAAGAAGTTGCATTATGCGGCAAATACTAAACCTAAAACCTAAACAAACCTATCGTTGCAAAAACTGATGTTAGGTGTAGGTTCGTTGGGCGAGCATACTAACTATGCGTTCAATATTAACATATTGTAAAGACGGGCCGAGGGTGGGAAGTGGTGACTAACTTTGCAATGAGTATAACATGAAATTATGAAAAAGACAAGAAATACATTACAATTTATTCTATTATTATTAATAGTTTATAAGGTAAATATACATGATATATGTACTACAGGGGATGATACCCCTATTATATATTTAATTATTTTTTATTATTATTTATTAAATCTTATATTAAATTCTCTAGAGTTAGAGTTTTGTTCGTTTACGTATTTTTTTAGATCTTACGTAAGGTATACAGATTTTAATAAAAGTGTGTTAACCTATTTAGTTTTAATTAAAGAACATATCGAGAACTTAAAAAGATATTTACCTAAAGATTATTTGGAAAATATTTATAAATATACTAATTATAATGAAAATAATTCTAATTATTATTTTACTGTTATATATCAAAAAATTTACAGAAATCTTATTTATAAGATTAGCTTATATAGTAATAAATATAATCCTATTACTAAGATTCTATTTAAATTATATTATAAAAATGAATCTAATTATTTTGCTTCTGTAACTTCTTTAGATATATTCGAGGATATTAATTATTTTCACAAAATAATTAGTAAAATTAATCCTAGGGAAGGAAAATTATGTATAATAACAAAAGTACCTGTTAGAATTAATATGGGTTATATATATATTGTTGACATAGTTACTTTTATTTCAGAATTTAATAAACAAAAGAAAGGTCCAGATTTCAAAGATAAAATAAATTATACTTTTTATATGTTATATGATATAACTTGGTCAGAATTTGTTTCAACAATGGAGGAAAATGGTATTTATATTACAGGAGGTCCTTCAAATAAGTCACATATATTATCTACAACAGAGTTATATTTCTATAAATTTTTAATAGAATTTAGAATTTATATTGATTTTAATATAGTTTATAAATATAATAAAAAGGTATATAATAAAAAAGAAGACAATTATAATGATAATATTAAAATATTAATGAGTTACGAAGAAAGGTCTAAGTATCTTAAAAATATAAAAAAAAAATTAGATCTAGAAATAGAATTTTTTTCATATATGCTTAAGTATGGCAATTGTATAACTCATAAAGATTTGACAGAGTATTTATATAATAAAGATTATATAGGGTATTTATCTAATAAAGATAGAAATGTTAATAAAATTACGTATAAAGAAACTGATACACTAATATTTACTATAAAAGTTGAAAGTGTAAAGGAAGATAAAATAAATTGCCTAATTAAATGAACATCGTGTCCAGTAGATAAGAATATTAATGATAAATTGTGTGAATTAAATAAGAATAATATATATGACTTTATTAAAGAAATCAAACAATACGGTGAATATTGATGTAAAAATAATATCTATATAAATAATATATATGTCTGAAGAGAAGACCCGAGTATATTAGTAAATAGATGTTTAAAGAATAATATATATCTTAATGGTGGTAAATCATCAAAACGACATATATTTACTAATTTAGATTTTATATTATGTGAATATATTATTGATAATAATATGCATGAATATGCAATATCTTTTTATGAGAAAAAAGATAAAAGTATCTTTATAAAAACAAGATCATATGAAAAAACAGGCTATTAAAGAGGTGCCCGTAAATAAGATATAAAAGAACGTGTCAATTTGTTTATATTAATATTATTTTTATTGATACCGTGGGGGATCAATTGCGAGGGATCTTCATCCTATGGATAATATTAATGAATTATTGATAGGCAATAATTATGAGTGCCCTGAAGGTCGTCCCCAAATAGGAGACGACCTTCAGTGAAGGAAATTTTTTATAGGAGTAGTTACTTTCAGTAGCATTAATTATATACAGGTATAGGGCAGTATTTATACGGATAATATTTTGTAAACCAGATATCTGGATCAGAATATGGTATAGCCAAAGTAGTAACATTGATACCGTAGTATTATTTTTAATGCAACTATATGGTATAAGTTATTAAATATATGGATTATGTGTCTATATTGGATTCATATATTATAGTTAAGTAATATAGGTAATGTATTTACCTTGGTTGGTTCTAGCTATGTAAGCTTAAGTAATTTAGTTTCGAGTGTGTGTTTCAAATATTTCAAATATAAACTTAGTTTAGTAATGGGTAATGGGTGGTCTTTTTGTAACCCCCACGTAACGGGAGTAATATTAGCAAATGCTTCGTTAGATATAGCTTTACATGATAGAATAAAAAAAGATCCTTTTTATATACAAAAATTTTGGGTGGGGTTAATGGATGGAGATGGAAGTATTCAAGTAAATCATTGGAGAAAAAGATCTCTTCAATATAGAATTGTAATAAAATTACGACATTGCTCTGAAAATGAAGCTATGCTTAATTTAATCAGTGATAATATTGGAGGTCGAGTTAGAATCAGCAAGGAATTTGTTATATGGGTTGTAGATAATAGAAAATCTATAAATAAAATCATCCAAATATTTAATAGTTATCCACCTCTAACTTCTCGATTACGAGCTCAAGTAAAGTTTATGCAACAATGTTTTCTGCATAATGATGTGGAATTGTATTTAAATTCAAGAGATAATAAATATCTAGGACGAGAAACAACAGTGAATATAGATAATAGTTATTTTAAAGAATGGTTATCAGGATTTATAGAAGCGGAAGGATGCTTTTCAATAAGAAAAAATAACCATCATTCATTTAACATAGGACAAAATGATGATAAGTACCTAATAGATGCTATTAGAAATTATTTCAATATTCAAGCTTGTACTAGAAACCCGTCTAAAACATTTTGGTTGATTGAAACCTATCGAAAATCAACATTACATAATATTATAAAACATTGTACAGAATATCCTTTACTAGGACAAAAATTAACGTCATTCAAAAAATTTAAGGATCTTATAAAGTAAGTATCATGTTGTCTTGCCACTGTGGGATAGTCCGCTATCCCGGTAATGTTTATTACATTGCTAACGGTAAAACCTTAATTAACCTCAGGTGCTAGGTAATAATAAAGTAATTAAGGTAATACCGTGGAAACCAAAGTTAGGGCTCCGGCTTAATCAGTAGGATCCGTAGAGACTAAACGTGGCAGTCGAAAGTTTATTAAGTTAAATAAGTAGATAATTTATAGTCCGATCCTTAGGGTAACCTAAGTACTAAAATACCTCAATTTAAAGGTCAATTAGTTAAATCCACGAAAAGACATATTACGTGAAAAGTACTGCGTATTGGGAGTTAAATGCTGAAAAGACTTGGTAGTCAATCAGCCAGTGATAAACTTCAGAGACTATATGCTCCCCAGCCGAGTCTCCCACGGCCGGGAACTCATAGTTGATAATATAGTCCGTTCCATAGTCGGTATGGAAAGGGTATGAAATAAAGGGGTAATTTTATTATTACCATCCCAAACATATTTAAATAATAGCAAAGCAGTTAAATATACAACTAACCATGATAAGGGAATAGAGGAATTAAATCCTAATTGGGTAACCGGCTTTGTGGATGGAGAGGGCTGTTTTACAGTAGTAACAACTAGTCTGGCAAACAATAATTTATCTTTTTCAATCAGGACTAAATTTCAAATAGGTTTACACATACATGAAGAAAGAATCATTAATAAAATAAAGGATTATTTCCAAGGTATAGGAGTGATATATAAGGATATAAAAAATAAGAAGATATATTATACTGTATATGCAAGAGCAGATATCACAAATGTAATTATCCCCGTGAACATAGTCTTGTCTTCACAGGACTATGTTCAGGGCACTCATTTTGAGTGCCCGGCCGTGGGAGACTCGGCCGGAAGTATCCTTTACAATCGAGAAAAAGAATAAGTTATGAATATTGATGTAGAATACACAATAATCTTAATATAGAGGTGGCCGTATTATTATGAGGATCAAACTAAATTAATAGAATATTTAAAAGATTTACCTAAAATAAATAGTAGACCTATTTCTAAAATTTTATTATCAAGCTCCTGAGATAATAAAAGCAATATCGGTAGAAGATAAGCAAGATACATCGTGATTGAACTTTAACTTGTTTAGATCCAAATTGGATAGCAGGATTTACTGCCGGTGAAGGCCATTTTGGAGTGGTAATTTCAAAACCTATAGCAAGAAAAACCCCTATTGTGTATTTAAGATTTGTTATAACTCAGTGATAAAAATTTATTAGAGAGAATAAAATTGACAATCAACTGTGGTAAATTAAGTATTAGAAAAAGGGGAGAGATTTATGATTTAAGGGTACAAGACTTAGATAATATAATTAATAAGATAATACCGGGTTATTTTTTGATAAGCACATATTCACTTTCAAGTTTGAAACAATTAGACTTTAAAGATTTCCAGACAATAGCTTATATGGTTAAGAATGACGAACATTTAACAAATTTAGATAAAATTAATGCTATTAAAATAGGTATGAATTCAGGGAGAAGTCTAACGTGGTTAATAATAAAATATACCCTTGCTGCTACACATTAATCTTAGAATATGCATAAAACTATATGGACTCGGTCAATAACAATAAGCAGGGCTCACGGCCTCAGAGACTATAAATAAGAGATACCCGACAACCTAAATAGGTTTCCGACAACCTCCTTTTGGGGGCTTCGCCCCAGGGTATGAAGATATAGTCCAACGTCCCGACCCCGCAGGCGTCGGTGGGCATCCACCGGTACAGAACAGAACTAACTCGGGATAAAGAGCACATTTCCATTATGTATTATCAATGGGAGCAGTATTTGCATTATTTGCAGCATTCTATTATTGGATAGGGAAAATAACAGGAAAACAATATAATGATTTATTAGGACAAATTCATTTCTGGACAATGTTCTTGGGGGTTAATATAACATTCTAAATGGGAGGAATGAAATGCTGCTATATACTGGTAAATCTGTGGGATCAATCAGTAGATAATAAAATCTTAACGATCAGGTGCAGCACATGCTAAGTGTGAAGATATGATCTATTGTCAAATATAAATGACACCGTCCCAATGCATTTCTTAGGATTGGCCGGTATAGAAATATCAAATAATGTAGAATATCCTCATATGGAGGATATGAGCTATTTATCATTAATAGCTAGTTGCCAACCATATGGACCACATATATTACCTAAATATTTAAGTGATCCAGTACGAATATATAAACCAAAATTAGATCGAAATTTAATAGGAGTAGATAACAAGAATAGAACAATAATATATCAATGAATAAATTTAATAAATGGAAAAATGTATATAGGCAGTGCATGGAATGGTTCTCGACGATTATTATCTTATTGGACACCTAGTGTATTAAAAAGAAATTTACCTATATATAATAGTTTGTCTAATTATACTCATAATAATTTCATATTATTAATATTAGAAGATTTAGGAAAAACCGGTTCAGTAAAAAAAGAGTTTATGTTATCACGAGAACAAATTTATTTAGACTTACTTTTTAATAAATATAAATCTTTAAGCTTAAATTATTCTCCAACAGCAGGAAGTACTTTAGGTTTTAAACATAAAGCTGAATTTGGAATTAAACGGACTGGTACATTGAATCCAATGGGGTGTCTTCACAATCTGAACAGATTGTAAAGACACCCACAGGAAGACAATTTTCATCAGAATTTATAGCAATGCAAAAACGAAGTAAATTAGGAATAAATAATCCTCAATATGGAGTAAAAAAATCAGAAGCGACTGCCCCAATAAAAAAATTGATACCGTAAAATTAGTTTATGTATATAATTATGAAAATATGTCTTATATAGGTTCTTATTCAACTATTCAATGTTCAAAAGAGTTTAAAATGGGTAAACCCTGTACAACATGTACATATTGTACAGGGTACGATAGTTTATCAAAGTATATATTAAATGGACTTCCATATAGAGGTGGCCGTAAAAATATATTCACGAGTAAAACTACATTATTAATTATATGCCTCTGTAGATCCCTGAAAGATTTATTAGATAATCGGGTGAATTGCAAGGAAAACCTCCATCGACAAAGAGGTCAATTTGCAGCGAAGCTTTATTCGGTATAATGAGAATAAAGAACGTTCAACGACTAATAGGTGAGTAATACCAACAATAAACCTATAATAGAGCCCGGTCAGTAAAAAAACTGAAAGACATAGTCTGAACCTAATCGTAAGGTTAGGAGTTTAGGTGTAATACACTTAAGAATAACACAATTGATGCCAAGAAGAATACCTGACTATCCAGATGCTTATATAGGATGAAATCAAATAGCATCATTAGGTTCAATAATAAGTTTAATATCAACAGTATTATTCTTATACATAGTATATGATTTATTAACAAATGAAGAGGAAGCAAAAGATTATGTAAATAATGAATATTTCATATCAAGATGGTCAACTAAACATGCTAACACATTAGAATGGAGTTTAACAAGTCCACCAAGTTTCCATTGTTATAATAGTTTACCAAAACAAAGTTAGGGATAATAAAGAAGAGAATATGAAAGTAGAAGATCGAAAAAAAAAGAGCATGAAATTGGGATTATTAATATTTTTATCATATTGAGTATGCAAGGTATTTATACAGGAAGATGTAATTTTAAATACCGGTAGTGAGGATGATATGAATGATACCCATATTATTTATTTAATATTTAACTATATACCCGTAGGGGGGTAGGAACTACGTTCCTGACCCGTATGTTTATTAGTTAAGTGTCAAACGTCGAGTCATAGTAGAATAATTACAACTTCA
Source organism: Mystacides longicornis (assembly GCA_963576905.1). NCBI lineage: Eukaryota > Metazoa > Arthropoda > Insecta > Trichoptera > Leptoceridae > Mystacides > Mystacides longicornis. Next base: position 81,644 of record CAUYXC010000006.1, on the reverse strand, counting down.
TATACAAAGTACGGTTATGATTTTGGTACGTTTTGTAAAGAATAAAAGAGACTTCTACATGAAAAACAAGGTGTCAATTTATTATAACATTATTATCATTATTAATAGTTTATAAGGTATATATACAGGAAGCAGGAATTTTAAATTCCGGTAGTGATGGTGGGAGGATTTAATTTGAATTTCAATTTTGAATTTAAGGAAGCATTAAAGATATGTGCCATGGGCGGGTCTGCCGCGGGGATGATTAATGCTTGTCCACCTCAACATAAAGCTGGGGTTGCGCTTGGTTTAGGAATTATTGGGTCAGGGTATCTTCTGGCTCAAGAACAAATGAAGGATAAGACTGGAAGTAATGGAGGGACTTCCACAGGTGTATCAACTAATGTAGGGAAATTTAACGAATCGGCTAGCTCGGGTGTATCTAGTGAGAGTGTAAATAAATCCGTGTTAGATGAGTTATCAAAGATATTAGCCATCCTAGAGTGCCTCTGATCATAGTCCTCTGAATAGAGGACTATGATAAGAGGTGGCCGTAGAAAGTGTTCGGGACTCCTATCAATTGCGAAGGCTCTGATTCTTCTTCTTCTTCTTCTTCTTGGAATCCTATGGATTATATAAATGAAGCATTGATGGGCAGAAGAAGAAAAATTCTTCATAGGAATAATACTTAAAGGAGCACTATATACTGGTATAGGGATACTGACATCAGTAGTAACACGGCTAATAATAAATAAACCATTTAAGAATAAATATCTGGAAATATTGAGACCGTAATACGGTGGAGTGAAAGTAATAATGTAATATTATTAATACTATTTATAATGCAATTTTTTAGTATAATTTATGCAATATATGCACTATGTGTATATATTGGAAGCTTACTTATAAAGTAAGCTCCCCCGGACTCATATATTATAGTTAAGTTAGAGACGACAGGAAATGTATTTACCTTAGTTATACCTATAAATTTAGTAGCCGACAGAGTGCCTCTGATCATAGTCCTCTGAATAGAGGACTGTGATAAGAGGTAGTCAGTAATGGGTGGTCTCTTGTAAACGTGACAAAGGTTACCTAGACAAACCTATCCTAGGGGATACCAAACTGATGCTGGTGTAGGTTCGTTGGGCGAGCATACTAACTATGCGTACAATATTAACATATTGTAAAGACGGGCCGAAGGGGGGGCCCCATCGGGGCCCCCCCTTCAGGAGGAGCTTTACAGCCTGATGGCGCCGATGGCGCCATCAGGCTTTACAGCCTGATGGGGGGTAGTGGCGACTAACTTCAAATGACTGCCACATGAAATTATGAAATATAAAAAATACGTGTCAATTTATAATTGATATCACATTTGTGTCATAATTCCGGATTATAGGGATGATTTAATATTTAACTATAATTTTGTTTATCAATCAAACCAACCAGGAACATTGGATTCGGTGGGTGTCCACCGAATGCCGCCTTCGGCGGCCTCGGGTATTACTTATTTAGTGTAATACTAAATTTTAGTTGTGTTAGGACGCATACTTTACTTAGTAAAGTATGCTCCCCCTTCGGGTAGTATTATTATTGCCATGATCTAATCTTTTGTACAAAATGTAAAATATACGTTATTGACACCGCATTGACAAGATTAGGTTAAAAACCTATGTAAACTAAAGGATCCTTTAGTTTACATATATAAATAAATAAATTAAACATGAAGAAGTTTATATCAGAAGTTATCAAATGATTGCCTGAAGATTATTTAGAAAATATTATTTTTTGCTACCTTACCAAAATGTGTGGTTATTTTAGTTTACATCATTATTAAATGATATGAAGTTAAAACATATTTATAAGAGTAGCTTAAATGATACCCGAATCCAACGTTCCTTTGGATTTGGGGGCTTCGCCCCGTAATAAAGATATACCTATTACTAAGATTATATTTAATCTATAAAAATGAAGATAATTATATTGCTAACTTGTTTACCTATATATTTTGAATATCATTCTACACTTTAAAACACTATTATATAAAAAATTATGTATAATTGTCATACAACCTATCAGAATTAACCTAGGTTGTATATATATTGTTGATATATATACTTTTGCTGACGTCAGAGATCCAGATTCATAAAATAGATGATACTTTTTATATGCGGTGTCATATAATTTAACTTGGTCATCTTATAGCGAATATATGGTGGAATATGTAATGTTAATTATTAATATTACATCTAATAATAAATCACATATATTCGCTAGAAGTGTCATTTTATATATGTCTAAAAGAATATGTAATGTTAATTAGGTTTATAAATATAATAAAAAGGTATTAAATAAAGAAGTCACGAGGGGGGTAAGGGATGGAGAAATATCTATTTCCATAATAGATTCCCGAAATCACCCGCCCCGCGGGTGGTTTTGGTGGGTGTCCACCGAGGAGAGGCCGCCTTCGGCGGGGGGCTTCGCCCATCACCCCCTCAATCATAGGGTATCCTCTATGGCCCGCTGGGGGAGAGATTCAGATATCAGATATATTAATTTATAGCTCTAGTATAACTCAATTGAGTATATATCTAAAGATAGATATAAGAATATTGCGACTGCCCCAGTATGAATATACTAACACAAGAGGCTAATATTGACTATTAAAGTTTTAAATGTAAAGGCAATTAATTGCCTTATTAAATGAGCATCGTGTCCATATTGTATATGATATTAATGATGATAAATTATCTGTCTAACTGAGATATATGTCTGAAGACCCGAGTATATTAGTAAATGACACCGCAAAGAATAATATATATCTTAATAGTGGTAAACCCTCCCTTTAGTTTACATATATTTACTAATTTAGATAAAATATTATGTGAATATATTGCGGTGTCAATCATGATTGAATATGTAGCTCCTTTTTATGAGAGATAAAAATATACGGTCTCTATAAAGATCCTATGATCAAATCTCAACATAGCTTACAATAGTTAAGTTTATATGCGTACGTAGATTTGATGGTCATTTGTCTCATTCCGGACCAGCATCCGGAGGAATGATACCCCTATTATTTAAATGATACCCCTATATTTGTACTATTAGGTAATTGGGGCTCATATCTATCGGGTCTTCATCCTATGGGTAATATAGATCAATTACGGGGAGATGGGAGCCACAGAGGGAGAGAAGAAATATTACTTTCAGTGCCCGGCCGTGAGTCGGCCGGCATCATTAGGTTAAATAATAAGTTTAATATCAACAGTGTTATTCTTATACATAGTATATGATTTATTAACAAATGAAGAGGAAGCAAAAGATTATGTAAATAATGAATATTTCATATCAAGATGGTCAACTAAATATGCTAACATATTAGAATGGAGTTTAACAAGTCCACCAAGTTTCCATTGTTATAATAGTTTACCAAAACAAAGTTATGGATAATAAAGAAGAGAATATGAAAGTAGAAGATCGAAAAAAAAAGAGCATGAAATTGGGATTATTAATATTTTTAATAGGGATAGAAGGATTCATATTAAATAATAAGAATCTAATCTTGATGATAATTTGTCTTGAGATTATGTTATTAGCCACTACAGTATTAGTATTAAGTTTTTCAATAAGTTTTGAAGATTTATTAGCTCAAATATATGCATTATATATAATTGTTTTAGCTGGGGCCGAATCTGCCATCGGATTAGCTATATTAGTGTGTTTTTATAGGATAAGAGGGGGGAGACTCTTATACTTTAGACGGGTAATGGTAGAAGAATATAGTAAAAATAAAAATAAAAAAAATGAAATATAACACTCAATCACATCCTTTCCATTTAGTAGAACCATCACCTTGACCTTTAACAACTTCAATAGGATTAGGGATAATGGCTATGGGAGGGGTAATTTTTTTTTCAGGATTAGGTAGTCTAGTATTAATAATAGGTTTTGTAGTAACTATAATGACAAGTACATTATGATGGAGAGATTGTATAAGAGAGGGTAAATTAAATGTGCCCTTCTTTTTAATTTTAACTATATGCCGGGAAATCTCGCTTGTAGGACTAAAGATGAGACAATCAGCAGGTAATAAAATTTGAGAACCTTAGAGACTATAGGTTAAATATTGTAAGTTCAGGGCGAGGGAAGCATGATATAGATAATTCGACTAATGTAGCAAAATTAATTAATAATCGATTGGAGTTGACGGGGAAGAACATGTACATGCGGTGGAACAAAGTTGCCTCTTGTAAACCTGGCAAATGGAAGAGATTGCTAAACATTAAAAGGCTGTTAACATCAACTCGTCTAGCCTGCTACTTACGGTATCAGTATTGAGACTATTGAGAAGTAGAATAATTGACTACTATTTACCGAGGGAAGACGACACGACTGTATACCATATGTGTTATAGGAAACTCTACGGGGGTGGCGAGGGGGCTAGGACACCTTTAGGTGGGGCCGCATCTAACCGATAGGCACGAGATAAGGCACGAGTCAATAGAACCCGTTGCTTGATCTTGGTTGTAGAGCCCTGCGGGCCGCGCCAGGCAAACGGCCAGGGGAACGGGGGGAGGGCGGTATGGTGACATAGGACGCATACTTTTCATAGAAAAGTATGCTACCCCGGAGTCGTATTTTACTAAAGTAAAATACGCTCCCCCGGAGTCGTATTTAACTTTAGTTTAATACGCTCCCCCGGATGCATACTTTTCATAGAAAAGTATGCTCCACCTGGGGGGTACCACGATTCTTCTCCTACGGACCTACCGCGGGGCGGTATGACGGCACCGCAATGTAGAGATCCCCACATGATACCGTAAAAAGATAGTCCAAACCTAAAAAGGGTTGACATTACAAGGGAACCATACAAAAGGGGTAAGAAAGGGGATAAATATAGGATTTATATTATTTATAGTATCAGAAGTATTTTTCTTTTTTTCTATATTCTGGGCCTATTTTCATTGTAGTTTATCACCTAGTGTAGAATTAGGTGGTATGTGGCCTCCAGTGGGTATAGAAGCATTAAACCTTTGGGAATTACCACTATTAAATACAGTAGAGAGTGCAATTAATGCTGTGTGGGTGGGAACCCCACTCTATATGTTAAATTTATCGATTATATTTAGTTTCATTATTTATTAACCTCAAACAACTCTCTACGGGCCATTCTATAGATAGTGGGTTAACAGATGCCGGCTGAGTATAAAGAGGGCCGGGCACTGAAGGAAGTTTTGGTAACGGTTTTTATAGCTTACGGGTATTTACAATAGCACATAGATGATGGCAATAAATAAAAGTTAGGTTTCGGTAGAATTTATACTGATACCCCCCGTAGGATATAATATCTATATTTGATGTAAACACAGATTTAGATTTGTACGAGACCGTAACTAATTTAACTAGAGACCGTAATTGATACCGTAAATCAAATAATTATTTTTATCGACTATACCAACAAATTTTGTCTCAATTATATCTAAAAGTTGGAGGATTTATAGAACGCAGGACACCGCATAGGGTAAAAACGACTGCAGGGGGAGATGACCCACCGGGTTGGTATGGTACTACGTACCACACCAAACGGAGGGTTCATTTAGTTTAAATAGAACTATTATAGAACCTGTATTTAGTATACAATGGAGACCGCGTCAATTACCAAATATCTAGAATTTAGGATTTGATTGAGACTCAATATATAAATTAAATAATTCTTCTATAAATAGGAAAAAGTAAAGCAGTAAATAATAGCAAACCAATGGTTGAGTGCCTCTGATCATAGTCCTCTGAATAGAAGACTATGATCAGAGTGCCTCTGATCATAGTCCTCTGAATAGAGGACTATGATAAGAGGTGGCCGTATACCCTACATCCCCCCCCCAAGGCAACTAATAATTTAATACCTTACCTCCGTGAATGAATATGAAGAGAAATCTATTTATATAGGAGCTTATACCGCCGCCATAAAAGATTTAATACATTGACCCCCAGGATGAATAAATACCGCTACAGATACGAGGGACAGTAGAACAGTACATCTGAAAGAGATGAAATAATAAAAGCCCCTCAAAGCGAAGCAAAAGTAACTATAGAACATTTAAGTGATGGACGACAAATAGAGATTGGGACAATTAATACATAGACGATCAAGTAGTATTCTTGTATTTGTATTTATGAGTTCCCGGCCGTGGGAGACTCGGCCGGTGCCCTCCTCTGAAGGGAAGGTTGTCCGGTGAATACCAGACAACCTTCAGAGGAGGGAAGATCCCCGGAATTGATACCGTAAAGCTTAATTAAGCAGAATCAGCCAAGAGGTGGCCGGGTTTAATACAATTAAATAGTCAATTAATACCCGCCCGAGGGGGGCCTCGGGGCCAATGGGTGTCCACCGAGGAGAGGCCGCCTTCGGCGGCCTCGGGCCGGGGAAATATGAAGGATAGCAGTATTTTATGGAGGCACGATAGATAAGTGAGGAACAGAATGAAGGTTACAACCGAATCAGTTCTACGAACATATAGAAAAATTAAAGTGAAAACGGTTAATGAGATCCAACTTAAAGACCGTCGGCAGTTGTAAATGTCGCTACAGACTGGTTCACTGGGGTTGGGCTGGGATGCCCGTTCGAATGTACAGTCGGACTCTATAACGAGTGCGTAAGAAGAGAGGACAATTCCATGCAAGACACAGCGGAGTACCATTAGCACAGGTAGGAATCTTCTGATAGTATAAGGGTTAACCTAACTATCTTAGTTAATTAGAGTTGAATATTGTTATCTTCAGGTGTAAGCCTGAAATGCAGCGATCCTAGTTTAATAATATATAGCGTATTACCGATTTATGACCTTCATAGGACCACATAATATAGACATCTATATTGATGGGTTCTTTACGACTATGGAAAGAGATGGAAGGGAAAGGGGAGTGTGATCAAGACACACGGGGAATATTTATTATGGTTACATAGAACACTATTTTGTTTAGGGTATTGTCGACAAGATATACCTAACGGTTAGCTCAGGGAGATGAGATATATATATCGATTTAGAACTTATACATATAGTTCATTTAATTGGATATATGAAAGCTGCCCGGCCAACTTCTCGGGTTCCGGCCGTGCCAATATTGGCCGGTTCCCGTGGAAGACTCGGCCGGGATGAACTTGTATTCACAGGTTCAGGGGAACCGGCCGAGTCTCCCACGGCCGGACCCCGGCCGAGTCTCCCACGGCCGGAACCCCTGATCATTGTCTCCTATTTGGGGACAATGATCAGGGAACCACAAAAGGAGATAAACGAATCAGTACCAGCTTGTATAGATATATATTTGACTGCCCCACCATTAGCTTTAGCCGTTTGGGGCTCCTATGACGGATGTCTAATAAAAGATAGAGGCGATATCAACCAATAGTTTTACTTTAGATGAGGTAAAATATTTATCATCTATCATTAGTAAATGGTATAAATACTTCGAAAGACAGGAGCTATAAATCAATATGAGATTTGTCTACATTATCAAATTTAATAAAAATAGTCACATATTCATCCTACTATGTATTATAAATTAGGTAAGTTAGTATAGTCCTACCAAAACGATGCAATTATTATTGAAAAATCGTATAAAAAACTTGGTAGTATAGCACAATGCTATTTGGCGACATTGGTGAAAACGGTTAACGAGATTATTCTGAAGACCGTCGGCTTAATAATAAGTCGCTACAGACTGGTTCACCGGTGGGTACCTGAAATGGTGCTTAATGTACAGTCGGAATGTTCATTATAAAAGATGCCGGCCGAGTCTCCCACGGCCGGGAACCGGCCGAGTCTTTACACGGCCGGGAACCGGCCGAGTCTCCCACGGCCGGACACCGGCCGAGTCTCCCACGGCCGGAACCTAAACTACAGGGATTAATTAAACGGGCACCCCATTTAAATTTAATTAACATTTGGCCACAGTAACAACAGCTCATCATGGGTTAATTAATGGAGAAAGAAGAATAGTAATATTAAGTTTAATGGCTACTTTAATATTAGCAGTATTATTTATACTATGCCAAGGGTATGAATACTATAATGCACCTTTCACTTTTAGTGATGGTGCATATGGTTCTACTTTCTTTTTTGCTACAGGTTTCCATGGGTAATCAAGCAGCCCCTATTAATAAAGTAAGACTCAGTACGTCGGAAGTGTATAAAAGCCGAGGAGTAAATGAGACCATAATAAAGAAGAGATGGACATTTCGTAAATGGTGGCTTTACAGATAGTTAAGGTAATTTTACTTCCCATCTAAACGTGACTAAGGGGAGAATAATAGGCCATATCACCTTCATGTTAACCTTTCAAATGAGTCCACATTTGGACGATAGCATAAAAGATGTGTGCCCTGAGTCCTCAAATAGGAGTGAAGGGTAATCTTTCACTAATGAAACCCCCCCACGACGGTGGATATTAGAACGTACCATCATATATTGATACCGTAGATGGGGGGGGTGTTGAAGGATTTTTATACTATATCTGGATTCATAGGCAATTAATGTAAATTTATACTATTTAGGTTATCCTGGTGCCGAGTAAAACCATACCCCGGGTGTCGGCCGTTCCGAACGGACCGACCCACGGCCACCTCCCCTACGGGGTGGTAGGTACTACGTACCATACCAGGGCTGTCCCCTCGGCGTGGCACCGAGGGACCAGCCATTCATTACCAGATATGTCTAATTAATCTGGTGCACGGCATGTACATGCGGTATCCTGCAGGGGATAAATATAGCGAATAATAAGTATTTTAGTTTCATCTAGTTAATATATCAGAACAAGAAATTTGTCTTGCACCATATGAAATGAAGATGGTGTAAGATATTATGCTGGTACAACTGATTGGGTATCTGAAAAGAATAATAGTTATAGATAAATTAGGGATTATATTTTAATACAGGCCATGTGTTCTTATAAAAAGAGCAAAAATAAAAAGATGTATAATGAGCAGCGGGGCGAGATCGAGCCTCGATTGATAGAGACATACTAACGGCAGACATACTTACTTAATTAATAGCAAACAGTGTTTAAATGCAAGGAAATCTTAACTATTGGTACGGCTAGGGGTTCCTGCACGATATTAACATATACTCACCCGGGGGGGCCATTCACCCCGGGGAGGCCGTGCAGGCACGGTAGGAAAGACAATTTGCAGCGTCACGGAACGTTCAACGACTTTACAGGGGCAACCTGTAGTTAATATACTGCAATCAAAGATTGAAGACAAAGTCTGAACCTGCTAGAAATAGTAGGATAACATATGTGCATGTAATAATAGGTACAATATTTTTATTAGTAGCCTTAAATAGATTATATAAATATGAACTAACTGATCAACATCACGAAGGATTTCAGGCTGCCATACTTTATTGACATTTCATAGATATAGTATGATTATTCCTGTTTGTGGCAGTGTATTATTGAGGGTCTTAATAGAGATGAAAAGAATATTCAATAAAAACGTGCTTGTAGGGACAATATTAGGGGACGCCAGCTTAATAAAGAAATACGAGGGGGGCGGAACCTATTATAAATTTTCTCAATCACATAAACATAAGGAGTATTTAGAACATGTATTTTCACAATTTAAAGAGATATGTAAAATGACTAACCCTTCGTACTATTCATTTAAGAATGGGTATTCTTATTATACTTTTAGTACGAGGTCAAGGGCGGACTTAAATTATTATTATAATTTATTTTATAAAGATAAAAAGAAGTGTGTACCAGCCAACCTAACAGAGTTATTAACACCAGAGGCATTGGCGTACTGGATAATGGATGATGGGGGGAAGACAGGGTCAGGGTTTCATATATCAACGGAGTCTTTTAGCCTAGAGGGGATAGAGGGTTTAAAAGAGGTATTAAATATAAAATACGGGTTAAATTGTACGATACATAACCGGAAGCCCAGCGGTAGACTATACATACCCTCAAAAAGTATGGCGACATTACAGGGGTTAGTAGGACCATACATGCATGAGAGTATGATGTATAAACTAAGATAGACAACGTCGGTGTGACTTTTTCTATTTATATCCATATATTACTGAGGGAGTTAAAAGATATAATTCAACTCTTTCATCATGCTACAGTAACTAGATATTTTAGTTTATATGAACCGATATATTAAAAATAAGCAGTCGTTATGTGCTAAAACTAGATTTGGATGATTTAATAGGTTTAATTTATGCAACTATTGGTATATTCTAATGATGATATTGAGAATAAAAAGATGGATAATATATTCTTATCTGAATGAAATGCATTTATAATGAATAGAGGACTATGGAGTGCCTCTGATCATAGTCCTCTGAATACTATGATAAGAGGTAATTATCTAATAATAGAATGTATACGAGATTCAGAATGTTTAGGAGTAACTCCTTCATTCTTTTATCAAGTTGTGACGACAAAATAGAAATATTAAAAGAGATAAAAAGAACATTATCTAAATTACGGTATCATATAAAAACAACGACATTAGTATATATGAAATAAATGACTGCCCGGCCAACCCTTGGGTTCCCGGCCGTGGAAGACTCGGCCGGGCACGAGATGGGGTGTCAATCTAAATATTGAGGATATTAATACCATGATTAGAAGTAGAATGTTTATAATAAATAAATTCCCGAATCCAACGTTCCTTTGGGGGGGCCCGAGGCCGCCTTCGGCGTCCTCGGCCCACCGAAATCATAGGGTATCCTCTATGGTTTCGGTCCAGAGGCCGCCTTCGGCGGCCTCGGGTATTAATTATATATTGCGTAATATAGAGACGGTCCGGTCGGTTTCTAGGGGCCCTCCCCCCCCCTTCTCTATAGTAAAGATAGCTATAATTGATATATAAAAATCGCCCCTTACTAGCCTGCCTGCCTCCTCCTCCATTGGGGTGGTAATAACGGGGTGCACATCCCTTAGCACAACTATATAGGATCCCTGGGTGGTGGTACCCCCCTCCCTGCTCTAGGTGCACCATACTCGTCTATCAGCATAAGCCTTCTTTAACGAACACGAGTGATAAATAGGCCAGGCCATGATATAATAAAACCTAAAATAATAGGAGACCGGACACCGCATAACATAATTGATTGATTTTGTAGTAGCTCGGCGCCGTAATAACGGAGCCAGCGGAAGGAGTCAGCGATACTGATAAAAGATATAAATGGTAATAGTCTAATAAAAAGTATAAAAACGATAGGAAAGATATTTGCAATATATAGTAAAACCAAATGAGACCCAGAGTGCCTCTGATCAGAGGCACTCAAAGTGGGAATTTTAGTTTACGACATTAATAGCAAGGTGTAAAATTGACGGGTGGTAGGTCCCCGGAGATAGACCGTAAAGAAAGAAATGAAGTAAAGTGATTATTTTAGTATGTGATGGGTAGGGAGATGAAGACGGAATTTTCTAGTAGTTATCAATTTTGACTAGTCTACCATATGAACGGGTGTGAATATAGAATAATAGGCTTAGCCATAGTAAGAGGATAGAAGTGCCAGACGACTGCCACATAAAAAGAAGTAAATCTAGGAAAATAATTTTAAAGGTAAAATAATGATCTTCAAAATCAAAAATAAAGGTTCGATTCCTTTTTTTCCTGTCGTATTAAGATGGGGAGTAATGTGAACGTTTAATAATTATAATTACTGGGGTAGGGAGGTGAATAAATATAAATAGGATGACGATGATAGTATATATGTATTCAGCGATAATAAGTATACATATGACTGAGATGGGTATAATAATAGTGACGATAGGGATGAGTAGTTTAATAAGTAGTAATGAGATAATAAGTATATTAATAGGAATAGAGTTACAGACATTAGGATTATATGTAATAGCAAGTATATATAGAGGATCAGAGAGATCGACAGCAGCGGGATTAAAATATTATTTATTAGGTACAGGTTTAAAAAATAATAATGATGGTGGTGTAAGTATGTCTGATAAGATTGTATTTATAAATAATACAAATAAGATACAAAAGTCCTCTAATGAAAGTAAAACAAACGGTGATGATGAGTCATCACCTGTAGCTAGAACATTGTTTACTTTATCTGCTTCGAGATATCCAGGTAACTATTATATTTCTACAACTAATTTACCTAGGAGTTATCTTACAAGTAATATCTTTATTTTGATCAGAGGAGAGTTAAATTGTGTATAATATCAAATATACCCGATATATACATTTATAGGGGTATATATAATAGATTTCTTTTATAAAAGAATTTAAATTAGAAAAAATAAATAATGGATTCAACCAACAGTTAGATATAACTATGTATATATTAGATGGTATAACTTTGGATGAATACACAATAGAGATGAATAAAAATGGTATTTATATAACAGGGGGTTTATCATCTAAACGACTGCCACATATAATATCTCCATTGCAATGGAGATTATATAGATGTATCAAGTTATATCTACCCTTATGTTATAAACGATAACGTATAATTTATCAAATAATAAAAGGGTGTCAAGGGAAAAAAAAGATATTAATAAAAATAATGAGATGATTTAATACTATAAAAAGATTAGATGTAGTCTCATATTTATTAAGAAGAAAGCCAATTGATTTCTTCTGAAAAAAGAAGATAGAGCATATGGAAAACAATGAATATATAAAGAACCTAAGATTTTATAGTTATAGAAAGATGACTAAATATGAACTTGATCAAAGTATAGTATGACATAAAGATGGAAGAGGAGTATATGAAGAGAGATAGTAATGAAGATTACTTATTTAATAAGAAAGAGAATTAATTCTGATTATACAGATAGTATATTATTTTGTGTGTCTGAAAAAGAATGACACCGCAGCACACAATTATATGTATCAACTATGTTGATACCAAGAGATATCGAATTCAATGATACAAATAATAAGGGTATAGAATTAATAAAGTATGATGAGATGGATAAATTTGTATAAATAATAAATGAGAGAAAATACGTGGATGATTATTACTTTATTTTAGTTTGTAAAACATGGCAGGAATTTAAAGAGGTGGCCGGAGATGAAGGATAGAAATATTAATATTATATGTCAATCCTCAAAACGACATATAATGTCTTATGTTCAATATAAGATGTGTGAGAAGATAGAGGAGATTACACCCATATGTATATGATTGTTATGAAAAGGAGTATATATTAAGTAATACCTATAAGAAGAAAGAATCTTAAATCATGGGATTCAAAGGAAGGATCGCCTATACAGCCAAGGTGGGTATATAAATATGACTATAGTAAAATGCAATAAGTATCCTTCATGTCCAACTTCAGGGATGGGCCCGGCAGTGATTAACCTAATGTACGTAGTATAAATAAGGATTCGTACTCTAGGTCTGTACTGGGGGAAGGAGGGGGGCACCCCCATGGATTATAAGAAATCTGCCTTCACGTGGCATAATCCGTAAGTATTCAGAAATGAAGAAACTAAACGATTTCCAGATTTTTTAGCCCATTAAATTGGTATGCGGGTAAGTGAGGGGAAAACAACTAATATGACATATATAAATAATTTAATCAGAAATGATGCACCAGAGCCTTGACAATTAGGATTACAAGATAGCGCCAGCCCAATATCAGAAGGGATATTAAGAATACATAATGAGATAATATATTATTTAATAATAATATTAGTATCAATATGTTGAATAATAATATCTATAATAATAAGATATAATGAATCTAGCAATAAATTTAAATATAAATATCTAAATCATGGTAAAATTGTGCCTACTCGGTTGTAAGATGTAAAATATATACTACTATACGGACTTATTCTACTTTACCTAATGATAGTATTCCGGCTAAAATATATGAAGATATCCATGGAAGATGAGATTAAAAAAGATAGATAAATCTGGAATTTACAAAACCACACCGCAGGTCATATATACGTAGGGCAATCTACTAATCTATCAAATAGATAATTACTTTAATATAAGCTATTTAAAAAGTAGGGTATATAATAAGTACCCGAATCCAACGTTCCTGGTTGGTTTAATTAGGGGGTGCGCCCGCTCCGCGGAGCACCAAAGCGCGGGGCTTCGCCCCCGAGGCCGCCGAAGGCGGCCTCTCCTCGGCCCACCGAAAACACCCGCTCCGCGGGTGGGGGGCTTCGCCCCCTTCCCGAGGACCTCCTATGGAGGGGCCGAACATAAATATTCTAATTATTCTAGATTTTGTAAAAGTTATGGATCTAATGATTAATAAAGCTCATATTACGAAAGAAGGAGTAGATCAAAAAAATCTGGTATGAATAAAGGGAGAAGTATTTTCAATGGACGACTGTCCCTAACCATATAAATAATTTTTCTCTTACTATCATATTGTAATAAATCTGATTTACTTGTAAGAGAACAATATTATTTTAGTTCCCGACCCGGGTACCGGGCTGGTATGGTATCCGAAGGATACCACACCAGAACCACCGTAAAGGTGGGTTGAGTTGACCGGAATATAATATATTAAAAATAGCCCTCAATCGAGGGGGACTAAAGCCTAGTAAAGCTTTAAAAGGAATTTTTATTGGGGCTGCTCGAGCCGTAATTACGGCTCCGAGGTAGGTCGTTTACATATAGACCCTAAAAAACCAGAGACCGTAACTGATACCGTGAGGCCGGTGGAACCATTATATGGAAAAATTCATAGTGAAGATACTAAAGATTTAATGAGGCCAATAAAACTAAATTATAGCACAAAACAGGGCTGCGGTGTCAATATATATGAAAAATATTCATCGATTTAAATTGATACCGTAGGTAGTTTTGTTTCAGCTAGAAGAGCTGCAAAATTTTTAGGAGTGGTAGTGATATATGAATTCAGGGGCAATATACAAAGACAGATATAAATTTTCTTCTAAATAGTAGTATATACTCTTGAATAAACTTCGAGTCAAATTTCACTATATGCTTAACGTTTCTAAATCCTTAGATACTATTATTAGTAAAAATTCTCAGGCAAGGATGAATAATCAGCAGGAGACTTCCTCAGAGACTACATGTGAAACAATCAGTTTTCCGGTAACGAACCGCCTGATTGATGATATAATCCGTTTCTATAAATGACATTGATATTGTCTTCGACGGGACGAAATTTATTCGTTATAAAACCATTATTATTTTCAAGGTGTTATAGCAATTCAAGTAATAATTTCTAAAGGTGTTTACATTAGTAACCCTTTAGATAGTGATAAATATATGATAATCTATAATGATGTAGATTGTTTAAAAAAAATAATTTTAGAAGAAAATAAAGGTAAATCTGGTATTTACATGTTTACTAATAAAGTAACTAAAGATTTCTATACCGGGAGGTTATAAAAATCTTTATAATAGATTTTTAAATTATTTTAATCCTTCTTATTTAAAAAGAACATTCTATAATAGGTAGAGCTATTCTTAAGTATGGTTATGAAAAATTTTCTCAGAATATTGCAATAAAGCTGATTTAACTGCAAGAATACTACTTTAATAAACTAAAGCCTGTTTATAACATTTAAAAAATTGCAGGAGCATATGCTGATAGTTTTACTCATACTGAAGAAACTAAAAAAAAAATTAGTGAAGCTTTAAAAGAAATACGTCAAGGTAAAAATTCTTATTGATATGGACGTACTATGAGTAAAGAAACTAAAGATTCTATGAGCTTAAAAAAAGCAGGGGGAAGTAACCCCATGTTTGGTAAAACTCATTCAGAAAAAACTAAAGAGTTAATGAGACAAAAAGCTTCCGACAACCTCCTACGGAGGTTTCGGTCCAGAGGCCGCCTTCGGCGGCCTCGGGGCTTCGCCTAGGTAGAAAGCATTCATAAGATACAAAATTATTAATGAGTTCTAAACGTGGAAGTTCTGTCAATATTTATGAAAAGTGTTGAGGGTTTTAAATTGATACCGTTGGTAGTTTTGTTTCAGCTCGAATAGCTGGTAAATTTAAAGGTATTAGCGGAAGTACAATTGTAAGATATCTTAAATCTAAGGAAATATTTAAAGATAAATATAAATTTTTATCTAAATAAAAATTTTTATTAGTACACCTTATTATTATAGCAATTTTATAATGATTTATATTTTATTATAATTGATTGGATTGAATTGAATGGATTGTTATTATTTAGCCTTAAATAATTAAACCCGAAATGATACCGTAAAATAGTCCTTTAGATGCGACAATAATAGAATTAATTTGAACAATAACACCTATTTATAAAATCATATATGTGGGTATAAACTATCAAACTCCGGGGAAGCCCTAAAGCTTATGGTACCAAGCCATAGTCGAAAGGCTATGACTGGCGAAAGCCAGCCCCTGGGCAACATGAACATATTGCCCAAGGGGGTGGATGGAATAATAACCCATGTACGGTAACAAGCCATAAGATGATGGCCCCCTCACGATATGAACATAGCGGTGCCGTTTTTATGTGGAACCAACCCACCGGGTTGGTATGGTACTAGTACCACACCAAACCGCCCCTACGGGTAGTGAGGGGGGGAAAAAGAAATGGGTAATCGCGGATCTAAGTCATCATTCTTATTGGATGGTGTAAAAGAGCAACGAGTAGACGGTAGTTGACACAAGGGATCTTGTGTTTAAGGTGTACTCTATGGAATTAATGGAGGTCGTGAGGTCCTGACGGACCTCACTTCACTCCTAATTTTAGATAAATATTATTTTCAGTACGAATGGCGGGTATTTCAGCTGGTGTCGATGACCGGAAACTAATAAAGTTATATTAAGACAATTTACTTCGAGCGCTGGATCTAGCCCATCATATGATTGAAAATACTTCAAAATCTAGTACTCCTATTGAACCCTGATTAATAACTGGATTAATTGATGCCGGCCGAGTCTACACACGGCCGGGAACTAAAGGTTCATTTACCGTTAGTGTTTTAAAATCCCCTACTACTAAATCAGGATGATATGTGGGGGCTAGATTTCTAGTTACTACTCATGTAAGAGATTTACCTATTTTGAAGGATATCAGGACCCAGCTTCCTTTGGAGGAGTAGGAAAAATAGTAATATTTAAGAATTACTGTACTTACCTTAGTGTGTATATTCTTTTATACAAATAGTGGATGTTATAATTCACTGAAGGTCGTCTCCTATTTGGGGACTCCCTTCTGTGAAGGGCACTCACTTTGATAAATATACCTTAATAACTCATAAGCTAGCTGATTATTTAGTATTTGCGAGATATTGGTGTGGTTGACTTCGTCAACCATACCACGGGTGTCGGCCGTTCCGAACGGACCGACTACGGCCACCTCTACGGCCACCTCTACGGCCACCTCCCCTACGGAGCGTAGGTTTAATGAAGAAGGCGAACCAGGAACACTTAACTTTAGAAGGGTTAAGGAAAATTATATCTATTAAAGCTTCATTAAATCTTGGCTGATGAACTAAAGGTAGCCTTTCCTAGAATAGTAGCAGTTATAAGACCATTAATTATAGATAAAAAAATACCTAGTCCTGAATGAATGGCAGGTTTTACTTCTAGCGGTGATGCTGGGAGCATACTTTTCATAGAAAAGTATGCCCCCCCGGTGTGGTTTACTTCGTAAACCATACCAGGACTGTACCAGTCGAAGTTTCTACATTACTATAAGAGCATCTAAAGGATTAAAAGGAGGTGGCCGTTTATACAACAGATATAGGTTTCTCGATCAGTCAACATTCTCGTGATATGCTCTTATTGGAAACATTTATTTCTTAATTTAAATGCGGAATATTAAAGAAAGATTCTAGATACTCTGTATACTATTATGTAGTAAGTAATATCCAAGATGTAGTGGAGAAAATAATACCTTTCTTCCAAAAGCATATGATTTTAGGTGTTAAATCTTTAGATTTCCAAGATTGATGCAGAGCAGCTGAATTAATTAGAACTAAGGCTCATCTTACTAAGGGAGGTGGCCGTGTTAGATCAACTACGTAAAATCCAAGAAGGTATGAATAGTGAGGCACGAGATCATCTTCGACGAATGAGGGAAGCTCTTAAATAAAGGTTTATTAGGTGGCCTTCTTGCTACTTATTATTATACTATTTCTTTTAGCTAATACTTATGCTTTACATCTACTTGGTCCGTCCGGGGAGATTGGAGCTTCACTTAGAAAGTAAGCTCCCCTTCGGGAAATATCTATAATTATAAACTTGGTATATTTAATTTAGCCAAGGCAAGAGCACCGCAAGATACTACCCTGCGCGTAAGGGTTCGCTCAACACTATATAGGGGGCGGGGGTAAACTAGCAATACCCTAAAAAATAATATTAAGAAATTCCATGGCATTAATATTAATAGCGATTGCGATACCTTCATTTAAATTATTATATTTAATGGATGAGGTGATAGAGCCTACAATAACATTAAAATTAACCGGTCATCAATGATATTGATCTACAGAATATTCAGATTATATAAATGAAAGGGGGAATTTAGAATTTGACAGCTATATGTTGCCTGCTGATAGATCTAGGAAATCAATCCCGTGGGCCCAACTATCAAACTCCGAGGACACCCTAAAGATCATAGTACCAAGCCATAATGGAAACGTTATGAGTGGCTGAAGTAATTACTCAGGTATGGTAACAAGCTATGATATGATTGAAAATGAAATGGGTTATTGCGGATCTAAGTCCAGCGCTATTGCACTGGTAAAAGAGCAACGAGTGGACGGTAGTTACAGTTTTCCAATAGAACTGTTAAGGTACACTCTAATGGCCCGAGAAATGGGGTATCAACCTGAAATCCTTTCTAACCAAAATACTGGTAATTATTACAAAGAGACCAAAGTTAACTAGATCCCTGATTCATATCTGGGTTTTGTGATGGCGAATCTTCATTTTCGGTTAAAACTAGCAAAAGTTCAAGCTCTAAATTAGGTTGGAAAATTACTGGAAGATTTAGAATTGAGCTTCATATTAAAGATTTAGAACTTCTTAAATTAATACAATTATTTTTCAATGGAGTAGGACATATAAGTATAACATCAACTAAAAAAACAGTAAATTTTGAGGTTACAAAAATAAATGATTTAATAAACATTATAATACCCGTGAACATAGTCTTGTCTTCACAGGACTATGTTCAGGGCACTCATTTTGATAAATATCCTTTACAAACTGCAAAATCTGTGGTTACTATGGAAAGAGTGTGTAAATTAAATTTTAACCAAAGAACACTTAAACCAAGCTGGTTTAGAAAAGATAATTAGTATTAAATCTGCATTGGGGAAATTATCAAAGTTTAAAAGATGCTTTTCCTAATGTTAATCCCGTAGAAAGACCAACTGTAAAATTTAGTGAAGAACCCTTAAATCCATATTGGGTTAGCGGATTTTCCGAAGGTGAATCATCTTTTTATGTTTCAATTATCTCTAAGAAAAATGAAGTTCAAGCAAGATTTGCAATTAATTTAAATGAAAGAGATAAACCTTTGTTACTAAAAATAAACTCTTTTTTCAATGGAGTTGGATATGTTTATGATCAAAGTTCTACTAATTCAAGTCTCTTTAGGATTTCTAAACTAACAGATCTTAATAAGATAATAATACCCGTGAACATAGTCTTGTCTTCACAGGACTATGTTCAGGGCACTCATTTTAACTCTTATGAATTAATTGGAAATAAAAGACTTAATTTTATAATATGATATCAAATTATATCTTTTCTGAATGAAAAAGCTCATTTAACTCCTGAAGGTTTTACTAAAATAAAAGAATTAAAAACTCAATTAAATAATTGAGACTAATATGATTTATGACAGGATTTGTTGATGCTCGACCCTAAGGTTATTTTAGTATTGAATTATCTAAAGATTCCAAAGCTAAATTTAAGTATACTCCTAAATTGGTTTTTGGAATTAATTTACATGTTAAAGATTTACCTATTCTTCTAAGTTTTAAGGATACATTAGGAGTTGGAACAGTAAGTACAAGAGGTGGCCGTAAAAGTAACTAGTTATACAGTTAAAACATTTAAAGATCTTGCAGTTATTGTTAACCATTTTAAACTATATCCTCTAGTTTCCAGCAAATATATTGTGTATCAATATGAATGACAAACGAACAGTAACTTTGGGTTTTCACAGATAAATTTTGTATGATAAATTCAGTTAGCCATGGAATCAGATTTAGAACTAGGGGATTTAAGATTATTAGAAGTAGATAATAGATTAATATTACCAATAGATACACATGTAAGAATATTAGTAACAAGTGCAGATGTAATTCATAGTTTAGCTCTTCCTTCGTTAGGGGTTAAAATTGATTGCATCCCAGGTGAGGAGTTGGTTTATGTTAGGCAGAAGCGAGAACTAAAGGATAGATATGAGGACCGGGAGGATATGTAGGTCTGCGATACCGCATGAATGAGATACCTGGCAAGGAGGTGGTTGAGGAGACCGAATCAGGAGCTAAAAGATTTATTAGTTACGTGGAAAGATAGCCCTAACGAGGATCCTTCACATGGGACGCATACGTAAAGTATAAGGGATCTATAGTTTAGTTTATTTTATACAGTGACTGATTTATATCAATAATAAGACCATTCGAGGCTAGAAATACCCTTCCAGCGGAGAGGTGGCCGTAAGAAGAGAGAAAGGGACCAAAATAGAAATCATTTGAACCCCACCACATACTGTGGTCCATGACCGTCTTATTTAGAGATCAATCCTAATTATATTGGTTTATAACAGGGATATCTATCTAGATAAAAAACCTAGTTGGATATATTTTGGTGCCCCGGGGGAGCTTACTTTTCTAGTGAGCTGGCCCATCCGGGGGAGCTTACTTTACTAGTAAGCTCCTAAATCACACCGCATATAAATAATAAGTCATTAATAGAATCAATAGCAAATGCATTATAAATCATGATAGTATAGAGCTAATAGTAAGTAATAAAAGATCAAGTAATACCATATATCCATCAGAAGAGATAAGTGAGACCCAGATGAGACCCAAATAAAATATCTGCGCCGATGGCGCCCCCCGAAGAAGCTTTACAGTCTCTTCGAGGGTCCCCAGGAGGAGCTTTACAGTCGGGGGTGGGGGGTGATCGACCGATAAAGTATTAGAAATATGGTATAGATCCCTAACATAGAAGATCGGCCTGGTAATACTACTATATGCAGGGATTAATATTGAACTTGCAGGTTTAGAACTTAAGAGACTTTATGTAGTAAAAATAAGAAAAAGTCCAAAGTTAATTGAATGACCAATAATAGTTGATATAATTATAACATATGAGATGAGGGAATGAAGCAATATAAAATATATAATATAGCTTTTTTATATGTGCTGAAAGAAAGATATAAGGCCTTTTTAGCCTACATTAATAAGCAACTTATAGTTTATATACATTACTCTCTTTACTTCCACATATAAGATACCTTATTAGTTAATTGCTCATATAGAGTAGAGTGCCTCTGATCATAGTCCTATGAATAGAAGACTATGATCAGAGGTGGCCGGGGGGTAAATAATATGCATGGTATTAGGGGACCTACGGAGGATAGATCCGGCTTAGCTTTTGATAAAGCATACTCGGCGTATGCTAACCGGCCCCAGTATTTACTCCGATGATCAGGATACAATGATACCCCTAAATTTAGATATGAACCTTGTAGAGATAAAAGAGTTAGTATATACAGATAAAAGCACATAGAACCTGATAAGATATATAAGAAACTTACTGGGTTCAGATGGTAGTATATATTAGATATAGATAATAATAATAAAGATATATGGTCGATATGAACTGCCATTGTAAATACACCGGGGATGATAAATAACCCTTATTTCCTAGGTGGGACTAATCAATTGCTCCTCTCTTGTCATTGCATCGTCATGCCTGGTAAAGGTATATAAGTAGCCGATACTCAGTGATGAGTAGCCTTTAAATGATGCACGGTATATGAATGGTGTGTATCTTACTAAGTTAGTAAAGAGGTGGGGTGGCCTTTGGTAATAATCAATTAACGAAAGCGATTAAATCAAACATCATTTTTAATGAAAAGAGAAGGTGTCTATTACGGGCAGTGCTCAGAATTGTGTGGAATAGCACACGGTTTTATGCCAATAGTAGTAGAAGGAGTTTCATTAGAGAAATACCTTGTATGATTAAACGAACAGTTAGAGGCCTAAAAACACAAAGGATATATTATTCTACAAGAGAGGGGATATCCCAAAATCCAAAGATATATGAATTAGAGATAACTATAAAAACTAAATTAACTAAGATAAGTACATATTCACCTATACATTTATTTTTAAACAATAGATTAAGTTTATCTAATAATGAATTCATTAATTCTATAGTAATATCTACTGATCAAACAGTAGAAAAAGTATCTAATTATAATAAACCAGGAATTTATCGAATTATATCCAAGTATGATAATGAGTCATATATAGGTTCAAGCACTAAAATAAACAGAAGAATAAATGGGCATAAACATAATATTGAACAAATAGATAATCCAAGAAGATATAATGCTTGTCCTAAATTATATAATTATATAAGAAAGTATGGATGAGAAAAGATGGAAATAGAAGTATTGATATTGACAGAGAATTATCTAAATAAATTTAAAGAAACTTTTTGTGAATATGAGTTAAAAGAAGAAGAAAAAAAAACATTAAGATTATTGACTCAATTAGATTTATTAATAATTGAACAATATTATTTGGATAAATTTAATCCTACATTAAATATCAATACATATGCAGGGACTAAATTGGGGACCCTTACTCCTTTAGAGGTAAAAAGTAAAATAAGTCTGGCCAATCGAGAAGATAGACATTACACCAAACGTTTTGCTCCTTTATCACAGGAAAAGAAGGATATAATTGCTACAGGCATTAAAAATTTTTGGAAAGGTCCTAAGGGTAAAGAACTAGCTAAGGATATAAGCAAATTTCATGGGAGTGCGGTGATAGCTTTAAATTCAGAATTAAGTTTTTATAAAGTATTTAACTCTTATATGGAAGCCGCTAAACACTTTGAATGTGAACGTAAGAAAATTTCCAGAAGAGTAAATAAATTTAATCCCCTTTGGGTTGATAAATTTGATAGTAAATTTTATTTTATAGTTAAAGAATTTGTAATAGATAGAGCTAAAACCGGTAGAAGAAAACCAATAGTTGTAATAAATACTAAGGACAATAGTCAAAGAGAATTTCTCAGTATTAGAGAAGGAGAAAGGGCCTTGGGTTTATCAAATGGAAGAATCAATCGATATTTAGATTCAGGTGAATCTTACTATGGTTGGTTATTTCTAACTAAAGAACTATAAATGACCATCAAAGTCCTCATATTTGACTACCGTCAGTCGATAGTGATAGAACCCAAAATCTAATGATGGAAAAGATTTGTCATTGCCAGACGGGTGAGAATATAATAAGCTGATACTCTAGAGAGTAATGAGTCAATAAGAATAATAAAACCCTGTATATGAGTGGTGTGTATCTAACTTAGTAAAAAGGTATCCTGAATAATTACGATTTATAATCAATTAACGAAAGCGATTAAATCAAACATCATTTTTAATGAAGAGAGAAGGTGTCTATTACGGGCAGTGCTCAGAATTGTGTGGAATAGCACATGGGTTTGCATAAGCCCAATAATTAATTTCATTATATGCAGGGAAGCTATGTAGAAATAGTGATTTGCCGGAGATACCTAAGAGACTAAAAATGAGAGAACATTTATAGTATAGTCCTAATTTAAATTAGTTATGCCTATAGTAGTAGAGGGGGTATCATTAGAGAAATACCTAGTATGGATCAATGAAGGATTAGGGCCAGAATCAATAGGAAGTGATTCTTCAGAATCTAAGATTCTAGCTAGTATAATATTATTATCTAATAGGATTATGGGCAAGATATTATCTTGTCAAAAGTCATTACATACTAGGCTTTATTCTACTAAGAAAAATAATGCTAATAAAATATACCAAGATATTTGGTTAGGTATAAAGAAGGGGTACTCAATTGATATTATACCACCAAAATTGAGAAAAATCCACGATAGTTTATTAGTAAGAGCATTGAGAGTAATAGGTGGGATAAGTTTAATTATTTGTGTTGGTGGTTATAACTTTTTACCAACATATTCTTTATATTTTGCTTGACCTATAGGGTGTTTATTTTTCTTCTACCAAATTTTCATACAGTATCATAGTGCAATACACATATTTAAACTATGGAAATCTGGAGAGTTGGAGGTGAGAAATTCTCCGGTTAATAAATTTGCCTCTGTATTATCTCATACATATGTATGTTTGAAGTGAGGTTGTGCTGGGGGTGGTGTAGCAGCTACTGGTTTAGGAGCAGGGTTAGGGATAGATTCTCTTTTAGAAGAGAATGGTAGACCTAAAGTATTTACACCTTGGGCAGCTAAACATCTTGATAGAGGCTTAACTTATTTAGGGTACCCAAACCCTAATACTAAACCAATTGAAGGAGGAATAGCAGATACATACAAAGAATTATTAGATAAAGAATAAAAAATAATAAAAACAATCCGAGACCCTAGGGACGAGACGGTACCTTAAGATATATAGAGATAACTATACATATTCACCTAGACATTTTTAATAGCTAATGATAAAGTCGAGAAGATCGGCCTGAATTAATTAGCTAATTAATTAGCTGTGATATTACTATATGCAGGGAAACATTCATGAGAAGTGAGGTATATTTATATACCTCACCGGACGAAAAAGTATAGTCCTAATATAAATTTAAATTTAGTTATGCCAATAGTAGTAGAGGGGGTATCATTAGAGAAATACCTAGTATGATTAAACGAACAGTTAGAAGGGGGGTCTTATTCCATAGAGGGAACAGTAGATAACCTTAGTTCATTAGGTATCATGTTATTATATAGTGGGTTTATTCATAAAATAAAATATAATATAAATATGCTACACTATGTATTAGATACTTGCCAATTGTTGTTACATGATATCGGTAATCTTATATCTGATATTTTATCTAGTTTTATAGGTTGAAATTGGGAAACTTGTATAGTATATACAAATAAATCAAATACAAATTATCCAAATACAAAAGTATTTGATAGTTTATTTGGTCCTAATCATATACTATATAGCAAAAAATTAGATATAGGAACTATAACTGGTATAGGTGTGTTAGTTGTTGCAGCTGCTGATTTATTTGTTAATTCTATTAAATTTTATTGAGAAGTAAAAACAAAGAATAATTTGGAAGAAATGTCCGAATCAAATAAAAAATTAACACAAGAGAATGAATATTTAAAGCAAAAAATTTCAGTTTTAGAAGAAGAAAATATATTACTAAAAGATAATAACTCAATCAAATCTAATGATATAGACGATAAAGATCTGTCTATAGATAAAAATAATAATAATGATAATTATCCTTCATCGGATGAAGGAAATATTTTTAAAAATCCTATGGAGGATAATATATTAGATTCATTATTTAATTACTTTAAATATAACGATATTTATTGTAATGATATTGATTCTTTAAATTATTTGTTTATTTTAAATTCATATGTATCTTTAATATTACTTGGCTTATTAATAATTTTGATATGTTCTTTTAGAATCATTTTATATATGTTTAATGATTACATATTAGAATATTTAGAAATAAAAGAAAGATATCCAAAATTATATCAATTTATATTAAGTTATAGAATGTTAAGTAAGATTTCATTATTAATATCAGCTATAGCCCTTATATTAAGTTATTTAGTTATATTATTTATGACAATTTTTATATACATTTTATTTTAAATAATATAAAATCCATTAAAATATACAATTTAATAATATAAAAATATATAGGGTTATATATATTTTTCTGGATAAATACCATATGGCACCCCCCTATAAAATATGGTAAACCTATAAGTCCTTCAGGCCATTCGTGGCTATAAGATGGGCTGCGGCTTCAGCTTGGAAAAGTGAAGCTAATGATACATTACGTCGAGAAGCAACAAGTAAAGTACATGGTAAACCGATAAATGATACCGTAAAAGGTATATGAGTGGAACGAAAGTCTAGAATACTTAGTTAGGAAAAAGGCATAAAGATTGTTATAATGACACCGCAGGTAAATAAATAATAAATGATAGCCTAATAAGATAAATTTAAATTAGTTATGCCTATAGTAGTAGAGGGGGTATCATTAGAGAAATACCTAGTGTGATTAAACGAACAATTAGAAGGGGGGGCAGATACAATAGAGGGGGGAATAACAGTAGATAACCTTAGTTCATTAGGTATCATGTTATTAATATGTAATAATATATACAAAAAGGTGAGATTAACGAATATGTATAAACTTCCCTTAACAAACAGATATATTTTTTTTAGCATAATAGGGTTAATAATAATATTTTTCCCTAGCATAATATCCGTATTATCTTTAGATTGGTTAATGGATCACTTTTCCTATGCATACAGGATCATTTTTGGGGATGTGGTTATGTGTGCAGATTTACCAGGTTCTACGGAACCTTTAGATGTAAAACACGCCAATGAATTTTCTCCCTATCCTAAGGAGGAGATGAAAGAAGATGTTAAGTTAGCAGGTGAGATAGCAATTAATGGAATTGTTTTGTTGGGTACAATGGCTACAGCTAAAACCTTGACGGATCTTTCAACTGGGGACATACCTAACGCAACAACATCCGCTACAGTAGCATTTGGAACTGTAGTAGCCGGGGGCGTAGTAAAAGGGGGAGTTAATGAGATTTGCAGAAAAATAGACAATATACCAGATGATCATCCTCGGGATGAACCGGTTTCACCGTCGGCGTATGAATCAGATACATATAGTAGTATAGATATCCCATTCTTTAGGGATCTATTGGAATATATTCAAGGGTTAGATAATGAGACTCAGATGATGTATAATATATTGATATTAATAATTATAGCTATATACATTCAATTGTTTAAGTTATATAAAGACTACATGAATAAAAGTATCAACCAATTACCATATAATAACAAATATTTTAATTTCTTAATTAAATATAAAAATATTATGAATAAATATGGTAACATATATTTAAATTTCCTAACAGGATTTTTCCTTTTTATAGCCTTCTTAGGAATACTTAGCTTGATATTTTTGTTTTAAGTATTATAGGCGAGTACATGATACCGTAATTAGTATAGAGACGAGACCGGGGTAATGAGAGAGGTGGCCTAGCCTGACACGGCTAGAGGAATATTCTCCACGATAATATATAGTACAAAATGTATATATATAGGAGAAGGGTATAAATACCCTCCCCCCGTATCCTCAGCTAGATTTGTGTTGTATAAGGTATATGTAATACGGCTTGGGTTATAAGAAATTTACCTTCACGTGGTATAATCCGTAATTACTTTTATGTTATAAAAGGAAACTATTTCCACCATGAGGATTGTACGACTAATGGGTAGTAAAAG
Source organism: Mystacides longicornis (assembly GCA_963576905.1). NCBI lineage: Eukaryota > Metazoa > Arthropoda > Insecta > Trichoptera > Leptoceridae > Mystacides > Mystacides longicornis. The sequence goes on along the minus strand of CAUYXC010000006.1, from coordinate 54,158 downwards.
GTACATTTTTTATATAACAAAAGAAAAAAATGAAAAACAACTTGGGTAAAATATTTAATAAAGGATTAGTATCATGTAACAGTATTATCAATAATTCTCCCGTAATTAAGAGATTTCCATATAAATGAATCTTTTATAGCATAATAGGGTTTATCTTAATAATTTTATTCCCTAGCATAATATCCGTATTATCTTTAGATTGGTTGATGGATTTGATGGGTAACTTGCCTTTAGACCCCAAAAGAATCATTTTTGGTGACCCTATAATGACATCAGGTTTACCTGATGAATGAGATGAAAAGGTATTAAATGATGGAGAGGTACATGAAGCTTATGAGAGGCAAATCTATAGTCCGGAAAATAAGGAGAAAATGGTACGAAATCTAAATACCTGAAGTAAAGTGATGAACAAAGCTGGAGAAACATCTGCTGGGATTTTATCCACTGTAGCGGCAGCTAACCTTTTATCTGGTAAAGTATCAACGGGGAAGATGGCAGCAGCAGGAGCAATAGGTAGTCTTGTCGCAGGTGGAATAGGAAATATAATACTGGATAATTTAGCTAGAGGTGTCAAAAATATACCAGATAACCATCAGATAGGTGAAGCGATATCTCCATCAGCTTACGATTCAGATTTACCAAATGTAACTAACTCTAATATCCCTAATACAAATAATATAGCAAATGATTTATCTGATGAGGAACCATTAGATCTTATAGAATCTGATACAGAGTCAGGTAATATAATTAATTCATTGATAGAGGAGAAATCTGTAACATATGAAAATGCTATATTACCACCAATATATGAAATATTGGAATATATATCAGGTTTGGATGAGGGGTCTAAATTAGTAATATATTCAGTGCTATTAATAATCATAGTTATATACATTCAATTAATTAAGGTGTATAAAAATAAAATTAATACAGGTATTAATAATTTGCCCATTAATAATAAGTATTTTGGTTTATTCATTCAATACAAGAACATAATGAATAGATTTTTTAATATATATATTAATTTCGTAACAGGGTTATTCCTTTTAATAGCCTTCTTAGGCTTACTTAGCTTTATATTTTTGTTTTAAGTAAGATCCTACGGGCTAGCACAGAGCAATGTCCATATTTCTCTACGATTATATATAGTACATCTTGGGTACCCTCCCCTATAAAATAAGGTAAACCAGAGAGAACTCATGACACCGCAGCAAAAGATGATCTAAATAAATGATTTAGTTCGTAAAACATTATCTAATGACTGCCACGGTGTCAATATTTTATATAGTAATATTAGGGTTAACCTAACGATATCCTATTAAAATTAGATACAAAAATGGGGTTGTATAATATAAATAATATAAAAATATATATAAACTAAAATATATTTTTAGGGTTAATACCCTCCCCCCCGCCTTGGTAAATATGGTTAACCTAGGAAGGAATAACGGAACAGAGAAGAGGCCCGATAGATAAATAAAATTGACACCCCCGGCCTCCGTGCGGAGGGAGCACCGGGCACTCTTTATTTAGTCTACTTCATGAGTAGAATAGACTGCCCCAATTTACTTTTATTCAAATATGACAAGATATTCGTCTTAGGTAGTATTAGTATATAAATGTAAGGATATAGAATAAAGATACTCCAATATATAGATAATAATACATATATGGACATAAAAAATAGCTAAATGAGAGAGCATAAGACATCGGTTTGCCAATATTCAGGGTTATTAAAGAAATTTACCTTCACGTGGTATAATCCGTAATTACTTTTATGTTATAAAAGGAAACTAAAAAATTTCCACCATGAGGATTGTACGACTAATGGGTAGTAAAAGGTACATTTTTTAGAACAAGAAAAAAAAAAAATAATGGATAAAATATTATCACGAATTGTTACATTTGCAAATGTTATAGGTTTAAAATTTTTGTCTTTCGTTAATTTTATAAAAAGATCCTCTATATATATTGGAGTTAAAAAGGGTGTATCAATTGAAATACTACCTAAAAAAGTGAGTTACTTTTTAGATTTACCTATAATACGAATATTACGTGTAATAGGAGGTATAAATGTATTATTATTTTTGTTAATTAAAAATAATATAATATTAATTGAATTACCTGATTTTGTATTTTATATAATTAAATTAATAGCATTAATGCAATTAATTCAAATAATTATTATTAGTATAATAAAAATTATATATGGTATATATAAATTAATAAGACATAAAACTGATTTTGAGATTAGAAATTCTCCAATTAATAGATTAGCTTCACTTAGTTCCAAATTAGTCTATTGTTGGAATATAGGTTGTCAGGTTGCTGGTGGAACTGTAGCTACTCTAGGAGGAACAACAATATTTGATTCTATATGAGTAGCATCTGGATATGATAAGATTTTTGAGCCTAAAATAGTGAAGATAATTCACTATTTTACAGGAGGTAATAATAATATTAATGAAATTAATAAATTAAATAAATATACGGAGAAGTTGAATAATGATTTTGAAAAGCATCTTGAATTAGATAGAGAACTAACAAAGGCTAAAGATAGTGTGGATATCTTAGTAAAAACTAATGGTATAAGTCAAGAGGAAGGTGATGAAATAAAGGAACAAATAAAAATAATCATAACTGAATCTTTTAACAATGTTAATAATAAATCAGGGAAATTAGCAGAGGCTTATAGAGAATCTTTGAAAAAAAATAAATAGTTGTATATTAATGTATATTAAAGGATTCAAAATAGTATAAGTAATGGGAGGGACTTCCACAAGTGTTACAGCTTGTTATATTTAGTTATTTCTAATGCTAATAGTTATAATTTGTATGTAAACTAGAGTGCCTCTGATCATAGTCCTCTGAATACTGTGATAAGAGTGCCTCTGATCATAGTCCTCTGAATAGAGGACTATGATAAGAGGTAGTCTATTATAAAATGATAAAAGGCGAAGCCATAATATAAAAATATATATAAACTAAAATATATTTTTAGGGTTTAATTACCTCCCCCCCCCCGCCAAGATATTCGTCTTGTAATGACTACCCCGTATGCTGGTGGAACAATATACTCCACGGGCGCCTTGTAAAGACACCAGGCAAAGACGGTACCAGCATAATATTAACATATACCGCCCGGGCAAAAGTAAGTATTAGTATAGAAATGTAAGGACTAATAAGAATAGGAGTGGTTTATATAATATATAAACCACTAGGGAATAAGAATGGGGCTAAAGAAAATAGAAAAAATATGAGAAAAAGATTAAATAAGTTTATAGGATTAGTATTATGTAACAGTATTATCAATAATTCTCCCGTAATTAAGAGATTTCCATATAAATGAATCTTTTGGTTGCATGCAATAATAGGGTTAATCTTAATAAGTTTATTTCCTAGCATAATATCCGTATTATATTTAGATTGGTTAATGGATCACTTTTCCTATACCTACAGGATCATTATAGGTGATATAATAATGTGTGCTGAAATGCCAGGGTCAGAGGTACCCTTAGATGTAGAGTATGCAAATAAATTTCTTCCATATTCAAATGAAGAAAAAATACAAGATATAAACATATTAACAGATGCTGCATATTTAGTAACAACAGGGGTGGCTGTTACCGCCGCAAGTAAATCCACATTTAGTGCTCTCAGTGGAAATATACCTGAGGCAATTGTAGCCGGTACTATATCAGGGATAGCTACTAGTACGTCTGTAGCCATAAAAGCGGCCTCTGATCAGGCAAAAAGATATTTGGATGATAAACCAGATAATAACCCAATAGATGAACCGGTTTCACCGTCGACGTGTGAATCAGATACATATAGTTCAATAGAGATCCCATTCATAAGGGATATATTGGAACATATTTCAGTAGTGGATGATGAAACAAAAATAATGTATTGTACATGGATATTTCTAGTGTCAGCTATTATATTACAGTTAGTAAAACTATATAAAAATAATATTAATAGTATTATAAACAAAATTCCATGTAATAATAAATACTTAAAATTGTTCATTCAATACAAGAATACCATGAATAAATATAATAACATATTTTTAAATATTATTATATTGTATTGCCTAATTTTGGCCTTATTATGCATAATTAGCTTGATCTTTTGATTTTAAGTATCATAGGCGAGTACATGATACCGTTATTTTTATATAGACGAGACCGGGGTAATGAGAAGATGGCCGTCGCCTTACACGGCTAGAGTAATATTCTCCACGATAATATATAGTACAAAATGTATATATATAGGAGAAGGGTATAAATACCCTCCCCCCGTATCCTCAGCTAGATTTGTGTTGTATAAGGTATATGTAATACAACTTGGGTTATAAGAAATTTACCTTCACGTGGTATAATCCGTAAGTACTTTTATACTATAAAAGGAAACTAAAAAATTTCCACCATGAGGATTGTACGACTAATGGGTAGTTAAATGTACATTTTAAAATTAAGAAAATAAAAACAATGAATAAAATACTTACTAAGTTTAGAGAATTAGTGTCATGTTACAGAATTATGAATAATTTGTCCAAGTCTAATTATTCATCTAAATCTTATCAAATTAATATTCCATACTTTGAAAAATATGAAGATATTAAGGAATTAAATATTACAAAAATATTATTATGTATGCAAATGGAATCAAAAAAAAATTATTTTGTTTCGATAATGAGTAATCCACATCTAAATTTATGAAATCTATATAATGATTCATTCTCATTTAAATTATGTGTTATTACTAAATATAAATATCATTACAATAAAAATAACTTTTATGTTATAGATTTAGACGAATTTGTAAATAAATTAGTAGAGCAATCTGAAGATCCTAATCTATATATTAGATTATTAAATACTTATTATTTATTATATGATATAACTTATCACGAATTTGTAAATAAATTAGCACTAAAAGGTATTTATATTACAGGTGGTAATAATAAGGATAAACATATATTATCATTATTACACTACAGATTTTATTTATTATGTGAGAGAATTATGAATATTAGGCCTAATGAGGTTGATTCACAGATGTCCAATTTATATAAATTTGATAATAATTTATCAAATAAAAATTTAAAACCTAGTATCTGTTATGATATAGAATCTTTTAAAAAAGATGTATATTTCTTCAATCAAGTTAACTCTACAGGTATCATAGAGAAATCACATGAGGAGTATATAAGTAGACAAACTTATTATAAAAGAATAAAAATAAATACCCAAGTTGTGAAAAGTGAAGTTATTTTGTTTTCTATATGTTTAGAATCCAATAGAAAGTATAAGAATATAATATTATATACAACAATTCTTGGTATTGATAGTGAAAATTATTATAAATGTAGGGTTAACACTATCACAAAAGAGATTAGTTCTATTTTTGATTTTATTGGTTATATTTGAAAAAACTATGATGAAGGCAAAAAATTAAATTTTATCTTTGCTATTAAAGATATGTGTTTGGAAGAATTCCAAGTATATTTATCATCTCATAATATAATATTAATACATACTAGATCAAATAAACGGCATATAATGTCTAAATCACAATATAATTTATGTAGATATATAGATAAAAGGGATTTATCTCTAAATCTACATAAAAATACCAGAAGGCTGTGTGAAAGAATGCCAGCATTAAACAAAAATAGTTTAATTGAACTACTGGAAACAGTAAATAAGAATAGTAATTTATATTAAAGGATTCAAAATAGTATAAGTAATGGGAGGGACTTCCACAAGTGTTACAGCTTGTTATATTTAGTTATTTCTAATGCTAATAGTTATAATTTGTATGTAAACTAGAGTGCCTCTGATCATAGTCCTCTGAATACTATGATAAGAGGTAGTCTATTATAAAATGATAAAAGGCGAAGCCATAATATAAAAATATATATAAACTAAAATATATTTTTAGGGTTTAATTACCTCCCCCCCCCCGCCAAGATATTCGTCTTGTAATGACTACCCCGTATGCTGGTGGAACAATATACTCCACGGGCCCCTTGTAAAGACACCGGGCAAAGACGGTACCAGCATTATATTAACATATACCGCCCGGGCAAAAGTAAGTATTAGTATATAAATGTTAGGCCGGGACTAATTAGAATAGGAGTGGATATATATAATATATAAACCACTAGGGAATAAGAATGGGGCTAAAGAAAAGGAAAAGAGATGGGGAATCAACATCCGTTAAGTGTAAGATTAAAAAGGAATATAAAATGGTATAAATTAATATATAAATGAAATGGAACAGATTTCCATAAACATATAAATGAATGAAAGATAATAAATAAAATAATAGTACAAAAATATAAAAAAAGATTAATATCAAAACCAATATATGAGTATACAAGTAATGAGATAAACGTAGTTATATATGAATATAAAAATGAACTAATGAACTTAATTAAAATGTTAAGTCTATATAAATATAAAAAGAAAAAAATAGATATAATAAGAAAGCTAAATAGAATAAAAGAGCTACATGTAATAAGAGAGTTAGAGAGAGGGATAAGAGAAGAAATAAAAAAACCGATAAATATAAATGTGATAAAACTGAAATATATACAATCAGACACTAGGATAATGGGTAGATGATACCAAATAGGATTAAAAAAAAACAGTCTCTCAAGGATGAGAAAGAAGGTAAAGAAGATTATAAAACCATTAGGGATAAGTATAAGAGAGAAGAATGAGAAGTATAGTACGAATTGATATAAATGGACAGATATAAGGGAGAAAAGAATAAATACAAGAATAATATCAGGAATACTCGGAATATATATAGAAATAAAGGGAAAAATAAGTAAACAAAGGAGAGTAAAAAGAGGGAAGAAATATATAATAAGGAAAGGGAGATTAGAATTTAATAAGGTATCGAGTATATTAGATTATGATCAAATAAAAACAATAGGTGTAAATGGGGTATATAATATAAAGATATGTATTAATACATGGATAGGAGGGGATAAAGCTTAATTGGTAAAGCAATCGAATTGCACTCGATAGAAAAGAGTTCGAATCTCTTTATCTCCAGGATAGATGACAGAGTGGTTAATGTGGTGCATTTGAAATGCATAGAGAGGTAAAAATTTCCTAGGGTTCGAATCCCTATCTATCCTTTGCGGATTGTAGTCTAATGGTAAGATACTTTAATTGGGGTAAAGAGATTATGAGTTCGAATCTCGTCAATCCGAGAGCCTACTTGGAGAAATAGGTAAACTCGAAGAATTTAAAATTCTTTGTCGATAGACTTGAGGGTTCGATTCCCTCAGTAGGTATGGTGTATGTAGGATTAAAAGGGTTAAATAAAGTGGTCTAGGGTTGTGTAGTTGTAGAATAAATGTTAAGTATAATAGTAATGACACCATTGATAGGGATATCAATAATAATAATGAAGTTCGGGAGTGAGATAAAAATAATAGGGTTAATAAGTTCAATAATAATATTAGTAATATATGTAATAATATGGGTATTGCATAATAGTAATAATAATTATTATCAGATAATAGAAGAGGATGATAGTTATTATGGGAAAAATCTAGGGATAGATAGTATATCATTATATATGGTAGGGGTAACAATAATATTAATACCGATATGTATATTATCAACATGAGGGAAAATAAAAGAGAATGAGAAGTTATATATAATACTATGGTTAGGGTTAGAAATAGTATTAATATTAGTATTTTTAGTATTAGACATATTATTATTTTATATAATATTTGAGACGAGTTTAATACCAATGTATTTAATAATAGGGGTTTATGGTACAAGACAAAGGAAAATATACGCAGCGTATCAATTTTTTTTAATGACTCTATGGGGTTCATTATTGATGTTAATGGGGATAATAGTGTTATATTCACAGACAGGGGTAACAGACTATCAGATATTAAGCATAAGTGATATATCAAAAGAGAGGGAATATATAGTATGGTTAGGATTATTTATATCTTTTGCAGTAAAAACACCATTAGTACCGGTACATCTATGGTTACCGGAAGCTCATAGTGAAGCGAATATAGCGGGATCAATAATATTAGCTGGTAAAAAATATGCCTGCTATAAATTTAACTATATGCTGGAAACTCCTAAAGCGTACTTATCTATATCTTAAATTGATAAGTGAAAATCTTAATGGATGTAAGGATAGAGGACAATCAGCAGGAAACTACCCGTTAATACGGAGTCAGATAATGAATATAGTAAATATAATAGGATTGAATATAGATCCCTTAAAAGATCAATTTCAATTGTCTAATATTAAACTTAGTAGGATCCTCAGAGGCTATACGTTAAAGTTTAGATATGACTGCCACTCACTAAAATTAATTGAACATAATGCTAAAAGATTAAATTCTACAGGAATTTATCCTAGCTCAAATGGGCTATCGAGCTATTTAGCTGGTTTAATAGAAGGTGATGGTTGTATATATATTGCTAAAAATAATAAAAATGCATCTCAAATACAAATATCTTTTAATAGTAAAGATTTACCTTTAGCTTTAATTATACAAAAAAATTTAAATTGTGGTTATGTATATGAAAGGTGCTAATGCTTATACTTTTTGTGTAAGTAAAAGGGAAGATTTAGCTAGATTAACTAATATAATAAATGGATGAGAACTCCTGAGGCACGAGAAATCAATTATATCAATTAATTGATTGGTTAAATAATTTTGAATTCAATATTGAGAAAAAACCTTTAGATTCTAGTCGTTTAAATTCAAATGCTTGGTTAAGTGGATTAATAGATTCAGATGGTCATTTTTCAGTGAGACCGTATGTTCGATTTTAGATATTAATAAAATCCTCTTGTAGTTTTGAATTAGTACGAGGTGGCCGTACTGCCCCCCTCAGAAGAGGAAAGATGAAGGTTCATTATATGATATAATGTTAAAATTAAGTCAATTTTTATTAACTTCTGTAAAAAATATTTTGGAAAATAGTAAAAATCCTCAATATCGAGTTAGAACTAATTCTTTAAATTCAAATTTAATTTGAAAAGAGTATTTAAGTAATTATCCTTTATTTAGTAGTAAATATTTAGATTGGTGTGGTGTATTAGAATTATTTTATATACAGAAAAAGAAATCAATTAATGATATAAAACATATTCAAAATATAAAATCTAATATGAATAAGAAAAGAACTTCTTTTGTTGCGGTGTCATTTAAATTTTTTTTAGACTTTAGATTTCATTAATTTAATTAGCAATTATTTACAACATTTTTCTAAATAAGATATGGTCCAATCAGTTATGAAAGTAACTGAGAATAATGGTATTATTAAAATTAGCGGGGTATGGATTTATAAGATATTCAATAAATATATTAGGAGAGGGGTCAATATATTATATACCATTAGTATATGGAATATCAATAATAAGTATAATATATTCAAGTTTAACAACTTTAAGACAAATAGATATGAAAAAAATAATAGCCTATTCTTCTATAAGCCACATGGGAATAGTATTATTAGGAATATTTTCAAATACAATAGAAGGGTTAGAGGGTTCAATGATATTAATGATAGGTCATGGATTAGTATCACCAGGATTATTTATAATAGTAACAATAGTATATGAAAGATACCATAGTCGAATAATAAAATATTATAGAGGGATGGTATCGAGAAGTCCAATATTATCGATAGTATTCTTAATATTTAGTTTAGCGAATATGGGAGTACCATTAACAAGTAATTTTGTAGGGGAATTATTATGTTTTATGGGGGCTATGCAAACAAATCCAATTTTGACAATAATAGCGACTCTGGGGATAATAATAGGGGCGAGTTATAGTATATGGTTTTATAATAGGATTATATTTGGGGCCAGATCAGTATATTTAAGCAGCTCACCTTATACAGATATAGACCGAAGAGAATGGGAGCTATTATGACCATTGTTAATATTGATAATAATATTAGGAGTATATCCAAATTTAGTATTAGAGACTTTACATGTATCATTGAGTAAAATAATATGAGGCTAGTGAGAGGGGGGGTTGAGAAGAAAGACGAGACGAAAAAAAATGAATTTAGGGATAATAATATTACCATTAATAATAGGGGTAATAAATGGTTTATTGGGGAGGTATTTAGGTACCTATGGGACAAGATTATTAGGAAGTAGCAGTATAATGATAGGAAGTTTACTATCGATAATAACTTATTATGAGATAGCGATATCAGAATCACCATTAAGTATATATATACTAGATTGGATAGATACAGAATATTTGGAGATAGCCTGGTTATTAAATATAGATAGTTTAAGTATAAGTATATATATACCGGTATTAATAGTATCAACATGTGTACATATATATAGCATAGAATATATGAGTGGGGATGCGCACAATCCAAGATTTTATAGTTATTTATCATTATTTACATTTTTCATGTTAGTACTTATAAGTGGAGATAATTTGTTAATAATATTCATAGGTTGAGACTCAGCCTAGAAAATTTACTTTATGCTGAAAAAATAACCAATCAGCAGAGTACCATCTCTCAGAGACTATAAGTAAAAGAAGACAAGATATAGTCCAAAATGACCTAGTAAAAAAGTGAGTATATTTTAGTAATATTAAATGTAACCATAGCCTCTTCCCGGGGGTATAGTACATCCAATGATAAAAGTAACCGATCAACTAGGCCAACCGGCGAAAAATATAGTCAAGAATATAAGAATAAATTGAACTGAATTTCCAGGCTTTAATTGGTTTATTGCTAGGGGATGCCAGTGCGGTCCAAAGCAAATATAAATACAAGATTAAGATTCGATCAATCAAAAGAAGCTCATAGTGAATATATAATGCATTTATATGAATTATTTAAAGACTTTGTAGGGACTCCTCCAAAAGTAACCAATAGAAAAGCAGATGAGGCACGAGAACAGGGAAAATCTATAATAGTGTGAATTTCAAAACTTTAGCTTTCCCGGTCTTTAATTTCTATAGGACTGAATTCTACCCTGAAAACATAAAACCCAAAAAATATAAGTGATCTTCTAAGACCAGTAGGCTTAGCTTATTGCGGCGATGCCGCCCTCAGGCATAATGTTTATCCGCCCCGAAGAAGCTTTACAGTTTCTTCGGGGGTGCCCCCGAAGAAGCTTTACAGTTTCTTCGGGGGTGTGGATGATTGATGATTGGGGTCGGGGGACTTGGGGGGAATTACATACAAATAGTTATAAACTAGAAGATGTTAATTTATTAATTAAAGTATTAAAAGAAAAATTTAAAGTAGAATGTTGGAAGAGGGGAAAGGATCAATGGGCTATATTAATACCTAAAAGAGAATTACCTAAGATGAGGCACGAAAATTAGTTAAACCATACATACATAAATCAATGGAAAAGAAAATAGAGTTTTACTAGGGAAAAAGTGAGAAGGCGTGGGGATATGTTCTTATATATTAGTAAATTTTTGGTATAAAAGGATACAAGCTAATAAAGCAGCTATGAAAGCATTAATAGTCAACCGAATAGGGGATTGGGGGTTAAGTTTAGGGATGGTACTAATGTGGTGAATATTTGGTAATTTAGAATTATCGACAATATTTTCTCTAGCTCCGTTGATTAATGTAGACTTAATAACAATGGTAACAATATTAGTATTATTAGGTGCGATGGCTAAATCAGCACAGTTAGGTCTATTAGTGGAGGCCCATAATTTAAATTGGCGGACATCTCAGCCATTAAAATTAAACCCTTCGCGATATGCAGGGAGTTCTTATTTGACGGACTCAAATGGAGATGAGGGGTCAAACGGATGAGATAATCTGCAGGGGACGGAAGATATTAATAAAATACCTCATGGCCATTGAGATAAAGATTGGTTTGTAGGATTTGTAGAACGCCGATGGCGCCCTCAGGACAAGCTTTACTGTTTGTCCGAGGGGGGACGGATCTTTTTATATCTCTCAAGGTAAATGTTGCTTTAGTATACATTTACAGGGTTATAGTAGATTATTACTACATATGATACAGAATGAACTAAAAATGGGTAATATCTATTTAAATAAAAAATCAGCTCTTTTTCAAGTAAAAAAGAAAAGTGATATAGAAATATTAATAGGAATATTTAATGGGAAAATATTCCTTAACAAACGGCAGGATCAATTTGCTAGATGGGTAAATTATTATAATAGTAAATATGGTACCAATTTTATACTAAAAAAAAGGGTAGAAAACCCTACGTTAAATGATGCATGATTATCAGGCTTTACGGATGCCGGCCGAGTCTTTACACGGCCGGGCACTAAAGGATGTTTTACCTCCACTGTTACAATTAATAGAGGTGGCCGAGGTAAATTTTACATATAATATAATAAATAGATATATGCTATCTCAACAGAATGCCTTATTTGAACTTAAGTATATAACCAGTTTATTAGGCGGGTATGTAGAAAAAGCCTCAGGTTGTGATAGGATAGTAATAAATAGTTTAAACGGAACAAAGATCATTGAATATATAAATAGACACCCACTACGAAGTAAAAAAGCTTTAGCTTTTACTAAATGGGTAGAACTAAATACTATTAGCCAAACAGAGGTGGCCGGGTTTAACTGAAAAACAAGTAATGGAGATTAAAGCCAAAGCTGCTTTAATCAATTTCAAATGATAAACAAAATAGGTACACCACAGTTACAGATATTAATATTGCCAAACCCTCCGAGACTCAACGCGAAGTTCTTACCCGATCGGGAAAGTAAATACAGAGTCCATGGCGCAAAAGCATGCTTCACACTTGGCTACCAGATGCAATGGAAGGTCCAACTCCAGTATCAGCGCTTATACATGCTGCGACGATCGTCGCAGGTAAAACACTATAAAAGACAGGGAAGGTCGGAGGTGGCCCTATCCGTCGGCCTAGGCTTCAGAGACTACAAGTAGTGAACCACCCCGGAGCCTAGGCGGCGGGATAAGAGATAGTCCAAAATCTCGAATACGAGAGAAGCGATGGTAACTGCAGGGGTATATTTATTAATAAGATTATCTCCGTTAATAGAGAATAGTGAAACGGGATTATTAATAATAAGTTGGATAGGGGGCTTAACTGCGCTATTTGCAGGAACAACAGCCATGTTCCAAAATGATCTAAAGAGAGTAATAGCTTATTCAACATGTAGTCAGCTTGGATGGAAAAAATCCGCGGCCCGAAACCACCTAAAGGTGGTTTTCGGGAATGAATTATACAAGTCAGGAAAAGGTCGAGTGAGTGCGTTTTCTATTTTACTTAAACGTAGTTATTCAGATAAATCAAATAACCCTTCGGAAGAAACTTTTGAATTAGAAATTGAAAGTATAATAAAAAAAATTAAGAAGGATATACTTCCAAAAAAATCAGAATATGTAGAGAAAATTAAAGATGTTACCATATCTAATCAATATACTATAAAATCTAAATATAGAAATAAGAAAATTATATATCTATGGTATAATACGATAACAAAACGAAGTTATGTAGGTAGTACTAGGTTATAATTTTTAGCAGGAATAGATTTAATAAATATTTTAATACAAAATATATTTTTGATTTAAAATATAAAATGGCTATTTGTGGAGCTATAGATAAATATGGGTATACTGGTTTTCATTTATATATATTAGAAATACTTAGCGAAGATTCGAGTAAAGAAGATATATTAGAAAAAGAAGATTTTTGGGCAAAAAAAATCAAACCTAGTTATAATATATTAGATATACTTAATCCTTTTTATGGAGAGAATCATCCTAAATTTGGAAAAATAGTATCTTTAGAAGTGCGAGATAAGATAAGTGCATCTTTAAAAGGAAGAAAATTATCTTCCCTGATCATTGTCCTGTATTCACAGGAAAATGATCAGGGGCACACAAACTAAATTAAATATAGCTAAAGGATCTAAGAAAAAAGTAGTATACTGCTATGATTTTGATACTAAGTTATATGCGGTGTCACTGAGTTTGAAAGTTTAAGAGAAATGAGTAGGCAATTAAATTTATCTAGTACTGTAATTATAAGTAGAAAGATAGTATCGGGCAAACCATTTGAAAAAATCTATAAAGGTACAAAGGTAAATTGGTTTGTAACTTATAATAAAATTGTATAAAGAATAAGTATGGATTGGCCATGTGTCCAAGTAAAATTTCACAAAATATTAAGATGAAGCAAAAATTAATAGGAAAGATCCTTAGAGGCTAAATGTGAAAAATTTCCCCTGCAAGGCCCGGAGCCTAGTGCAGGGTTGGATAAGAAATAGTCCAAGATATAAATTTTTATATTATGATATGGTATTAGCAGTGGGTTTAAGTCAATACACATTAAGTGTATTCCATTTAGTAAATCATGCTTATTTCAAAGCATTATTATTTTTATCAGCCGGTGCAACTGTGCCGTACAATTTCGCCAAATGCTCAGAATACTTCCACTACGTGGTGTGCCGTAATCAGGGACCGCGGGTAAGTAAAATTAGCCGGGAATCTAATAATCCCTCGGAGGCTATATGCGAGAAAACTAATAAAAAATTGAAAGAGGACCGAGGGTTTACAGAAGCGGGTGATTCCATCAATAAAAATTTTGCCTCTTATTTAACGGGGTTAATAGAAGGAGATGGGTGTATATATACGCCTAAGATTGATAAAAATAAAAACTATGTATCTCCACTAATAACAATAGCAATAAATGCAAAGGATTTACCTTTAATAACAATATTAAAAAAAAGATTAGGTACAGGTCAAATAGTCAAAAACAAAACGAAGAATTCTTATACATATAAGATAAGTAATATAAAAAATTTAATAAAAATAATCAATATAATAAATGGTAATATGAGAACACCTAAGATAAATCAATTATATAAATTAATTGATTGGCTGCCCTGCACAACATGTACATATTGTGCAGGGGTCGGAATAAAAGGGTATAATATAGAAAAATTACCTTTAGATACTTCACCTATAAATTCAAATGCATGATTAGCCGGATTTATAGATGCGGATGGGTGTTTTTCAGTGAGGGTGACAGAGACAAAATTATTTAAATTAGCCTGTGAGTTTTCACTAGAACAGAGACAAATAGATTTAAGTGGTGAATCTTTATATAATATATTATCAATAATAGCTAATTTTATTTTGCCCTGGACAACATGAATATATTGTCCAGGGTCCGGGGGTTAAGGAAGTAAAACTTTCAATTAAAAAGCCTAAATATAGAATAAGAACTGTAAATGTTAAGGGTAATTTAATATTAATAAATTATTTAAAATTATATCCGTTATTTTCTAGTAAATATAGGGATTATTTAGATTGGTCGAGGGTATTTGATATGTTAGGGGGGAGTCAGCATAAAACAATCTTAGAGGAAGTAAAACTCATTAAAAATGGCATGAACGAGAAGAGGACAAAATTAAATTGGGATCACTTAGAAAACTTTTATAATTTATATGATTAAGTAATAGCCCACAATTCGCCCCCCCCCCGGCTACCGCCGGCCTAACTGGTGTAAGTCTGTAAGGGGGAGCGAGTTTCGGCAGTAATACATAGTTTTTCAGATGAATAGTAACTTGTTCTAATATCACCAAACTCCGGGCAATTCCTAAAGCTTAAGCTACAGCAAGTAAAAAGGTAACTTTTGAAAGTATGGTAGACTAATCATCTATCTATGGGAGATTCCCGATGTAAAAAGGCTTAAGATGATTGAAAAAGAAATGGATCTTCGCGGAACTAAATTCCTTGATAGAAAATTCTGGGGATTCGAATGCAAGTGCATTGCCAGAGGGATTAAGGATAAAAGCGCATCGACTATACGGTGATAGTGTCTACATGGGATTAACGACCCCGAATTAAATTGAGTAACTAGCTCATAAGTGTAGAATTAAGATATAGTCAGGCCCCTAACGAAAGTTTGATAAATATACTACGAAGTATATTTTATGCGGTGAGATAAACATCAAGCTGCGGGATAAAAGTTAATTAATACTGAAGTGAATAAGGATAGAATAAGGACCTATATGAATGAAAGAATTACCAATAGATTTACGGTTAACCTTAATAAGACTATCAAGCACGGGAGAAAATATTCCACTGCCCCTATTACTGATAGAGATTTAAAATTAAGGCCATGATACATAACAGGATTTACAGATGCCGGCCGAGTCTTTACACGGCCGGGCACTAAGGGTTGTTTTAATCTCATAATATCTAAAACATCTTCAGCCTCTATAGGTTTCAGAGTACAAATAAGATATGTACTTGAATTACACGTAAAAGATATAGCTTTATTAGAGATAATAAATAATTATTTTGGGGGGATAGGTAAAATTACCATCCCTAATAAAAGAGAATCAGCCAGATTAACCATAGTTAGTTTAAATCACATTGTAAATATAATGATTCCTCATTTTGAAAAATATCCTTTACAAAGTGCAAAAAGGATAGATTTTGAATTATGGAAACGATGTGTTAATCTGATGAAGCAGGGTAAACATTTAACTCAAGAAGGGTTAGAACAAATAGTCTCTATAAAAGCAGCCATAAATTATGGGTTGTCAGATCAATTAATTAAAGCCTTTCCACAAGTAACAAAATTAGTAAGACCCCTTTATATATCTAGTAATGAACTTTTACATCCAGATTGGGTGACTGGGTTTATTGAACGCCGATGGCGCCCTCAGGACAAGCTTTACTGTTTGTCCGAGGGGGGATGGATCTTTTTTTATATCGTTAAGATCTGTTGCTAATCGAGCAGGGGTAGGAGTAGTAGCTAATATAATAATTAATCTCAATTATAGGGATGAACCAGTTTTATTAAAAATAAAAAATTTTTTTCAAGATATAGGGGGTATTTATTGAAGGGATGCAAATAGAGTAGTAGGATGAAAGGCTACTAAACTAAATGATATACTTTCTGTTATATCTCATTTTGATACTTATCCTTGTGTAGGGAAAAAACATCTTAATTTTCTTATTTGGAAGGAAGTTGTCACTCTAATGAAGAAAAAAGAACATCTTACACCAGAAGGGATAATCAAGATAAAAATATTAGTTGGTAAACTAAATAAGTAACTTATTCTAACGCTTATGTAAAATTAATTTTTACCGCAAGACATGAGGAGATATGGAGGGTTAATAAATATATTACCTTTCACATATATTAGTATATTAATAGGTTCGTTAAGTTTATTAGCAACACCTTTTTTAACAGGGTTTTATTCAAAAGATTTAATATTAGAAGTAGCTTATGGACAATATAATAATCAAGGAGCAATAGGATATTGATTAGGTACAATAACAGCCAGTATAACATCTTTTTATTCTTTTAGATTAATATATTTAACATTTATATCTTATAGTAATGGAGTAAAATATAATTATAATCATGCCCATGAACCTTCGATAATAATGACTATACCTTTAGTTATTTTAGGATTATTCTCAATATTTCATGGTTATTTTGCCAAGGATCAATTTATAGGATTAGGGAGTGTATTATGGGGGAATAGTATATATATTTCACCAGATAATGTATCAACAATAGAAGGAGAATTTGGAATAGATCTTGGAATTAAATTATTACCATTATTAGGGAGTGTAACCTCAATAATAATAGGGGTATATATATATAAGGGGGCTCCATCAATTAAAGGAGATAAAGGAATAAAGAAAGTAATATATAGATTCCTGAATAAAAGATATCATATAGATAATCTATATAATACTTATATAATCTCGAATGTGTATAAATTAGCCAATATAACAAGTAAGAAAATAGATAAAGGAATATTAGAATTAATAGGGGTAACGGGTATAGTAAGAATGGTAAAGGGGAATTCAATAAGAATAGCAAAATTAGATAGTGGTTATATACCAAATTTAGCATTAAATATAATAATAGGGTTAATAATAGTATTAGGGTATGGACTAGGATATATAATAGAAGAGGGTATTATATTAATATTAGTATTAATGATGATCCCATCTAATAACTATAGAAAAGAATCCAGTAATAATTCTTCTGTGTCTTATAACCCTTCAATAAAATGTCACTCAATAGGGTATTTATTGCCTATTAACTTTACAGATAATATCACACCTGAAATATGGTTAGATATAAATGTAATATCTCCTAATTTATTGTATATTATATTTTTATTATTATTTATATATTGGTCTTTATTGTCTAGTGAATTTGTTTATTCTAATGATAATAAATTTGACTGCCACATTGATAAATTTATTACTAGCTTGTCGGATAATATTGTCTTTATGAAGGGAAGAGGAATAGATATTACAACTGTGAGTGCTGCTGTAGGTGCTGGAGCTGCTGGTATTTCAGCAATATTTGCTGGGTTATCTTATAATGAACAAAGAGACGATAAGAGCAAAGATAATAAAATAAAAGATTTAGAATCAGAAAATAAAGATCAAGCTGAGAAAATAAAATCATTGGAAAAATCTTTAAAAGAAAATAATCACATTATTTCAAAAGACTGCCACAATGAAGAATCAAAGAATATAGTAAAAGAACCAGAAAAAAATCAAGATACAAATGAAAATATTGATACAGATATAGAACCATTTATTGATTTTTTCACTAGAAACCCTATGGAAGATGTATCATTATTAGAAAAATTAAAAGAATTAATTATTAATAATGATATTATTGTAGCATTTCAATATCTTTTCAATGGTAGTTTAAGTGTTTTACAATTATATGTAATATTTATTCTATTAAGTTTAGTATCTTTAACTTTAAGTTTTATGCGAATATTAATATATTGTTTAAATGATAAAAAATTAAAGGAGTTGGAAGATAAATATAAATCTGGTTGAAGATATTTGTTAATAGTTATATATAGAAAAATATCAAAGATGTCGTTATCTTTAGCTATATTTATAATAATATATATTATTATAATAATGTTTATAACAAGTATTATATTGTTAATGACAGTATAAATTTATAAATACTAAATAAATTATTATATAATAATCGGGACCCGTATTCTTAATAATAATATTAGGATATGGACTAGGATATATAATAGAAGAGGGTATTATATTAATATTAGTATTAATGATGATCCTGGCACCATCTAATATATTTATTGGAAAAACTAGTAATAATTCTTCTGTATCTTATAAATTGTCTTCAATAGGGTTTTTATTGCCTATAAATTTGGGTGATAATATCAGACCTGAAATCAGGTTAGATATTAATGATAGTATAATATCTCCTGATTTATTGTATATTAAATTTTTATTATTAATATTTTTAAATAATAAGTGGCAGTATTATGTACTGGATAATATATCATTATCCACAGAAGAATATGAAGATGATCAAATTTCTTTTGGTACGTCGTTCGGTTTAGTAAATAATGGGAAGGCTACTCCTTTGTTGGATCATTTAGTGTTTGGGTAAAGGGAACTATAACTTTAGCTTTAACAGCTGCCGGAGTGGGTGCTGCTGCTACATCAGCTACATATCAGAAATGATCCTATGATCATCAAAGAGAGGAAAGTGAAGCTAAAAAAGCAAGTGAAAACTTTAAAGAAGAAGTTCGAAAATTGCAGGATGAAGTTAAAAACTTAGAAGAAGAAAATGAAAGATTAACTGAATCAAAGCGGAATATATAGAAACACAGGAGGTTAAAAAGGATGGTTATGATGTTTCTAGTTTGTGTACCGATTATGAAAATAATTTATGATATAAAGAATTATATTCTAAATATGGACTTTAATGGATTAACTCATTTATTGACAGATGGTGGATTATCTGTATTAGATTTATAGTTAAATTATTATTAAATGGGTTATATGGATATTTTGGGCGTAAATCAATAAATAGGCGAAGCCAAGATAGAAATAACAAATGTGGAAATAGCCAATTAAAAAAAATGTACTTACAATATTTATAATATGCATCAGGGGAAAAGGTGATAATCCAGAGAAGTATTTCGCCTTCCCGGGGAGAGAGCTATGTGGTTAAATAGGAATTGATTATTTCCAACTTTTAACTTTCCCCAGGAAGGAGCGGGGAGGATAGCAGAAGGGGGTAATGTAGCCATTGCCGCGGCTATCTCCAGTAACTAAGGAATAACGATGGGTGATCTCATATTGGGCCTGGAGGGAGAATGTTATTATACTGATACAGATAGTATAATAACTAATAAATCTCTACCAAATGAATTAGTAAATAATGAGATAATTAAAAAAATAGGCATATTTTATAAGCCCTAAATTATATGCGTTAAAAAATGAGGAGGGTTCAGATATTATCAAAGGTAATACCTTCAAATAATTTAACCTATAGTGATTTTAGGAAGTTATATAAAGGAGAAACGGTAACTATAAATATGAACAGGCGAAGCCATATATAAAGATAACATTGACAATATTAGAAAAGACATCGATAATCAGCAAAGAGCAAGAGGTCTTAAAAAGAGGCGAAGCCATATGTATACGAGGACGGAGAATGAGTAGGGACTAAACCTATCAAGAATTAATTAGGGTTAAGATATCAATATTATTTATAATAAATAACATTTTAAAATAAAGGTTATAACTGTAATGAAAATTACATTATGATGTAGAGACTTTATAAGGTAGGTTCCTAAGGGTATTCCCCTTAGAGTTAGCATTATATAGTTATATAGGGTATTTATATTTTTCAATATATAAGTCCCCTTTTTCATCGCCTTATATTGAATAGAACTACATGGGTTCTGATCCTTAATAGGTATGTAGGCAACGAAACCTTGACTCAGGTTAAGGTTAGCCCGAACTCACCCTCATATTCAGAACCCAGGAAATACCCGATCCCCTGGGGGGGCCACTCTTGGGATATAGGGTTTAGAGAAATCTCTATCTTGACCTTAGATCGGTCTGCTTTATCCATTAAGCTAAAACCCATTTTAATGTACAATATTAAATTAACGGCTCATTTAAAAAAAAATAACAACATAAGTACCCCAAATAATGCAGAGGTGGCCGGGGGGGTAGATTCCATTTTTATTGTATCTTTGTTATTCGTTACGTACGCAGATAGTCACATTTTGTTATTTTTTGGGGGGATGTTGCTTGAGGGGAGCTACGTTTTTTAAATGTGTTGGTCTGGTCGGAATTTATTTGAGACTCTGAGAAGGGAGAAGGAAGAAAAGAGAGACCGTAAAGAAAGAAAGTCCACCAGGATAGTATAATAAAAAAGAAGTAGAATTTATTAATGCAGCCGACGGGATTTAAAAAATCCTGATATCCCTACCTAAACCTAAACAAACTTAGAGTTGAAAAAAACTGATGGTAGGTTCGTTTTCCCTTCGGGCGAATATACTAATTATGCGTACAATATGTTCATATTGTAAAGACGGGCCGAGGGCGCCGATGGGGCCGTCCCTTCAGGAGGAGCTTAACTGTCCTGAGGGTGGGTAAGGGGAAACTAATTTCGCAATAAGTATAACATCATGAAAAAGATAAGAAGAATTTTACAATTAATTGCCATATTATTATTGATACCGTAGCATATTGATATGGAAAATATACATGATATATTTACTACAGGGGATGATAGGAATGATATCATTTATTTAATATTTAACTCTATACCCGTAGGGGGGTAGGAACTACGTTCCTGACCCGTATGTTTATTATTATTACAAGTGTCAAACGTCGAGTATTACAACTTCATACACAAAGTACGGGTATGATTTTATAAATGTACATAAATCAAAAAAAATATATATATACTTATGACAATAAAAGAATACTTTAAAACTTTGCCAAAAGATTATTTAAATAATATTTCAGAAAGTAGTTTGAATGATTATAATGAAAATATATGGGACTATCATTTAAATGATTTTGATAAAAATCCTATGACTAATAAAATATTTTATAGTTTAAAGGATTATCCTTTTACTAAGATAATCTTTAAATTATATACTACAGAGCATATTAATAATTATTATACTTCTATTACTAGTCTACCTCCGAACATGGATTTAAATAATTTATATTTAATTTTGAGTTTAAGAAATAAAGTTATACAATTTTGTATTATTACAAAATACCATATCAGGGTAAACATAGAGAATGTCTATGTTGTAGATATAACTACTTATATAACACAATTTATACAACAAAAGAAAGATAAGGATTTTAAAAAAAAATTAGGTTTTACTTATTATATGTTATATGATATAACTTGATATGAATTCAACGAATTAATGAAGAGATATAAAATATTTATAACAGGAGGTCCTTCCTTTAAAAGTCACATTTTATCGGAAGCAAATTTAGGAATATATAATTTTATGAATAATTTAAAATTATTCATTAAATTAGATTTAATTTATATGTATAATAATAAATTATTAAATAGTAAAAAGGAAGAGAATCCTCAAAAGGATATTACCATAGAAATAGATTTAGGAAAAATTAAATCTTATAAAAAATGAATTAAAGAAAATTTTAAAAAGGATTTAAATTTCTTTAATTCATTACAAAAAGGTAATAAAATAATTCATAAAAGATTTGATGAATATATTTATTACGGGGAATATTTAAGACCGAGTTTTTTAATACCCTATGAATCGACTGATACACTAATATTTGTATTAAATGTAAAGAGTGTATTAAATAATGAGATAAATTGCCATATTAAATGAGCATCGTGTCCAATACATAAATGTGAGAATATTTCTAATTTGTTATTTTTAGATAATGACAATGTGGATAAAATAATAAAAGACATAAGAGAGATTGGGTTAAATTCAAATATTAATAATATTATTATGGTATGGAGTGGAGACCCGAGTAAATTAATATATAAATTTAATAAGAATAATATATATTTGAATAGTGATAAATCGTCAAAACGACATATATTTACTAATTTAGATTATATATTGTGTGAATTTATAGTGAGAAATAAGATGTATAATTATGTAAGTAATTTTTATGGTAATAAAAATAAAAGTATTTTTAACTATCTAAAAAAATCTGGGGGGGAGGTGGCCGTAAAATAAAGAAAGGTATTGTTTATAATAGTTAAGTTTATATTCCAGGCTCATATTTATATATTTAATTCATACCGTATATACCTTGGTTATATTTTTGCTATGTATGTAATGGTGAAATGTATCTCAACCTTTCATTAGTTAAAGGGGTGGTATATGGAACTAATACCTAAAGACAACTAAATTAAGAGTTAATTGATGCAACTTGAACAGTAACAATCAGTCTGCATGATATTCACATATGACCAGACACAAGAATATAAAAAAAGGTTGCAATTTATAATATTATTATTGATACCTCCAGGAAGTAATATAGCCATCCGTATTAATAATATTATTTATATTTAACTCTATAGTGTGTTTATTATTACTTGTTAAGTGTCTAGAGAATTACAACTTCATACACAAAGTACGGTTATGATTTTGGTACGTTTTGTAAATAATAAAAGAGACTTCTACATGAAAACAAAAAGAACATTACAATTTATTACATTATTATTATTAGTATTAGTAGTATATTATATCTTCAAGGTATATATACAGGATGCAGTTATTTTTAATGCCGGTAGTGATAGGAATTATTATTTCTTTGTACCGGATAGTAGAACAGCTGCAACAGGGGCCGTTGGGGCGACTGCGATTGGGTTATTAAAGTATTGCCCGCCTAAATCTAGGCCAATGGTTACTATAAGTATGGTAGCCTTTTACACAGGGGGAATAATAGCTAACAATATAATAGATAAAAAGTATGGAGGGGGAGGTAGAGGTGGAATTTTTTGGTGGTAATGCTACAAACTTTCCTAATTCGTCAGGTAATGGGGAAGGTACTAGTAGATCCGTATTGTATAATACGGATATTTTAACTATCCTCAAGGATAAAGTATTGGGGGCTCCTATCAAATGCGAAGGATCCTCGTGATACCCTTATTTAGATAAAGTAAATGAACTATTAATAGGTTTTTCGGACGATGAAAAATTTATTATAGGAATAATACTTTTACTTTCAGGGGTACTAATTATCACTATTAATATAATACTATCATTAATAACACGGTTAATAATAAATAAACCTTGAAATAATAAATATATAGAGAGGTTAAGAATATGGTGGAGCAAAAGTAGTTACATTGATACCGTAATATTATTTATATTACAATTATTAGGTCTAATTTATACTATATATATATTATGTGTATATATTGGATTCATAGAATATAGGTAATGTATTTACCTTGGTTATACTTAAGCTATGTAAGCTTAAGTAATTTAGTTTCGAGTGTGTGTTTCAAATATTTCAAATATAAACTTAGTTTAGTAATGGGTAATGTGTGGTCTTTCTTTCTTTTTGTATGGTGTCTTTACAATGGCAGTTCATATAAGGAATTTATAAATTTGGAGAATAAAATTAAATTTAATATAATTAATTTTTTACAAGATGGTATTGAGGATGATCATGGAATAATGTATCAAGATTACAATAGAATGGGTAAATTTGTTTCCAATTTGAGGGAGAAAGATAATGATAGTTTAGTAAGAAATATATATGGTAACGATATCAAGAATGAAGAATTATATAAAAATATACATGATTATACGGATATAGGAATTAAAAATTTCTAACCTAAATTTTTGTTTGTGGTTTCTGATTTGGATGGTTTCATTAATATAATTAAAAAACATGTAAAAGGGGCACCGAGGGCCTAAAAAATATAGAGGTAGAGAAAAGGATTTCATCAATGAGACCCAAAAACAATAAATATTGACAAGAACGGCTAAATTTGAGTGTAAGTAAATTAGATCAGAACTCGTGAGGTGAGATGGGCCCCGCCCTCACCTCTCTTCCCCCGGATGTGGCCGTGAGACGGGAATTTATTAGAAAATTCGTTAGTACATTTGAATAGAGATTTTTTATATAGTATGTCTATGCATTACTATAAATAAGCGAGATGGTCCACCGGGTATAAGAATATACCTATGAGTTCAGGGTTCCCGGCCGTGGGACACCCGGTTCCTGACAAGTTGGCCGGGCACGATAGTAGAAAGATGAGGATTGGTAATAAAAGATTTTACTCTACGGTTAAAGAAGTGTTATATGGCTTCGCCTGTCAAGGGGAGATGGTCATCTAATAGAAATGGATAAAGATATCGCTTCCACAATAAATAGGCTGTATCTATAGGGGTATGACACCTATAATAGAAGTGAGAAGAATAAATACCCGAAAACTCCCCAAAAGGTGAGGCCGGGGGAAGGAAGAAGATAAAAGTATCTAGAGTAGTATTGGAATCCGTATTGTTAAGTGATAATATATATTTATAGGACACCAAAAGGATAAAGAAAATATAGCTTAAATGAAAGAGCATTAGACTTTTAATCTAAAAGGTTTGGGTTAAAGTCCCAATATTTTCACCAGGGTTATTAAAGAAATTTACCTTCACGTGGTATAATCCGTAATTACTTTTATGTTATAAAAGGAAACTAAAAAATTTCCACCATGAGGATTGTACGACTAATGGGTAGTAAAAGGTACATTTTTTAGAACAAGAAAAAAAAAATAATGGATAGAAAAAAAATAAGTAGTGTTTTAAAAATACAAACTTGATTTGTTGGATTTGGTTTTGCTTTTAATAGATATTTAGAAAATAGAAACAACAAATCGGTAGTAAAACTTGATAAAGAGTTGGTTAATGATTTGAATAATATTAAGGTTGTTGATGATAAATCTGAGGGAATTTATTTTAGTTTGTTTAAGGATAAATATGAAAATGATTCTATTTTGGATAATTTAGAATTGTTGAAAAGAATAGGGGGAGGGGATAATAGATGGATAGAATGGTGAAATGATATTATAAGTAGAAATATGAATATATCAATTGAATCTATAGAAGAAATAAATTTTGATGAATTGGTATTTAATAATTCTTCTTTAAATCCTAATGAGATTAATGATATGAGGGAAATACTAAGATCGTTACATAATCTTGTTAGTGGTGATAGATCTAATTTTTTAGTAGATTTGGTTGATTTTATGAGTATTAGTGAATTATTGAATAGTTCTCATAAAGTATTGGTATTTAAATGCAATGCTATTGAATATTTATATGGGATTAATGGATTAATAGATAATAATTTTTATAGATTTTTAGTAGATCTTGTTAAGGTTGTTGGTTTGGATTTAAGTAGATTAGAAAACCAGGAAGACTTTTATAACTTTATTCAATTTTATGAAAGATTAATGGGTTCCAATTTAGATGTAGATAGTGATTTTTTAAATTCATTATTAAGGGAGTATTATCACCCTATTAGTGATGGAACTACTGTAGTTTCTGATGGTGGTGGAAGTCTAAGTGATTATACAGCGACTTCATGGAGAGATATATTTAGAAGAAACAATTTCGAAAGAGATAGTAATGTATCAGGGTCTAGTGTGGATAATAATAATAGTATGATAGTGAATAGGGAAGTTAATTCTGAGGTAGATATGTCTAGTTTGAATGAATCAATTGAGAATATAAATATTCAAGATTGATTGTCTAGGGGAGATATATATGAATCAAATATCGGCTCATTTCTATATGAATTATATCAATATATAAAAAAACTTATATATGAAGAGTGTCATAATATAAATATAGATTATTTCTATAGTTATATTAATAACCCTGAATTACCTTTCATAAAAATTGTGTCTATAATAATATTATTCTTTACGACATTCACATTATTGGGTTGATTTGATATTATTAGATATTTTATAGGTGTTTGAATGGTAGAATATTTTAAAGTCAAAGAAAAATATCCATTTATATATAAATTATTTCAAAAGTCTAGAAAAATAAATTATTATATTCTAGTATTTGAGGTTATATTAATGGTGATATCATATATCTTTATATATTTTATATGTATAGATATCCTAATAAATTAGATAGTTAGATATTGAAAAATATTTACCATCTTCTGTTCGGATCTTAATAAGGACACCAAAATAAGAAACTTAAAACAAATTCATTGTTGAATAGTGATATGAATCTAAAATTTAATTAAGTTATATGTAAGAGGTGCTCCATGCGAAGGGTATTTAATATAAACCCAATTATTGGAATTTTTGCGGGATAGGGGCAGTCGTTTTTCATAATGTCTTTTAAAATTTGTATTATCACCGTAACCTTTATCGCGCGAGGGATTACTGATGAGACTCAGGCATAAACAACCTAACGCCACGATGAAGCTCGCGCCACTTTCAATAACTTTATGTGTCAGGTGTTATGGACCCCTCCTTGCCATGGCTGGTATACATACAAATATTCAGCCAAGACTATCCAGTCGCAATCCTAGACTCGGTGGCACGTTACTGTTCCCTTCATAAAATGATTGAACATTTATCTCCTTATCTTACCATCGGCTAAGGTATTTTAAGTTAAACTAATGTGGGACCTTCGAAGGTGAACAAATTCTTCTTTTCGCGTGACCGGGGGGTCAGCACCGGTATGCAGGGCATCTAGTCCACATGTCTCCTTCGCTTACCCTACACTCATTCGTGAGATTACCATTTACGGTATAGGCGTATGTAAAGAAGAATTTGACCGATTTATCACTAACCTTCGGGGACCTTTCGGCACTCCGTAAAGTAACCTATCCGGGTAACTCCTTATCTCTATCGGGGCATACTGCCTTTACGCTGTTTTCTCTATATTGAAATCTCTTAGTAGAGATCCCTGGTGGGGACAATTCCTAATATCAGAATTGATTACATTTATTCGCTAGATAAACTAGGTAATAAGTGCTCCTTTAATACTCACGTGTCAAGTGCCCCTAACAGGGTATCCAGGGGTGCCCCCCCCGCCGGAAAGAAGAAAGATAATATTTTCTATAAGTATCAGAATAGGTTAAGGCGGCTTATATTTCCTATGAATTTGTATGTATACCAGCCATAAATATTGTAGTATATAAGTATAAACTCCTTTAGGGTAGGATGCTCCCACCATAGGTAAATATAATCATCAAGTTACTTATTGTATTAAGATGGGGAGTAATGTTAACATTGAGTTTAATAATTATAATTACTGGGGTAGGGAGGTGAATAAATATAAATAGGATGACGATGATAGTATATATGTATTCAGCGATAATAAGTATACATATGACTGAGATGGTTATAATAAATACAGGGATAGGGATATATAATGAATTATATGTAGTAACACCAATAAGTAAATATATAGAGACAACTATATATATATTAGCCTATGGGACGATGGTAATAGGCTGTATAAAGACTAGGGGTGAATATAGTATAATAGGGTTAATAGTGACGATAGGGATGAGTAGTTTAATAAGTAGTAATGAGATAATAAGTATATTAATAGGAATAGAGTTACAGACATTAGGATTATATGTAATAGCAAGTATATATAGAGGATCAGAGAGATCGACAGCAGCGGGATTAAAATATTATTTATTAGGTGGGTTATCATCATGTATAATAGGATTAGGGTTCGCGATGATATATGGGATAAGTGGGGTAACGAATCTAGAGGAGTTATTTATAATAATAAAAATAAATGAGGATTTCAATAGAAATGTACCAATGATACTTATAATAGTAGGATTATTATTTAAATTAGGTGCAGCACCCTTTCATAATTGATTAGCAGATGTAATAGATGGAGTACCTACGATAATATCAACATGGTTAGCGGTAGTATCAAAGATATCAATAATGATAATAATATTTATATTATACAATAATATAATAATAGATATGGCTCTAGTAAATAACTCAATAATAATGACGATAATAATTTCATTAATAGTAGGGTCATCAGTAGGGGTAATTCAATCAAGAATAAAAAGATTATTAGCTTATAGTAGTATAGCTCATGCGGGGTATATATTAATAGGGATAATAATAAATGATAATATAGGGGTATCAGGTTTAATATTTTATATAGTACAATATACATTAACAGTATTAAATATATTTATAATAATAATAGCCTATAGTGATGTAACATGTAAACCAATAGAATATATATCACAATTAAAAGGGATACATAAGAGAAATCCGTTATTAGCGATAAGTATAGGAATATCATTATTATCATCAGCAGGTAGGGTTTGCCTGAACCATAAATATAACAATATGCTAAAAAAAATATCGACTCGAATTAGCAAGTATAAAAAACTAAAGAGATTAAATGTAATAAAACAGTATAGTTTAAGAAATAATCCTAATATAAAATAAATGAAACGAAGTTATTATGGTTAATTTAATTGACTGCCCCATTAGCAATTGAACACGGGGGGTTTATAGTGACTGCCACATCGCCGAGTGATACCGTAGATTATTTAGTTTAGTTGTGCTATTAATGGATGAGTACGGTTCCCTGGTCTCTCGGCATACGACCAGGCTGGTATGGGGCCGCACCCCGTCTGCTCCTCCGCATCCTCCACAAAAGCAAGGGTACGGGGGGTCCCCGAGGCATAACATTCCGGTTTATAATAATAAAGTGAATTATAATATAGAAGTAGAAGGAATAGATAGAAGTCGTTGGCTGGGAACCGGGCAGGATGGTATTAGCCTCGTCCATAGATGCAGGGGACCCCCCTCAGAAGCTTTACAGTTTCTGAGGGGGGGGGTGTAGACCCGTAGAGATGAGTTTTGCCAGGAACTTGGATCACGTGGAATACTAAACTAAACTTGGGATCATTTATGTTCATTTTATGAGACCGTAATTATAAAATATTAGATACCACCATTTATAGGATTTTTTGCAAAACTAAATATATTATATTCAGCTCTAGATACGGGTAATAACTTTATAACAATAATAGCGATAGTAACAAGTATAATAAGTGGTTATTATTATATAAAAGTAATAAAAGTAATATATTTTAATCCTATTAGTATAAATAAAACCAAAGGAGTTGGGATCTCAGGGAATAATTCTATTATTATAGCTTTTATTAGTTTAGTTATAATATTTTTTATAATTTCTCCTCAGGAAATATATAATAGTATACAGGTATTATCAAATCTAGTCTAAGAGCGGATATGATGAAATAGGTAGACATGACATATTTAGGATATGTTGGGTAACTTTGCAGGTTCGAATCCTGCTATCCGTAGAAATGACACCCACTAGTAGCCTCGCCCATATTGCTTGCTTATTCACCGTCAACTCCTTAGTCTGCCAAACTTGTGTCATTGGCTAGAGTGCAACATAATACTTCGACCTGACCCGCTTGTTTATGCAGCAGCATACAATCCACTTATAGATAACATATCTATACCTGATTAGACTTTAATCAGACTGCCACTGCGAGGGACGGCGGATGTTGTAATAGAGATGAGGGCTAAACTGAGGATATGGGCTCCCACGAATATGTGATAAATAATAAATTGATACCCCTAGTCTGATTTCTTTACACTACACATCCCCGGGCAATAAAATAACTCTTTAGTAGAATATATAACTTGCCAATACCCCCCCCACATTTATGCCATTTATTCTATATACAGACTCCCACTATTATATTTCCATATCATATAACTATATAAAATTATGGTCGCCTTATCTAAAGAGCGTCCAAATATGGAACACATACTGGGCTTTCCTTGCGGTGTCAATGTTCCGACTCCATTGATGGAGTCGGAGGACCCCCTAACTAGCCTCCTCCTATTCACATGCGGTATCCTGCCGGGGGGCCAGGAGGAAGTAAAGATGCAGGATCATAAAATCTTCAAAGGAGTTGGGAGCCAGGACGAAGAATAGCATTGGACTGTGGGGAGTATTACGTAGATACAAATGGAAGTAAAATTGCTGAGGTACGAGAATAGAAGTAAAAAGAATGGTCCTCATTAAACATCGGGAAACGATGAAAAATCTAAGTATGTGATAAGAAAAGAGTAAACAATGAAGAAAGTGTTAGAAAGTGCGAAGTTAGTAGCATCAGGAATAGCAACGATAGGTTTAGCAGGGGCAGGGGTAGGTAATATGCCTAAAAAATCACAATATGCTAAGAAATATGACACCGCCGAATTAGCAAGTATAAAAAACTAAAGAGACTAGATGTGATTAACTAAGATATAGTCCAAGTATAAGATAGGTTTAGTATTTGCTGCATTAATTAATGCAACTTCAAGAAATCCTTCATTAAAAGGACAATTATTTAGTTACTGTATATTAGGTTTTGCATTAACTGAAGCAATTGGGTTATAAATTAGCCCAAATAAAACCGGATGAATTGCAAGGACCACTCTAATAAAGAGTAAATTTGCAGCGAAGCTTATGAAAGCATAATAAGTAATAAGAACGTTCAACGACTAGATGGTGAGTAATGCAAACAATAATCCATCCACGAGCGTCCGGGGTCAAGAGCTCAGCTCAGCACTTGATTATGACATAGTCTGTTCAATAGTGTGAACTATTGAAGTGACTCCGAAGGGGGCAGTGGCTGCACAATATTAGGGTATCCTGCAGACACTGGGATAAAGAGCCTCACGATAACATAAAGTATTCTCATTAATGATGTCTTTCTTATTATTATATGCAGCATAAATAGGTTAATATGGATAAATACCCATTAGATATATCTCGTGTTTATTTAAATGTTCTATCTGAACGTAGTTTAATAGTTAAAGAAAATCAGGTATATATTGCTGATGTAACCAGTTAAATGGGAAATTATACGTTGGTTCAGCTGTCAATCTCAGCCTACGGGGGTGATTATAGCCAACCAGCCTATAAAAAAGATAGAAGCTATTTACCCATAATTAGAGCAATAAATAAATATGGTATAACCAATTTCATGTTATTTATAATAGAATATTGTTCAAGTGAAAATTGAGATTGAGCGAGAACAGTATTGATTAGATAGTTTATTACCATCTTATAATGTGTTATTAATTGCTGATTCATGGTTAGGTAATAAACATAGTGAAGAAAGTAAAAAAAAAATAAGTTTAGCAAAGATAGTTTTCAAACACACATTAGAAACTCGATTAAAAATGAGCGAAGCTCATAAAGGTAAACCAGGGACACACAGAGGAATCAAAAGCAAGATTAAGTGAAATAGCACAGAATAGGGCTAAATTACCTAAACCAGGCTATCCAGTCTGAATATATGATAAGAATAAAACATTAATAAAAGAATGTAAATCTATACGTTCAGCAAGTAGATTTATTAATGTAGATCCTAATACAATAAGAGCATATTTAGATAAGGAAAAAATTTAACGCATTTTATTTGAAATCTTCAGTTTAATGATGAGCTTCTTATTATTATATGCTGCGTAGGTCTAAATGGATAAAAAACCATGACAAATAATCCTAATATATGAAAATGTAGAAAAAGAGCGTAGTATGATACTACAAGAACAAAAAATCAGGTATTTATTGTAGGCAAAATAAGTTAAATGGTAAATTATATATAGGTTCAGCAGTGAATCTCAGTGCCCGTACAGGGGATTATAATCAACCAGCCTATAAAAGGGATAGAATTAACTTACCAATAGTAAAAGCAATAAAAAAATATGGCATATCTGGGTTTAATTTATTAATAATAGAATATTGCGATAGTTCAAATTGAGATTGAGCGAGAACAGTACTGACTAGATAGTTTATTACCATCTTATAATGTGTTAATGATAGCTGATTCATGGTTAAATAATAAGCATAGTGAAGAATCTAAGCAAAAGATGAGTTTAGCCAAGATAGGTTTTAAACACAGGTTAGAAACTCGGTTAAAGATGAGCGACACTCGTAAAGGCTCAGGTGCAAGTTGGTATGGTAAACAACTAAGCCCTACAACAAAAGAAAAATTAAGTGAAATAGCAAAGAATAGAACAAAATTACATAAACCAGGGAATCCAGTATATTTATATAACCATACTACAAATGAGTTAGTAAAAGAATATAAATCCGTACGTGAGGCCGCTCGAGATTTGAATGCAGGTACAAGAACTATAGTAAAATATATGGGAAATGCTAAGATATTTAGAGGGAAATGAAAAATATTAAATAAACCAATTGACCTTTAGGGGATAGTAAAACGACCAGGGGGTGCCTGCAGCCATTGTACAGGCACCCAGGGAGGGGTTTGACACGTAACTGATAAATAATGAAAATAAAGAAAAAGATGCCACAATTAATACCACTATACTATGTAAACGAGGTAAGTTATTTATATATAGTTTATCTAATATTATTAATAGTAATAATGAAGGTAATTTTACCATATTTCCCACGATTAGGGATAATCATAAAAACATTAATAGAAGCTAAACGATAACGGGTACCTTGAGGGAATACAGAGTATTTATTTAATACGAATTATAATAATGTAACTGATGGGTCCTTTAGTTTATAATATCCTACTATCTGGTTATATTTTATTATATAGGAGTATAAGCTATATAACTAATCCATAGTAAATTATATGTTTTTTTTGTGCGGGCTGTATAACGTAATATAGAATTTGCTTCAATTTTCTAGGTATATACCCTCCCCCCTAGGCTTGCCTCGGGCGCGGGAAGGAAAATAATTTAAAAGGTAAAATAGTGATTTCCAAAATCAAAAATAAAGGTTCGAGTCCTTTTTTTCCTGAAGCTAAAAGGGGTTACATCATTACGAATACTACAGTGAGAGGGGTGGATTACAATATACTCCACGGGCGCCTTGTAAAGACACGGTTCTTAGAGGAGGGGGCGAGGTGAATAAGTATAAATAGGATGAGTGGTTTGTTTCATTATATAAAAAATTAATGAGGACCATTCCACAAGGATATGAAAAGGAACAATTCATACCATGAGGTGGCCGTGGTCGTCGGAATTTGTGAATCCGGTATATTATCTGGCTACATCGACCATGGTATCTACAGTTCCCTAATATACAGCGTCCCCCTCCACGAGGCTACAGTACCTTTTACATTCTTATTCTTCTATAACAGCAGTACCTATTGACAACCCCCCCACAGATGACACCCAGAGAATATTACCTTTAGACAATATTTATTTTCTTTCTTTCTTTCTTTCTCCGGTGTCTTTACAATATGTTCATATTGTGAAGACACCTCATTTTGTTTTACAAAGATTGGGCTGAGGACTCCTTCCCAGTCGAACATCCTCCTCATCATCAAGAAAACAAGAAAAACAATTAGCAAAAAATAATCGTTTATACTCATATTAGTAAGCTATCAAGATTTAGACCCCCTCCTTACGACCATCCTTTTAGCTATATCTTTCATTCTCAGACCAAACACGAGAAATAAATTGTAACTATAAATTCTATAACAAATTTTGATACTATTCCTCCGTTACAAACAAATAATAAACGGTGGTATATCGTCCTAAATTATGAATATAGAAAGTATTTTTAGTTTATTATAAACAGTAGAACATCAAACATATTGGTGATAATAGAATTAGAAGACGATAAGACCATCACTACCAAGATAATAGGTTTTAACTACCAACAGCAAACCCAGCAGCATAAACAACTTGATTCTGGGGTATTATCTGTACAAGTTTCCTGATAGTACCAATGGCCAGGAGAAGTGGATTGTTCAACTTCTTTAAAATTATCCATATTATATTCATAATTTATATATCCGGTCTCACATTTATCAGAAGAACGCGTGCACGGGCAGTCAATTATAGTATTATCATAATATCTGACAACAGATAAATCATTAGGATTATATTTATCCGACAATATAAAATTACCTTTTAAATCAAAAACATCCATACGAAAAACCATTCTTCAAATCAACATTAAAAGAAAAATTATTGTAATCATGGAACTACAATACATTTTGTATAGGTAGGGAATATATAAACCAACATAGATAGAATATTATTCCTATATAATCATAATATTATGTGCCTTAAAAGTTATTATTAGTATAATATTTATGTCAGAGTTGTATATGTTTATTTATTCTTAAATCATAATCCTGATTAGGAGTATTTAACTTACGGTATCAATTCAACAATATGATCATAAGTATCATAACCATATTCATTGAAACATTTGAAAATATTAATTTGCAATATATTAGAAATATCAACTATATTACTATTAGAGGAGATTTTTAAACTACTACCAATAATTACGGTCTCATTATAGGTGTACGAAACCATGAAGACTAAATAATACAGTATAAAGATTATTATTGTCCAAATTTTTTAGTATTATACGGATATGATTCATCCTCAGATATGGAAAGAATCAGACAGGATAACCAGTAATGAAACCATGGGATTTTTTCATAGTATCTCTATCTATAAGAGAATATTTAGGACTAAGGGATTGGACAGAATAGAGGTGACCGGAACGGGAAATCGGATTGAGCTATTCTTATAAAAGAATAATAAGATGAAAGTTATAATTAATATTTCTCATCATAAAAAAATTATGACACCGGCCTTGGTGCGTAGCACCGGCGCACCCCCATACCAACCAATACAATAGTCCTCGTCCTCGTCCACACCACCACCACCCCCCTCCAAAGGAGGACACCTCAAGAACAAGAATAATATTTATTCCAACCTCCTTTCTCTTCATCCGACGTCATTATGGAATAAATATAAACAAGAGATCGATGAATTATTCTAGTAAATAATGAGATAAATTAAATTAGAAAATATTTGCCCTAAATTAGTGCGGGGTTAGGAGGACGTATTATCAAAGGTAATACCGTCAAATAATTTAACCTATACTGATTAAGCCGTAACTATAAATATAAATAGGCGAAGCCATATACAAAGATTGACAATATTAGAAAAGACATGCATAGAGAGGGAGAGGTATCTAAAAGATGTGTACGAAGACGACAAACCAATAAAGCATAAACGAGGGGGTGGCGTTACAAATGAAAAATGATGTAGATCCCCGGTAGGGGTTATAAATATAATGACAAGTACATTATGATGGAGAGACTGTATAAGGTAGGTTCCGTAGGGCATTCCCCGTTAGCAAGATATAGTTATATATGGTACTACTACTATAATAAAAATATTTAAGGGTACCAGAGATTTTTTTTAATAGAACTACATGGGTTCTGAGCCTAATTAGGCATGTAGGCAACGTGACGTTACCAGGATCGCCCGAACCACCCACCAACCCCCCCAAACCCCCCCCCCCCCCCCCAAATGGAGGAATTCGTTTTTTATTTCTTCCATTCCCTTTCAAGTTTGTCGACCTTGAATAGTAAAAAAGACAATTTTCTAAAAAAATTTAAACTAAAACTATGAAAAAAATATGTAATTTACTGAAAAAAAAGAGAAATCAAAAAAGCCTTGATACCAAATTCCCGTATCTTGACCCTAGACGCGCTCAGATCGCTTATAATTCCAATAAGTCTGATCCTAAACCTTCTTTTATTTCTTCTTTAAAGAAATCTTCATTATATATAGGTTATAAAAAAGGGGCTGAAATGGAACTATTACCTCTTAAAGTTACACAGTTTTTAAAGTTACCTATTGTACGTGTTTTACGGTTTGTAGGAGTTATTTGTTTTTTTGTTTCTGGAATTATTTTTAAGAATTTAATAATAATTAATATACCTGATTATGTATTATTAACTATTAATATTATAGCAATTATCTATTTAATTCAATTATCTATAATTAAATTTATAGAAATTATTTATGGTTTAAATAAAATAATTTATCATAAAAAAGACTTTGAAGTAAGAAATTCTCCTTTAGATATAATAGCTACAAAAAGTGCAACCTACAATTATTATGTTAAATGAGGTAAATCTGTAATGTGATTTTCTGGGATTATGTTTACAGGTGCAATGTATTCAGATGATTTTTTTGATAAGTATTTATCTGTAAGACCTTTACATCCTTATATCAATTCAGGT
This sequence comes from Mystacides longicornis, assembly GCA_963576905.1. Lineage (NCBI taxonomy): Eukaryota > Metazoa > Arthropoda > Insecta > Trichoptera > Leptoceridae > Mystacides > Mystacides longicornis. The sequence goes on along the minus strand of CAUYXC010000006.1, from coordinate 17,239 downwards.
CTAAAAACTATATTAGGAGATAGATATACTATTAATAAATATAGTGAAACGTATATTAATACTAAAAAATATTATTCAGATAGTGCGTTAAGGGGTAAAGAATGTGAGGAATTAAAAATATTAAGAAACAGTATTGGCACTATAACTAATAGTATCCATCAACCTGATATTGAAAAAATTATTAAAGAGATAGATATTGTAATAGATAAAAATAAGCATATAATTAATAAAAATGAAGGTAAAATTGTAAAGGCTTATAAAGAGACTTTTTTAAAAAAAGACTAAAGAACCAGAAGCAACCCACAACTAATACAGTATACAATTTAGACACATCCAGAGTTAACAAAAATTCTTTTACCAATATATCTATACCCTAACACCCATTTCACAAATCTGGAGAAAACATCAGAATAGCACACGTTGGTATTAGTGTATAAATTCCCACTCCGTTCCGTGGTTCCTACCCAATACCAATTGACAACCCTAACACCCACTATACCCAGAGGATACCCTAAAACTTTTTAACAACCCTGACAATTCCTTTTCATTACATTTATTAACATAACCCACAAATTAGTACCTCGGACTCCTTCCCAGTCGAACATCCTCCTCGTTACCTTAAGATACAACAAACAAACATAATAAACCACCGCAAGGGAGAATAAAAGTAGAAAGACTGCCACATCAAAAGTGTTTTACTACTTATTAGAGATTTTTTTTAATAGAACTACATGGGTTCTGAGCTTAATTAAGCATGTAGGCAACGAAACCTCGAGGATCGCCCGAACCCCGGAGGAATAAAATTAGTTTTTTATTTCTTCCCTTCCCTTTCAAGTTTGTCGACCTTGAATAGTAAAAAAGACAATTTTCTAAAAAAATTTAAACTAAAACTATGAAAAAAATATGTAATTTACTGAAAAAAAAGAGAAATCAAAAAAGCCTTGATACCAAATTCCCGTATCTTGACCCTAGACGCGCTCAGATCGCTTATAATTCCAATAAGTCTGATCCTAAACCTTCTTTTATTTCTTCTTTAAAGAAATCTTCTTTTTACATAGGTTTTAAAAAGGGTAATGATATGGAACTTTTACCTCCTAAAGTTATACTTTTTTATAAATTACCTATTGTACGTTTTTTACGGTTTGTAGGACAGATTTGTGCTTTACTTTCTTTAATTAATCTTTATAATTTTATATTAATTGATATACCTGTTTTTGTATTATTAACTATTAATATTATAACAATTATATATTCAATTCATGTTATTTTTATTAGTATATTTGAGATAATTTATGGTTTAAAAAAAATAATTTATCATAAAAAAGATTTTGATGTAAGAAATTCTCCTTTAGATAATTTTGCTACAAGAAGTGCTAAATTCTCTTATTATTGAAAAATGACTAAATCTTTTGGTAAAATTACCGGCGCTTTTTTCACTGGTGTTTTTGCTGGTGATGAATTTTTAAATAAGTTTGGATATGATAGACCTTTATTACCTTATGTCAAATCAATTCTTGATCCAATATTAGGAGATAGATATAATTCTAATAAATATAGTAAAGTTGTTCGTGATTCTAATAACTATATATTAGATAGTGAAAGAATAAGTAAAGAGTCAAAAGATTTAAATGTTATGATAAAAAATCTTGATACTATATCAGGAACTATCCATAAAGATGAGGTTAGAAAGTTAAAAAAAGATTTATACAAACAATTAGAGATAAATGATGAGATAATAAATAAAAATGAAGGTAAGATTGTAAAGGCTTATAAAGAAACTTTTAGCAAAAGAGGAAAATAACAAAACCGATGAAACACTAAAAGATTCCCCAAAATAGAACTACATAGGTTCTGAGCCTAATTAGGCATGTAGGCAACGAAACCTTGACTCAGGACAAGGCTAGCCCGAACCACATAAACTAACGAGAGGAAGCGGTGATTGGATATATATAGCCTCCCGGGCGCTATTAACTCAACTAGGAAGGGGGGAGGGTATTTACTACCCCTCTGCTCTAATCCTTAATTCTTCGCAGAGTTATTCGTCAATATATAAAAAATAAAAATTAACGGCTCATTTAAAACAAAAATAACAACATAAGTACCCCAAATAATGCAAATGTAAGGCAGAATCAGATCATAAAATTTAAAAAAATGTTATTAATTCTATTCATGAAATTCTTGTATAGAATTAAGAATTTCAAATATTTATTGTTAAATGGAAACTGGTTTATTTTTTTAAAAATGTTATTCTTGATTATTTTAATAATCAAAAAATATATGGCAAATATAACTAATAATATTATACTTACTACAACTTTAGTCTCATTATCTAATGTATTAAAAGATTCTACTATTTTCTCCCATAATGTCGGCTCAAATGGTGATCTAAAACCATCTGAATTAGATTCAGATGGAGAAGGAGCTCGATCTGAAGGATGATCATCTGGCATATTTTCATATTTCTTACATGCCTCATCACCTGCCATTGTAACTAATCCTCCGGCTAAAACACATGCCGCTGATGTAACACCGAATGTAATTGCGCCTGGTATATCCCCCGATGCAAGATTCGTTATGGCTTTAAATCCCGTTGCTACACCTAATCCTACTAAGGTACTATTAGAGGTATTGGTTCACCCTTTTGTGATTTCTTTCTTTTCATCATTATACATAGGTTGAAAAGTATTTGCATACTCTACATCTAAGGGTACCTCTGACCCTGGCATTTCAGCACACATTATCATATCGCCTATAATGATCGTTTTGGCATAGCAAAAGCAAACGATCAATATATTTACTGGTAATAATGAGATAATATAAAGGAAAAATATAATCAGAATTTTGATTCTAAATATTTTCCATTCTATCATCATTAATTCTTTATTTTCTAAAGAATCAGGTTTGACAAACGACTTATTCGAATGGGAATAAGATCTAACCCATTTAGGGTGAAGGCATCGGAACAGCGAATTTAGGATATAATTTTTTTTTATCATGTTTATTAAGTTAAATTTAAAAAAATGTACATTTATAAGAGTATGACCCGTAGATTGATCAAACAATGTTTTCTTTCATTTTTTTCATTTGCTACTATTTCAAGAAATAAAAAAAACGGTGTTTACCACAAAGGTGGTTTCAAACCCAAACACCTTTAACGCCATTTACCCTGGGTACCTATAATCGCTTCTATTACAAGAAGGACCCCCATCTCAATCATCAGGCGGGCTAATAGGACCATCTAGGGTCCCCTCCTAAGGTCGGGTCGTCTACCTATCGGTAGCCTCAGGGGGGTCTCGAGGACCGTATGCAGGGTAGGCAAAGTAGGACTATTAGAGTGCTCCCAACGGCACCCTCGGGAGTCGACTACCTCCTCTTAGTCGTCGTACGATAAATCAGACGACACACGACCAGGGGCGAGGGGAAGGCAAGGGACAGGGAAACGGAGCATAACTACGTTATAGTCCACCCACCGCTAATCCAGTCAACAATAAGGGGAGGGGAAACCGGCTTCCATCGTACCATAAACCAGAGTATGACCCTCAGGCAAACAAACCCTATAACATTCCCTGTAATTTGCTACTACGTAGCCCTCCAATATTAAGCTCATCATTTTCCCATTAATGATGACCTAAATATTAAACCTCAAATACCATAGAATGTAATACCGAAACAGAGGGAGGGCACCACACGGAGGTGGCCACACCAGGCTACCCTTGATCATGGGTGCTGACCAGCACCATCCCCAACAACCTGGTGCTTTCCCATAAGCCCAGGTTTTCAGGTCTACTCAAGATCAAGCCTAGCCTCTCCCATCCAGGTACCTCTGGGGTACCGTCAGGCCGGATACCGTATCCACAGATTGGGTACCTCTGGGACCCCCGTCAGGGGGGGTCCCTCCAGGACCCCTTTCATTTATTTTCTTTTCTTTACTTTATACCCCATCCTCGGACTCCTTCCAGTCATACATTCTCCTCAGTCCATAATGACAGGCGAAGCCGACCGAAATAAAACGAGGTGACCGGAAATAAAAAGTAGCAAACACATTTACTAGTTGTGTGATTGGGATATAGGGTTTATAGGATTCGAACCTATATCTTGACTTAAGATCGGTCTGCTTTATCCTTATTAAGCTAAAACCACATTTTTTGCAAATTCTTCACAAAGTTATTTATTCGTCAATCTATCGTAACATAATTCGCCTAAGATACTAAACTAATACCTATCATAAACAGATTTATCAGACTAAAAGTAATGAATACCCCGCATAAACCTAAATTAACCAAACTAATGTATCTATAATAAAATATGATTGCATATATTTTGGGTTTGTTTAATTTGGAATTTATCTAAAAGAATATTATTACATAAGTATAATAATATTCTACCCAGTGATAACACTATGATTAATGTTGATAATAAAATAGATACTCCATATCATTCTGATGCTGATAAGTTTAATTCATTAAACTTTAGAAGAAGGAAGGATTAAAATAATAGGAGCGATCATAGCCAATAATAAAAGGAGGCTAGAAAAAAGTAATCAAAGTGAGAAAGAAGAATAAAGGGGGTAAGCTAAAGAAGTTAAATGATGAGAGGAGTTAAAGAGACAAGACCAAGGGTAATTAAGAGGAGAGAAGAAGAAGAAGTTAAAAGAATCAAAGAGGAAGAAGAAAGAGAAATTAGAGAAAAAGAAAAATATTGTAATAACAGTAGCAAGAGGCAAGAAATTAGGTAAAAGATGATAAGTCAAGAATTTAAGATTCATCATCATTACAACGAATAGGAAAAGGATAGCGATAGCACCAACATAAATAAGGAGATAAGAAATACCAATAAAACCGAGACCTAACAGAAGAAGATAAGAAGAAGTAAAAGTAAATAAAGAGATAAGACCAAGAACAGCGTAAACAGGGTTAGAAGAGGAGATAGTAAGGAAAGTGGCAAAGAAAGTTAACATAAAGAAGAAACTAGTCATAGAAACACCTAAATTAATCAATTTTATAGAATATAACAAGCCATCACTAGGAATTGAACCTAGATCAAATCATTAACAGTGATATGCTTTACCATTAAGCGATGATAGCTATCTTGACTCCTGCCTGAATTGAACAGGCTTCTGAACAATGAAAGTGTACTATCGTAACCATATAGACTAAGGAGTCTTGCGAAAAGTTGAATCGAACAACTACCATAAGGTCATGAGCCTCTAGTGCTACCATTACACAATTTCGCTAATTGTAAGATTAGCGAGAAAGAAAATAATCACTTAGGTTAAGTGAAAAGGCAAATATAATTTAAAGGAAGAATAACAATATGTGAAATTGTCAGAATAGGTTCAAATCCTATTATTTGCCAGACTAGATAACATATAAGGGAATGTATTGGATTGCAAATCCAAATAGGAGTGTTCGAGTCACTTTCTAGTCTAAAGGCGAATAGAGATCGATGGAAGATTATCTGCCTTCCAAGCAGTATGGAATGGGTTCGAATCCCATTATTCGCTAAGAGGCGGTATAGTTTAAAGAAAAACACTCATTTCATAAGTGAGAGATAAGAGTTCAAAGACTTTACCGCTAAGAAGACTCGTTTAGCTTAATAAGGATAAAGCTTTAACCTTCTAAGTTAAAGATTATAGGTTCAAATCCTATAACGAGTAGGATTTGTAGCTTAAAGAAAGTATTTGCTTGTCGAGCAAAAGGTTGCCGTTTCGAAGACGGTCAAGTCCGTGGGGGGAAAGTCCGAGACGAACAAAATAATAAAGAATTATAAAGGGTTGCTAATAGGGGCATATGAGATAGTGAATGAAAGATGGTAATAGTTAATGGAAAAAAAGAGAAAGAAAAAAGTATTCGGCTTACGGGGGGGCATAATTGGATGTAGCCAAATTGGATAAGGCATCATAGTTTGAGTATGATAATGTAGGTTCAAATCCTGCCATCCAATGCTTTGGTAACTCAAAGGTTAGAGTAACAAATTGAAAATTTGTAAGTATTGGTTCAATTCCATTCCAAGGCAAGGCCGAATTAGCTTAAAGGGAAAGCCTACGTTTTGTAAACGTAAAAATAAGTGTTCGAGTCATTTATTCGGCAGTAGTAATGGGAAGATGTAGAAAGAGGAGAGACCCAATTTTATATTGATACCGTAATACCTTTATTAGTGGCTTAGATGGTTGCAAATTATGGTTACAAGATATCGCAAACCAGATATCAGAATGTTTAAATTGATCATATTGTAAATTCAGATGATCAAATTGAAAATACAGAAAATGTATTTGATATTTAGTCCAGATCATATAGTATATGGTAATAGATCCTGCTCTATTGACTGGTTTAGGTATGCTGTAGGAGCAGTAGTTATAAATTCAACAAGATTAGCCTGAGAAATGGGGAAATCAAAAGAAGAATAATAAAACATTAAAACGAGGTGACCGGGACTTCCACTCTCTCTATCTTCAATCCGATCCCGCAGAAGGAAGGCCACACCGTACCAATCCACAGGCCTCCTTACCCCAAACCCACTATTGAAACCAGGGTTATTGGTTTCACTTCTTTTTTTTTTTATAAAAGACCCCCTCTACTCCCTCCCTCCATACCAATGGAATATTCTCCTCCTCTTAATATTTATTATATCCCATTGTGCTCCAAACAAGATGATCTAAATTTATAATAATAAAGGTACCATAGCTAAAGATGTACCATTATACTATATACCTTGATAGGTTCTATTATTATTATTATTATCCCTATCTAAAATAACAAGACTACATCTACATTCCCTGTCATTATCTACTGCGTAGAGCCATATATATTTTAAACGGTTGTCATTTTATCATATAATGACACCCTAAATAATATACTCTAATGCCATTGAATGTTACCCACAAAACGACCCAGGGGCAGGGCGAGGAATACCTTTTCAGGAATTCCTACCAACCTAGTAGGGAGGCCCCACACAAACAACCAAAAAAATTATTTTCTCTTCTCCCCTCTTTCATTCGAAAATAACGTATATATATACAAATATATTCTATTTCTATGTATCTTTTTAGATTTGATTTTTATCAAATCATACCATGATTTGAAGGATATCCTTAAAATCACTCCACCTCAGCACTTTTCTTTTACGGCCACCTCTGATCATAGTATTCAGAGGACTATGATCAGAGGCACTCTTCTTTCCTTTACGGCCACCTCTCAGGTAACGAGGACTCCTTCCCAGTCGAACATCCTCCTCAGTCCCTACTGAGACCACGAAGACAGGATAAAAATATAATAAATAAAAATTAACTTAAATTTTCCATCAAATCTAATGATGGAATTTATATTGATACCGTAATGAATGCATAATGATGATCCAATATCGGGATAATACTTTCCCTGGTGGCCGTGAGGAGAAAAGATTAGATTCATTTATTAATATGTTCTTTTAGAATCATTTTATATATGTTAAATTTAAGATTAGAATATAAAAGAACTATATTGATCCTATATCAAGTTATAGAATGTGGCAGTCAAGTAAGATTTCCTTAACAAATTCCGCTACAGTCCTAATAGCCAGTAATTTAGTTATGCGGTGTCATTTGTAACAATTTATATATACATTTTCTAATAAAGATATATATGTATGACTAACCAGTAATTCTGGTTGTTTAGAACGGTATTAGCTTAGATATTGTTTCCTCAAAACCAATTTTGACTGGTAACTGAGGTAACTCAGCATAGGGATGTGTACATTGTGCATGACTCGCCATTAGGCTTTCTTGTTGGTCCGGCTTCAGCTTCTTCTATCTAAACCTTATTCTATCGTGGTTTTATTCACGGATAACATCATCTCTTGTCATAGATCTTTAGTTAAATCCATAACGCAGCGTAGAGATAAAATTGAAACATATATGCAAGACAATGAGTGCCTATTTTGCTCCGTCCCCCGCGCCCCATGGATTATAAGAAATCTGCCTTCACGTGGCATAATCCGTAAGTATTCAGAAATGAAGAAACTAAACGATAAATCGATAATAATCGCAATAAAATTATATTTAATTGGGGGTAAGTGATCTCCAGATACACAATTTTTACGGTATCAGCTAAATTTACGTTTCAGGTTAACCTCATTGGTGCAACAGCTCTAATGACACCGCATCTATAACTGCTATTCTAACACCCTGTACGACACCGCATGAATATAGGGTATCCTACAGGGTACGATAATAAAAAAGCATTAGCTTTACAAAAGAGAACATTTGTGTAGTTAATAAAGTCTCTCAATATAAGTTAGATTATAAATGTCTCTCGAATGATTAGAATTTACTTGTAAGTAAACATCAGGGATGATAGTATCCTCCATGTAAGAGAGATATTCAATAGATTTCCATATAGGGATGACTCCATCGAGACCCAATCGAGTAAATAAAATGCGACTGCCACATTATAATAATACAGCAAATATTTATAACAGGATCAGTTGATTAATAGTGAGAATTTCATGTGGAAGTCACGGCCACCTCTGATCACAGTATTCAGAGGACTATGATCAGAGGCACTCTCTTTTATCATATTAATAAGTACCTAGAATAGAACCTCAAAATGATAGCACACCGCGGGGCGGTACCACCTTCTTCCACATAAAAACGGCACCGCGGTTTCCAGAATAGATCATCAAGTAGGAGTATGAATATACTCAATAATATTAGTGATATATACAGGAGCGATATATAATCCTAAATTAAGGATAATATAATGCGAGGTGGCCGTGAATTTAGGGAAAATATTGGATATCCCTAATTATAATTTATCAGAGATGGAATAATTAGGAATATCATTATAATTTAATTTAGTATTATAGTTTATGTGTATCTGTATGGAGAATAATATAATACTAAATAAATGATCACATATTAATGTATAAAAATATAAAACATAAATATCCCAGCCAGGATGTATTAAATGATCTCTATATATAGGAGCATCTCTTAATACTATAATATGCGTAATATTTATAATAATTTTATGATATCAGTTTTAGTATTATATATCAGAAATAAAAGAGTATATGTAATATAATGTAATATAATATTAGGGTTAATACCCCTCGTAAGCCATTGGATAACCTCTAATACGACTGCCACATGATATCCCTAGATCAATTATAATTGTAGGGAGATTAATATAATTCAACTGTATTGAAAAGCAAGTATGATTTCTCTTTATCAATATAATGTAAGAACAATATTGACTGCCCCTCCTTTAGGGAGTGGAGTTTAATAAAAATATAGGGCACCGGGAAGCCATAGGTTCATAAAAGTGATATCCCTCCTCGGCGAGGGTTTATTTGATACCGTAGCTAATAACACAAGATAGGTAATTTAATTGGGAATACCGGGCTATCTATACAGCTATGTATAATCAATATAAATGAGACCCATGATACAATTAGTGCGGGTTATGAGTTATTATATATATATTTCTATGGTCCATATATATAGAGACTAATTTGTTTATAGGGCTCGAGGGATCAAGGAAGATTTGATTTGTATTGGCTTGCCTGATGAATAGTATGTGCTTATAGTCGTAGGTCTTGTCCTCTCATCCAAGGGTAGTGTATGCTTTTGTCGGGGTTGCAAGTACTGTGTAGAGTGTGAGTGAATAAAGATGAGAGGCTCAGCCAAAGTAAAGCCATAGGCACGTGCCGTTGGCCACAATAGCATTATATAAAAATTGACATATCATCTGCCGAATTAGCGGGAAAGAAAGGATACGTCAACGTGTTCGAGTCATTAATTAGGATAAAGGTAAGAAGAGAAGAATTGAAGATTTATTAGAGAAAATGCACACAATTTTTACGGTATCATCTAAATTTACAGGATTGTCTTTTAATGACACCGCATCATGGGTGCAACAGCTATTATGACACCGCATCTATAACAGCAATTATAACTTGTAAAGACAATAAGAAAGCATTGTCTTTACAAAAGATAACATTAGAGTCTAATTCAGAAATATATCAATATAAGTTAGATTATAAATGTCTCTCGAATGATTTTAATTTACTTTTAAGTAAACATCAAGGATGAGAGTTTGGAGGGTATAAGAGATATATTCAATAAATATAAGGTTTTTATGAATAAAAACGATCGAGACCCAAAAAAATAGATACGATATTAAATAATATGCGACTGCCACATTATAATAATACAGCAAATATAAATAATATTATAGGATCAGAGTCTGATTATTTGATTAATAGTGAGAATTACATAAACAATTATCTGGTTATATTAATAATACTCTACCTAGAATAGAACCTCAGAATAATAGCAATATGACACCGCATCTTCCAGAATAGATCATCAAGTAGGAGTATGAATATACTTCAGAAAATGATATAAGTGATATATACAGGAGCGATATGTCCTCTATTTTCTCTGAAATAAAAAATTATGTAATGCGGGGGAGAGTATGCCAAAATATTTGATATCTCTAATTATTCTAATCTTTCCGATATTGAATTATTAGGAATATCAATATTATTGAGTATTATAGTTTTAATTATATCTGTATGCAGGATTATATTATTCTTATTAAATGATCACATATTAATGTATTATAATATAATACATAAGTATCCTACTATTTATAAAATAATATCTCTATATAGGAGCTTTTCTATATGGAATCTTGTTATAAGTATTATATTTGTTATAATATCATTAATATTAATTTTAATTGTTTGTTTTAATTTGATATTTTAGATATATATATAATAGTCTTTATGATATAATAAATAAAACATTATATGTAATATAATATTATTTAATATATCATATTAGGGTTAATACCCTCCCCACCCTAGGATAAAAACGACTGCCACTATTTAGATTTCTTTGACTAAATCTAATTTTACATCTGCCGAATTAGCGGGAAAGAAAGGATACGTCAACGTGTTCGAGTCATTAATTAGGATAAAGGTAAGAAGAGAAGAATTGAAGATTTAGAAGAGAAAATGAAAATTATTGAGATATTATCATTAATAATACCTTTATTAGTATCAATAGCTTATTTAACTTTAGCGGAAAGAAAAATAATGGGAAGTATGCAAAGACGGTTAGGACCGAATAAGATAGGTTTACTAGGAGTATTACAGCCATAAGCGAGTGGAAAAAAATAAGACTAAAAGCTGGGAAGTATATGATAATCAGCAGGAATACCTAAACGATCATACGTCTTACATAGAAATATGAAAATATGATCTATTTACTTGATACCGTAAATGAACCGAACTGATACCGTAAAACTATATATTATAATTTTGATAGTAATCATAGATTAGAATATATTGATACCGTAAATACATATGGGTTCAATTATCAATATATGAGACCGTAGAGTTCCATAAAAAGCATGTAGCATTGATCAAAACGAGAAAATTGAGCCCGGGACTTGTGGTATATATAAAATGAGACCTTTTATTATTATGGTTCTTCTAACCATACCATGCCGTGAACGAATATCATTTCCTAAATTTTTGTAACTGGGCTAGGTTTGGTATGAAAGACAAATACTAAATATAGATCAGCCCTGCCCACCCTCCGGTGGCCTCCCCTTCACATACGGACGATCAGCCCTTTTAGTTTAGTTCTCCACTAGGACTCCAGGGATGGGCGAAGAAGGACATTAGGACCTCTGAAGAGATGAAAGTAAAAGTACAGGGACCCCGCAGGGATATGATATTGTACAGGCGAATAATGGTAACTGCCACAAAATTATAGTGAAGCTGAGAAAGAAGAATTTTTATTATGGTAAATCATTATCAGGGTTCACCTCTGATCACAGTATTCAGAGGACTATGATCAGAGGCACAATACAGGTATAGCTTAGTTTAGGATATCATATAATAATTAAGTAAAGTTGCGGATGGGTTAAAATTAGTAATAAAGGAGACGATATTAGTTTCACAAGGAAATAAGGTATTATTTTTATTAGCTCCATATGTAACATTAGTATGTGGGATAATATCATGGGGTGTAATACCATTTAGTAGGGGGATAATAATAGAGGATATAGGATATAGTACATTATATATATTATTAATATCGGGGATAGGTGTATTAGGGATAATATTAGCAGGTTGATCAGCTAATTCAAAGGTTTAGGGTTAAAATAAAATAAACAATATGCTAAGAGCTTAGAATTAGCAGGCAAAGAGATACCTCAATGATCAGACGTTTATTTAAGAAATGGTCTAATTATACTTGATACCGTAAAGGAGCATAGAATATATTCGCCTCCTCCTCCGGTGGGGCCGGTCATGTAATATCGTGGGTGCGACATAGGATGGGCCAGCTCACTTTACAAAGTAAAGTAAGCTCCCCCGGATGGGCCAGCTCATTTTCCCGAAGGGGAAACTCCCCCGGATGGGCCAGCTCACTTTACAAAGTAAAGTAAGCTCCCCCGGATGGGCCAGCTCATTTTCCCGAAGGGGAAACTCCCCCGGATGGGCCAGCTCACTTTACAAAGTAAAGTAAGCTCCCCCGGATGGGCCAGCTCATTTTCCCGAAGGGGAAACTCCCCCGGACGCATAGTATGGGGAAGTATAGAATTGGCTTAACTCTAGGAATAAGTATGATGTAAAGATTGAGACAAAACATAACTATGAACGGTGGATGACTGCCACATAAAAAGGATTAGATAAGCTAAACCATCAGGGCACCCCATATAGATTTCCATGTGACTGCCACAAATTCATCTAGGGATAGAGAGAGACAGGCAAACAATAGGGGGGGATAGAAATTTTGTCAGTTTTATGGTAGTCTGAGTAGAGAGACCTGAGTAATTCAAGAAATGATCTCTGATAAAAGATTATATGTAATCTTATGGATTGACAATAAGGGCTAAATATGCATTATTAGGGTCGTTAAGGACAACAGCTCAGTTAATATCATACGAGGTAGTAATAGGGCTAATGGTAATAATGGTAGTGATGTTAACAGATTCGCTGAATTTTATAACAATAATAGAGGCGCAAAGAGTAATATGGAATATAGTACCAATAATACCAATATATATAATATGGATGATAAGTGCTTTAGCAGAAACAAATAGAGCGCCCATGGACTTACCAGAAGCTGGATTCGGCTTAAATAGATCATAATATGCTGAAATACAATAAAATCAGCGGGTAAAAACCTAAGAGATTTAATATGATTGATCATAGATCAAGAGAAAATCCAAGATTTAATCAGCTCAAAGTAGGATCTTCAGTATATTTACTAGGACCCTCGCCTATGGAATAAGGGGAGAGTATTCTTATTTTACTATTATGCCAGTTAACCACACCTTCTAACTATATTCGTAGAATATCGGACCCTCCTCGTATGTAACATACCATACCACCGGCTGAAGGATATTACACATATTCCCTGGTTGAGGTGAAGGGAGACACGGTGTCTTCACAATATGGGCCAACCACCCTCTCCCCGGGGATGGCTCCTGCGACGGGACCGAAAGATTTGGTATCAAGCTAAGTGAAGAAACTAAACAGCTAATAGCGATGAAATATAGTAAAAAGGATTCATAATGAACTCCAGTATCAAGTGAAGGATATTGTACAGGGGGTATCGGGCAATCATCTGATTTCGGAATCAGAATTAGTGGCAGGATTTCAAACGGAGCATTCTGCATTATCATTTGCATATTTTTTTTTAGGGGAGTATGGGAATATAATATTAATATGTACAATAACCGCGAATTTATTTTTAGGTGGCTATAGTATATTTGGTATAAATTCCGGTATAATATTAGGGGTTAAAGTATCAATACTTTTATTTGTGTTTATATGAGTAAGGGCAACATTACCTAGGATGAGATTTGATCAATTAATGACTCTAATGTGGACAAGATTATTACCATTAGTACTAGGGTATTTTGTGTTAATATCAAGTATAATGGTAGTGATATAGGACGCATACTTTTCATAGAAAAGTATGCTCCCCCGGACGGGCCAGCTCATTTTTCCCTTCGGGAAAACTCCCCCGGACGCATACTTTTCATAGAAAAGTATGCTCCCCCGGATGGGCCAGCTCATTTTTCCCTTCGGGTAAACTCCCCCGGAGTCATACTTTACTACGTAAAGTATGCTCCCCCGGAGCCGTATTCCCACTGAAGGGAGTCAAATACGAAGAGCGTTCTTAACTTAATGGATAAAGTGTTAACCTTCGAAGTTAATAATAATGGTTCGAATCCATTAGAACGTAGGGGCCGGCCGAGTCTTCCACGCCCAAGGGTTATAACTTAATGGTAAAGTGCTTGGCCGATAATCAAGCGATAATGGTTCGATTCCATTTAATCCTAAAAGAGAAAAGAATGTCTAGAGTAGGAGGAAATAACATGAAAAATATAATAATATTAATTATAATGACAACGTTAATTGTATTTTTATTATTATTTGTAAATATTATACTGGGTGATAATAAACCAAATATCAATAAATTATCACCCTATGAATGTGGATTAATACCATTAGGTGATTGTCGAGCTAGCTTAAATATACAATATATATTAGTAGCGATATTATTTATAATATTTGATATAGAGGTAATAGTATTATTACCCTATGCAGTTACAATTAATAATATGTACACATATTGGATAATGATAATATTTATAATAATATTAACGATAGGATTTTATTATGAGATAAGTAAAGGAGCATTAAAATATGTATCAATGGGAGATTAGCTTAATTGGTAGAGCGAATACTTTACACGTATTTGGAAGTTGTTCGATTCAACTATTTCCTAGCCCCCCTGTTCGCATACTATGTTCAGGGGCCGTCCGACTGAACAGGGCTGCATTAGCCTCCTCCTATGGTATGTAACATACCACCGGTGGGGGCGAGGGGGCTAGGGCAAGGGAAATATGCTAAGAGGTATAGCGATCTGATTGTAAATCAGATGACTTTAGTCATTAAAGGTTCGAGTCCTTTATTTCTCACAGCGGGATAATAGCTTAATTGGTAAAGCATACCGCTCATAACGGTAAAGATATAGGTTCGAATCCTGTTTATCCTAGGAAAAATAGCCTAAAGGTAAGGCAAAAGTTTGCTAAACTTTGGATAAATTATATCTTTAAAGGTTCGAGTCCTTTTTTTTCCAGAATAAAAAGAAAGATGTATTTTAAGGTGCAGGGGGATGATTTCTCAAAAATAAAATATCAAAAGATACCAAGGAGAAATAAAGGACTAATTTAGGAAGATAAGTCAAAGAAAAGAGAAAGGATAAATGATAGAAATACTAGGGGAAAATAAATAATAAACCAGTAGAATCCTAGGGGAAACCCTAAGTAAGTACCCTTTCAACAGAAACATCTAAAGTAAAAGGAGGAAAAGAAATCAACCGAGATAACCTAAGTAGTGGTGAGCGAAAGGGAAAAGATCCATAGTCCGGCCTGAATAAGAAGCATAGAGGGAGAAACACCCGTATTCAGGAAGGAGAAAACAAGTAGAATGAGAGAAAACTAATTCGAAAAAAGGGGAACCATCCTCTAAAGGTAAATAAGTAACTTTGAGCGATAGAGAATAGTACCGTGAGGGAATGACAAATAATACTAAAACAATGGAAGGGAAAAACAATCTTTCTCTATCAACAGGTATAATAATACCAACTTTAAAACAATATAATAATTTATCCGACAAAAATGTATTTATTGAGACCGTAATAGAATTAAAAGATAAACCTTTAATTTATTGTATTCATCGAAATGATACTCTAGATTTATATGTAGGAAGAATCAAGGATAGAACCAGAAGTAAGATTTTATAATCATTTAATAAGTGGAAGGGATTCTAATAGACACCGCATCTTCAAAGAAGTTTTGAAAAATATGGTAAACAAAATTTTACTTTATATATTTTAGCTTGGGTAGAATTATCTTCAGCTAAAACTGCAACGAGAAGAAATAATGATTTCTTATGAACAAAAATATATTGATTTATTAAAACCTACTTATAATTTTAGTCAATTAGCGGGAATAAACAGATTAGGTATAAAACATTCAGAAGCAAGTAAAGAACTTATAAGTGAAAGAATGAGAGGTGGCCGTAAAAAATATGGGTCCCAATTAATAAAGGTATAAAATTAAAGGATGAAGCAACAATTAGCTTCAAGGTCTAAACATAGAAACGGTATATTTTTATGATGATTATAATAATTTAGTAACTATATATGATAGTAAAAATATACTTGTAGAGGTGAGAATTGTAATAAAACAAATTTGTTAAATTGTATAAAAACAGGAAAATTGTTTAGAGGTTGGTTAGTTTGTTATAAACCAATAAGATAGAGGGGTTTATACCCTTTCCCTCCCCCCGTTTATAGTAATAAAATTACAAACGTTCCCGTTATTAGGCAACTAATAACTTAGACTAAGCTATATGCTGGAACTCCCTAGTGGATGATCAGCAGGAAAGAGCCTCAGAGACTAGAAGCTAGACTCCCATAATAGGGAATAAGATATAGTACACAATCAATAAATTGATTAGGCGTTGAAAAGAAAGTAGCTAACTGGTGAAAGAGATCCGGAATAAGTAAGTTTAGAAGGGTTTGAAAGTTAATAACTAACATATTTACCTTTGGTATAATGGGTCAGCGATTTGATTCCTGAAGCAAGCAGAAAAACTATATGAAAATGGTAGTAAAGTTTCAGTAATCAGACCCGAAACCAAGTGATCTTACCATGAACAAGTAAGGAGACTGAACGGTAGTCTGTAGCAATAGACACCGAAGATTTGTGGTAGGGAGTGAAAAGCTAATCTCACTTGGAGATAGCTGGTATTCCGCGAAAACTATTTAAGTAGAACCTTATAATATTTTGGCGTGGATCGAGTCGAGCACTGGATACAAAGTGAGTAATCACTAAAATTAATTAAATATAAAATAAAAATGATACCGTATAAAATAAAATGATACCGTATAAAAAAAAATGATACCGTAAAAGAATAAAAAAATTGAAAGATAATAAAAAAATTGAAAGATAAGAAAAAAATATAAAAGAAGAATTGAAAGAAAAAAATATAAGAATTGAAAGAAAAAAATATAAAAGAAGAATTGAAAGAAAAAAATATAAGAATTGAAAGAAAAAAATATAAAAGAAGAATTGAAAGAAAAAAATATAAGAATTGAAAGAAAAAAATATAAGAATTGAATAAAAGAATAAAAGAATAATAAAAAAGTGAGAAGAAGTTGAAT
>CAUYXC010000005.1:0-13850 GCA_963576905.1 Mystacides longicornis | reverse complement strand
ACCTAGGGCCTGGATCCGCCCTTGTCACAAACAATGCACGATGAAGATCGGCACAATTGAGAGCTCTTGTTACTTCCCTATGCCTCTAGTGGTCGGTTTAAAGGGAGAACGTTTATCATTTTCTTTTACATTCATTTTTTACATGTGTTTTTTTTTTGCGTTTAAGGCCTATTACCGTTAAATTATGCCCTCTTGGCCGGCCTCTCCTTTTTCTTATGGTTGGTAATTTAATTGTTTTAGTGTTATTATAATGTTCATTATCCTGCAAATCTATCACCTCTGCTTCATTTTCACTCACTTCTAATGTTTCAACAATCATTTCTTCATCATAATTTAGTTTTTGTTTTCTTTTATCGAAGTCAGTTATCGGCTTTAATATATATTGCTCACTTTCTAATTCTTCTAGCTGTTCTATTTTGAGCACTTCTACTTCTGTGACTGTGTCATTGGCGTTTTTTTGTTCTTCATTATCACTCACTTCTAATGTTTCGACGATCATTTCTTCATCATAATTTAGTTTTTGTTTTCTTTTATCGAAGTCAGTTATCGGCTTTAATATATATTGCTCACTTTCTAATTCTTCTAGCTGTTCTATTTTGAGCACTTCTGTAACTGCGTCATCGGCGATTTTCTGATCTTCATTTTTTCCACTCTCTAATTTTTCCAGCTGTAATCCTTTACTGACTAATATTTGAGTCTCTTTACGGAGACTCCAGCAATCAATCAGCATATTAAGTTGGTCAATATGTGCATCAAAGTCATGAGCATTGAAATTAGATATAATTGATGCAATTTTTTCACACTTTTTCAGACCTATTTTGAATTTTTGTTGTGTACTTAAAATTCTCTTCTTTGGTTCTACAATTCCTACAAAATGATCACTATCAGTTGCCAAGTTTTGACAACTTTCAATTTCACTAGTTTTGTAGGTTTTGCAATACACATCTTTTAAAAACCGTGCTGGGACAAGATCAGCCAGGGCTTCATCTGGAATTATTGGCAATGATAATATATGTGTACATGGTAATGTGTTTGACACATTGAATGCACAAGAACATGTTTTTTTACCCACTTTCATAATCATGAATATTTCTTCACGATGCCATTTGTTTTTTACAACATAATATGAATCGTTTTCAGAAACTTCGAAATTTGAAACATCTTGAAATTGCTCCTGTATCAGCTTAAAAGCATATGGTGTAACGAGTTGCATATATGTGTCTTCGCGTGGACATAGAAAAATAACTTCTTTTTTATATATCATGGCATGAGCCGTTTGTTTACGCTTCTGTTTTACACTTTCAAGAAGAACAATAAAGTTTTCAAAAAATGATTCTAGATTTGAAAACTTATCACAGACTTGCTTTATTTTTGAATTAAACGACTCAAGGTGATTTGTGGTTCTTACACCATAAGAACATGATGATTTTTTGAAAAACTCAACCCATTCTGTTCTGATAGTATGCCAATTATTATTATAGTATTGAGTTACTTTTAAATTATTTAAGTTTTGCAACTTTTCATGCAATTTCTTGTACTCTTCTTCGCTTTGAGCATAAGTAATTCTTTGTAAAATGCTCAATATTATGTTTCTCTCAGTACTAGTGATACTCATTGCTTCCGTTGTAATGGCTGTTCTGAAACGTTTTAACACATGAAACAGACATAACTGGTGTGTAGTATCGGGAAATTCTTCGTAAAGAACACTTTTTTCCCCGAAATCTTTATCCGTTAAGAATGTTTTAATATTTATCCATTCAGGATTATTATCTTTAAACATTTGTACCATGTACTTTATAACTCCACTTGACTCCTCAGTAACCAAAAACACTGCACAAACATCACCTTCATTGTTACCATTCACAGACATAATTATGTATAAAGGCATATCTAGGTTGTTTAATTTGTATGTTGCATCCAATAAGAGCAGTTCTGGGTAAGCAGAAAAGCATTTTCTCATGTAAGGGGTTTGGTAATATATACCAACAAGCTCTTGATTTTCTGACACCGCAAGGTGCACAAAGCCATTATCTTGGGAAAGTATTTTAATAACATTTTCGAGGTCCGATTCAGAATAGCGACAACTGCTTTTTAAATTACTCAGGTCTTTCAACTGAATAGGTTTTCCAGTTTTTTCTTCTAAGTAGGACCTAACCAATTTTTTATTGCAGTTTAAATTCAAAAGATTAGTTGCTTCCTTTTTTTGTTCAATATCTAATCGCCTTTGTTTCGGCAATGATAGAAAAAAATCCTTATCAATGACATGATTGTGCTCCTCATTAATACTGACCACTTTCAGTCTTTGTCCATCGTCCGTGATAACCACTTTTATTTTCATTTGACAATTGTCTCTGAATGTGGCAGATTTTCTCAAACCCTTGCTTTGCGACTTGAACTGCTTACCTCCTTTTGAACACGCATAAATTATACTGTAATATTTCAGATCCAAATTACAAGACGCCAATTTTTTTGGACATACTGCTTTCATTCCTTGTATTGTTCTGCAGTCTCTTTTCCATAGCTGTACATGATTTTGCTGCTCATATTGTTCTATGAACTTGTGTAGTTCATTTAAGCTACTAAACTGTGGATAACTATCTGCCATTTCAAATAAAATCCTCCAAAGTCCGAAAAAACACAACACACGGCTACAATAAACACGAGACTCGAGATATCACTTCACAACGAATGTTACTTTTGTTATTATGCGTTAACTTAACGTAGGTAAAATATCAAAGCAAAGCTATAAGCCAAGTCCAATCCGTGTACAAAGAGATCCAAGTCAAATAAATATATCCAAACACAGTCCAAAAACACAGCCGAGTCAATAATTATTAAAATCCAAGTACAATAAAGAGATCCAAACAGTCAAAAAACACAGCCAAGTCAATTATTAAAATCCAAGTCCAATAAAGAGATCCAAACAGTCAAAAAAACACAGCCAAGTCAATTATTAAAATCCAAGTACAATAAAGAGATCCAAACAGTCAAAAAACACAGCCAAGTCAATTTTTAAAATCCAAAAACAAGAAGCACTACACAAACAACCTTAAACTGCAAACGCGAAAAACAAGTATGGCGCCTTAGCCGTGATAATGTAAAGCTATGGTGGTGACATTCAAACCGCTGCAACTTCAGGTTCGTTCCGAGACTTGCGGCTTTTTAGTGCGATTTTCTAGTAAACCGCTAGTTTTGCTGCTCATATTGTTCTATGAACTTGTGTAGTTCATTTAAGCTACTAAACTGTGGATAACTATCTGCCATTTCAAATAAAATCCTCCAAAGTCCGAAAAAACACAACACACGGCTACAATAAACACGAGACTCGAGATATCACTTCACAACGAATGTTACTTTTGTTATTATGCGTTAACTTAACGTAGGTAAAATATCAAAGCAAAGCTATAAGCCAAGTCCAATCCGTGTACAAAGAGATCCAAGTCAAATAAATATATCCAAACACAGTCCAAAAACACAGCCGAGTCAATAATTATTAAAATCCAAGTACAATAAAGAGATCCAAACAGTCAAAAAACACAGCCAAGTCAATTATTAAAATCCAAGTCCAATAAAGAGATCCAAACAGTCAAAAAAACACAGCCAAGTCAATTATTAAAATCCAAGTACAATAAAGAGATCCAAACAGTCAAAAAACACAGCCAAGTCAATTTTTAAAATCCAAAAACAAGAAGCACTACACAAACAACCTTAAACTGCAAACGCGAAAAACAAGTATGGCGCCTTAGCCGTGATAATGTAAAGCTATGGTGGTGACATTCAAACCGCTGCAACTTCAGGTTCGTTCCGAGACTTGCGGCTTTTTAGTGCGATTTTCTAGTAAACCGCTAGCGGCACACTAGACACTCCCTAAAAGATATGTGCTTCTTATACAAATAGAATCAGCCCGCGAACTGTTCAAATCGTAGTGTTATCAAATCCCCTAATCCATTCAAATTAACTAAAGGACAATGACCAGGAATATCTTCATTTTTCAAAGAGAAACACCAATTTGAGAATCAAACAATAAAATTTCACTCCTTAAAAGAACAGTTTGAGAAAATATGCAACTTTTAAAATTGTTTTTACTTAAAATTTGTTGATAAAATACACCATACAGCAACAACGTTGTTTCTTCTATGACACATGACACTTATGACAGAATAGACACCCCGACTCCCCATACTGTTACCTACTTCCGGAATGTCGGTAAAATAGCGGCCTTCTTTGCAATGCCACTTCCGAGACTTGCGGCTTTTTAGTGCGATTTTCTAGTAAACCGCTAGCGGCACACTAGACACTCCCTAATTTAAATCAGTATAGATCACAGCAATAAATAAAATAATTAGAAACGTTTCGCGTGTACGAAATAACTTCATCAATTTTTGGACATTGTTGCAATAAATGTGTTGGATTTTTTAAAATTGAATAAAATAAGAATTATTTAATTTCAGTGTGGCCTTGATTTAATTTTGTGTTAAGCTGGCAGCATTAAATGTCAATTTAAGATGACATCTTTTGAAATACTTTGAAAGCTACAAATAGTCATGATCCAAACCTACTATAGTAGTTAGGTATGTCTTTGCGTCTTTGTATTATTACGAGTAAAGCTTATTACATTATGCAATAGAGCTTTTACTTCTCGTTGGCTTAGTTTCAATACTATTGGAAAAATTACCTACCTATCTATGTCCCAGTTGACTTTTTCTATATTATTGTCCATTTTCAATGTATTCTTTATGTAAATTTGTTTTATAAATAATGCATTATTATCTGCTGTTTATAATTTATCAATACATAAAGAAAAATACAGTTCGATACCTACCGATAAACCGAAATTCACGTGACACGAAAATCAAAATATCTTCATTCTTACTGAAAAGTCTTTATCCTGAATGTATGATACACACACACACACACTCCCTTTTACACCCCACTCAGGGGCATAGGGAGGCAACAAGAGCTCTCCATTGCGCTCGATCCTGCGCAATGTTTATGACCTCCTCCCACACCATGTCCATGTCCCTCAGCTCTGCTTCGAAGGAGCGGAACACAGTGTGAGAGGGTCTTCCTCGTCTTCGGGACCCTGATGGGAGGAAGAACAGCGCTCTCCTCGGCCAACTGTCATTCGGCATCCTTAACACATGTCCCAGCCAAGTCCATCTCCTCCCCACAATGGTAGAGGTGATGGGCTCACGCTGGGTGCGCCGGCGTATAGCGTCGTTCGTGATGCGGTGGTACCATCTTACGCCCAGAATTCTCCTTAGGCACTTCATTTTTTCAAAAGCTGAGACTTTTTGTGCCTGGGCTTTGGTCAGGTGCCAGGACTCACACCCATAGAGGAGAATGGGCAACACACACGCATCAAACAGTTTATATTTCGTCTCGACACTAAACGCCGACGCTTTCCAAATCTTGGTCATGTTGTTAAAGGCGCCACTTGCCATACCGATACATATCGGGAGCTCAGCCCCGAGGTCACCAGAGTGGTAATGGTTGCTCCCAGGTACTTAAATTTATCCACCCGGGAGACCTGGTGACCGTCGATGGTTATCGGTAGCTGTTTATCGGGGCAGGCATTACTCGCCATGAGCTCCGTCTTACTGGCATTGACTCGAAGGTCAAGGCGTGCTGTTTCATCGCAGAGTCTTGAAACACTGCGCTGTAATTCCTCCACTGTCGTACTGAACAACGCTAGGTCGTCCGCGTACTCCAGATCGCACAGTTCGCCCATTAGACCATCTCTCTGTGTTATCGGTATACCTCTTGCTCCTTGCATGGACTTTCTCAACAGGAAGTCCATGACTATTATGAATATGAAAGGAGCCAGTACGCAGCCCTGTCTGACTCCCGTGGTGATCCTAAAAGCCTCAGTAGGACCACCTGGCGTTTTGACGCTACACTCGGAGTCTTCATACAGGGACTGCACCATTTTAACTATCTTCAGAGGAATCAGAGGTATACCGTACAAAGCTAAAATTTTCCATATCCATGGTCTATGTGGGCTGTCGAAGGCCTTTTCAAAATCTATAAAGCAACAAGCGACTGGAGAGTTAAACTCCTTGCACAGCTGAAAGATGCACCTGGCACAGAAAATTGGGTCCGTGCAGGACCTTCCAGGTACAAAGCCGCATTGTTGCTCTCTTAGGACAGCCATGACAGGCCCCCGAATGCGGTGTAGTAATATCTGAGATAATACCTTATCGGGAACACTCAGTTGAGTAATTCCACGGTAGTTTCAGCATTCAAGGGGGTCCCCCTTTTTAAATATTGCGACGATGGATCCATTCCGCCAACCTTTTGGGCACCTCTCCTCTTCCCACGCCATTTTAAATATATCGAGAAGTGGTTGGCCAAGGGTGTCTATGCCTTGTTTGAGGAGCTCTGCGTGGATTCCATCGTCTCCTGGCACTTTGTTGTTCTTCAATCTCATCACGGCCAGCACCATCTCGCTGTGGGTCGGCGGATCTTCACATATCCCAGTCGCCTGAGGTATATTCAGATCCGCCAACTCCTCCTCAAAGTTGTAAGGTGAGGAGGGCTCGGGGCGGTTCAATATTGACTCAAAGTACTCCCTCCATCTCTCTTTTATCAGTTCGGGGGCAGTGACAGTGGCTCCACGAGAATCTCGTATTACCGTCACGGGTCTTTTTTGACCTCTGCCCCCGACCTCCTGGGTGATTTCAAAGAGTGTCCTTGTGTCATTTCCGAGCGCAGCAGACTGTGCTCGCCGCGCGTATCTGAGAATCTAGGTGTCTTCTTTTATCTGTTCGTACAGGGTGCTTCACCTTAC
Source organism: Mystacides longicornis (assembly GCA_963576905.1). Taxonomy (NCBI): domain Eukaryota; kingdom Metazoa; phylum Arthropoda; class Insecta; order Trichoptera; family Leptoceridae; genus Mystacides; species Mystacides longicornis. The sequence goes on along the minus strand of CAUYXC010000005.1, from coordinate 7,060 downwards.
GGCTCAGCTCCCTGTACTCAGACACCAAAGCGGCCAGTTTTTGGGGGTCTTTTTCGCTGTCTCTGAGGGTCTTAGCCTTCTGGCGATCTTCGATGAGACTCCAGGACCCGTCGGACATCCATATTGGCCTCTTTTTATTCTTATAGCCGAGAGAAGAACGTGCGGATTCCATAACCGCGTCGCGAAATCTAATCCAGGCTTAGGTATGACATTTTTAGTTTAATTCTGATTTTACATAAAAAGATGTTGGTGATACAGTAGGTAAGTATGATCATGAAGTGGTTGGTAGACTACCGGCTACGACGCCGGTTTGCGCACTGTTTCGTTCAGAGGTCGTGGGTTCGATCCCAAGTACAGACCATCTTCCTCTTTCACGACACAAGCTTTAAGTAGCTTACTGTGAAAGAGTCAAAGAGTGTATTTGTGTTCACTTTGAGTGAACGCAGATTCATTAAATTTTATAAAAAAAATGATAAAGTAATAGGTACAACAATCCAGTGTGTCGTCACTAGAGTTGGTGGCACCCAATGCGGTAACTCATGGTGTCAACCCTCCTCACCTTTTCAAAGGATGCATCTAGAAGAAAAAAAATTTTCGGTTCGGAAAGGTGGGTTAGTAAGAGATTATTGTAATTTACGAATAACCACCTACATAAAAAATGACAGTATTTACTTATAATATCAAAGGTAAAACACTTATGTAAGTAGGTACTTAGTTAAGACCATAACCAAGAAAAACTCAAACCAACAGTGGGAACTTTCTTACAATGAATTTAGTGTACGCACGTAGACCGTATAAACCGCTTAATCCAATTTCCAACAAAAAAGCCAATGCTGAAGTACCTACTTATCATTTAATGTACCTAATCGAAGGTAAACATTGCCGTGCTTAAACAGTTCCGGATTATCATTACTTTAACCGTGAGTTTTTAAACCAACATCATGATTGTTTAAGAGAATCGAAAGTACCTGTAGGTACCTATAGGCTTTGCGCGTTCCAATAAAAGGCATTTAAAGGCTCTATGATTTGTACAAAATCTTCTACTAAAAAGTACCTATTTTCGTGTAGATAATATGTATATTGATAAGCTACATTTAAAGTCCATTTTGTTCCAAAATACTTTGCATTTGAATGGGTATGCCGGAAAGCCGGCTTCTGTGTTTGTTTTGTGTATGCCCATTCAAATGCATAGCAACATTCTTTGAGCCGATCAGCGCCGGTTGGATTCAGCGTTCTTTGTGCTTTCACCCGAAAGAACGTGAGCAGATTTTGTCTATCTTTGTGTATGAGCTCTTTCATAATATGAATGGGAACATAATATACCTAATATTATGTTCATATAGTGTTCAGAATAAAGTTTGCCTTGATGAGTACTTATAAGTACTTGAGATAGTGTTGATGTAAGTACTTGAGATAGAGTCATGGTAAGGTACTTTGAAATTGTGGATAATGTGGAGTGATAGGAAGAGTTATAAAGGCCGGCCCGGGTGTCCCGGCAAAACAAAAAATGTCCGGGTCGTATGTTTTTTTAACGACCTTTTTTTTAGCGACTTTTCACCTTTCCGGATACCAAATTTACGGAACGACCTTTTTTTAAGTGAACTGTCAACTTTCCGGATACCAAATTTCGGAGTGACCTTTTTTTAACCCTTTCTTAACCGAATTATGAAAGCACCGTAAATAAAAATATTTTTATTGAAAAATGGGCATAAAATGTGAATATAAAGAGATTTCAATATATTTTTTCAAAAAAATATTTTCAGTTTTTTGGAAAATTATATGATTCCAATTGTCATCATTGGTAAATCGAGTGATTCAGAAATAGTGAAGGACATATTATATATTTTTTTATTTCAGCTACAATTTTTGAATATTATTATGTTTTATAATTGATTATTTTAAAAACACGTATAAATGATTAAAATGTTCCACCAGGTACATATATATTATATATAATAGAACATATATAATACAATATGGCATACCTACTTTATAATATGATAGTTTTTTTCTTTTGGTACACAATGACATGTGTATATCTTTTTATATAATATAGCTTGCATTGTTATTGACTCTATATTGTGTTCAGGGTCCCGAGGACGAGGAAGACCCTCTCATACTGTGTTCCGCTCCTTCGAAGCAGAGCTGAGGAATCTGGACAAGGTGTGGGCGGAACTCATAAATGTTGCGCAAGATCGAGCGCAATGGAGAGCTCTTGTTGCCTCCCTTTGCCCCTAAGTGGGGTCTTAAGGGAGTTTGGCTTTTTGGATTGGATTTTGTTCAGGCCAATGTCCAATTTCGTCAAGTCAGCACCCCTAGTATAAGTTTTCGATGATCAAATATCGAAACGATCATCGAAGAGCCCCAGACATTGCCAGAGACAAGATGCTAGAAGGAAGCAGACATCTAGGACGACCCCCTAAGCCCTTAAGGATACATACGCAAATATTGCAAGAGACAAGATACCGGAAGGTAGCAGACCTCCAGCATGACCACCTAACGCTGGAGGGAAAGCTGGTAGCCAGCTTTCCAAATCGAAACTCCCTTAAGGCCCCACTTAGGGGCATAGGGAGGCAACAAGAGCTCTCCATTGCGCTCGATCTTGCGCAACGTGTATGACCTCTTCTCACACCATGTCCAGATTCCTCAGCTTTGCTTCGAAGGAGCGGAACACAGTATGAGAGGGTCTTCCTCGTCTTCGGGACCCTGATAGCCAGCTTTGCAAGAGGATAATGCATCAGGAACAACATGCAAGTAAGCCAAATTAGAAACGAAGAAGAAGAAGAATATATCTTTCCTTTCATATTGGTTCTAAGAATGAGTAATCAATAACGTTAAGTTTTTCTGGTTCTATTTTATGAAAATTTGTTGTTCAGCTGAATTACTACAATTATATCGCAAACTGCTTTCAAAATTCACTTCAGCACAGTCTTTTTCATCATCAGAAAGCTCCATATCACATAGATCACCTTCTAATATCATAGAAATATCATGAAAACTCAAAACTTTTAACATCTTGAGTATTTTTTGACACTCAAGGCAAAGCATCAGATTATAATATACCGATAACTTAAAGTAGAAGTGATCAAAATAACTACCACTATGCTCGAACTACCACTGATTCCAAATGGAATCATAAACTAAACTATATATTTTTCAAAAAATAAAAGTGTATCATTTTGAATTATTGTAAAAAGTTAAAGAAAATATATTAAATAAATTAAAAAAAAATAAAACATGCTATAAAACAAAAAATAAATCACCATTGTGGCATCTTGAAAAATCGCGTTTATGAAAATACGCACAGTTTGAAAAATCAAAGTTTTCAACTTTTCAAACGCTGTCGTTAAAGAGGTTCCCGTCATTTTCAGTGTTCAAAACGATAAAAGATATTGTTATAAATAATATACAAGAGAAATTATAATGACGACATCGACCTTAATTGAGATATCCGAAAAATTATTGGATGATTCCAATTGGAATCACCGGTTAAGAAAGGGTTAAGGCTGTATCCGGGTCAAAAAATTACAAAAGTGGCAACACTGAGATTTGGGTAGGTACAATTTTTACCAAACTTCTATTCAAACCGCTTTTCTTAGAGTAGGTAATCCACGTTTCTCCAATTTTACTTAGATAGTTTCTCGATTCATGAAAACTGTTATAGGTAGGTACTTGGTATGAATGCCGTACCCATACCTAGGTATCATTTAACTTCAAGACAAGAGTGAACCGACCAAAAGAGTGTCTCATTCCACTAACTCGAATTAAAAATTAAAGACAGAGCTATCTACTCGACTCACGGCAGAGCTACTCTTGATATAACGGAATTTTATATTACTATTATTACTCAAATACTGTTTTGCATCTGTCATAAATTTCACACAAACGACAGTGCTTCTTAAACTTTTTGATTCAGTTTTTTTTTATGTATAGAGTCGGAATGGAGCCTATTTATTCGACTATATTTCATAATCATTCTTTTAATAGGTAAAACATTAGTAAATAAAAATTCGTACAAAAATATACCTAGGTTCTCGTAATGTTGCTAAAAGGCTGATCTCAGTAGGTATATTTTTTGCGTGGTGCCAGCGACTTATACTCACGCGTAACTATACGACCCCTCCAAGTAGGTATATAATTTGATAATAATCTATAGAAGGTACCCGCTTTCCCGTGCCACGTTGTCCTGTCCTAACTATGAATATTGAATTCGAATTCGTATAATGAGTGATAATTCGATTCCTTTTAAATCAATATAATTCCGACCGATGCATCTGTTTTCAACGATGTTTTCGGGTAGCATTCTGAGTTCAAACTACTGAGAAATGTCAAACGCCAATTAAAATAGGAAAAATGAAAAATTTTATAGGGTCAAAAGAACGATTAGGAAGGAGGTTACAGTTAGGACGGTCGTTAGTCCTTGTAGTGGTCTAAATTATACCATAAAAATTCTAACATGATCAGTTTAAGATTAGCTTCAAGCTTCAATAGGTTATAGTTGGTATCCAGTCATTTTTCAATTAGGTAATAGTTTAAAGTTTTTGATGGAAAATAAAATAAATACCTAGGTTAAAACTAAATAATATGTAACAACATGATTCTAACAATTCATTACTGATGTTCGATTTTGAAATGGAACAAACCACTACGGGCTTTCGACCGTCTTCTACTGTTATTTCGAAGGCTGGCTTAGTATGATCACTTTACGTTAACAACGTTCGCCTTTAGGTGGTAATGTTTAAGTCTCCGAAACTCCTAATCATGAGAATTTTCGACATGCTCAACATGTCGAAAAATCCCATGTATGCAACAAGTAGATATTTTATACCAATTAATGAAATATAGAGATAAGAGTTGGAAATTATTGAGAACAAGAGAGCGCCCAAATTTAAAGACTGCGACTGCTGTCATATATTTGGAGCCAGGATATGAATATATCCATTTTCGTTAATGTCTCATCTTTACTGCCTATTGGCTTTGTTGGTGCACAACGTTCTAATTATAGATCTTAACGAATATATTCGTTAAGATCTAGTCTAGTCCTGAAAAATGGTCACAAGAATCTAGACATAATTAAAAACTAAAGAAGTTAGGGATAGAAATAATAAAATTGATTGTAGAAAGGGTTGTTGAACAACCTCTTGCACATTAATGGGTTGACCCCACCAAATAATGAGAGAAAAATAAAAATGTACTTAAAGCTCATTTTGCATTTTTCAATCTTTCTACCTTAGTAAATACCTGCAATTTATTATTTTCGCTTCACTATGATTTTGCTTACTTTGCAAAAATACGCCCTGTCGCCCTGCATTTTAACAATCGGCTCTCTTTCACGGTAATGTTCTTTAGATCGACTGTAAGACCCCATTTGACGAGAAATATTGTGAATAATGGAACCGGGTTCTTTCATATTGAATGGAATTAATTACTGAAATAATAAAAGAATCAAAATAGTTTTTGCTGTCGATTCTTCACCTGTGAGGTTAAAATACTCGGTTATATTTCATTGAAACAGAATATAGGAAATTACATATGGCATAAAACGAAGACATTAATATTTCGCAAGTTTGAACGTGATAATATACATATAATTGGCATTTGTCATACCGAAAGACCTCCAAAAAGATGTAAGACAGTTGCAGCTCTGTGTCCCAGGAACCTACTATGTCAAGATGAGACAAAGACGAAGAATGCAATTATTGCGGGTGTGGGAAAAGATTAATGCCCACTTTTTGCCTTCAAACCCATTCGAAATATTGAAAACTTTGGTTGAGTATGTTTAAATTTACCTGCATAGCCTTGAAATATTTTTTTTATCATTCTTCAAAGCTGTGAGTATAGAAAAAGGAATAGTCAAAAAGTTCTGTCAAATTTAATATAAGGATGCCAAACCCGAATTGAAATGACTAGTGAAAAAAAAAACTTGGAAAATTCTGAGCCAATCATCTTACACGGGATATTTTGTTCAGAAATCGGTTTTTAGATAGGTAATTATATTTTGTGCATAACTATTTTATTAGCTTTAAATACATTTACACGCTTTTTATATCGTTTAATGCTTCAAAGTGAATTTGCCGTAGATTTGTTGAATTAAATATGATTTGTCAAAACCATAAGTAAGTATGTAGACGTACCCCGATTGACAAGGAAAGGAAAGAAGTACTTGAAAAATATTATTTTAATAACAAAGGGCGTAGGGACTCTATTCTCGGATGTCGGTCGTATAAGTTCATACGAAAGTCATAAAAATGCTGTCATGGGTAAAAAACCATGGATCGACTTTCGGGAATAGGTTCCCAGGCTATTACAAATCGAATGAGTTGTGCACCGAGCATGTCTATATTTCGTAGAAGAAGTATGAAGAGTATCTATCTTTTAGAAAATAATGTATCAAATAGCTGTATTATAAGGTATTATGACACCCTGGGTGTTGAAAATTGAAAAAAAAATGGAAAATCGGTTTTATGAAAAAAAAAAAAATTTTTAATAAAAAAAACGCGTTGAAAGAACTCGCCTTTGTTGACATAAAAAGCTATTTACTAATAAGAGTTGGTATAAAAATGGGTAGTGGAAGTAGGCGAGTCAAGCCTAACAATGGTCATGGATCATGTCTTTCAATTTTCTTCTTGATCGCTTCCACATTTTTGCAGGTCATGAATCCCATAAAAAGGAAGACACTTCTTCTTCTTATGGCTGGATGGCTGATCATGTAACCGCATTATCGCGGTAAGATCATCTCAACTGAATGTTTGCGTTCATAATTAGCCATCGTTATTGATTGTCACGTCACATCATTGCCTTGGCAGTTGCCCGTAATTATTATGCCATAACATAACAGTGTCAAAAGTCAATGGCTCTTGAAATCAGTTACAATATCTACCTATATACTTTGCGGTATAAATTAACGACCTCAGTAGCATAGTTGTTCATAGTTTATACACCGACTCATGAACAGGAGAACCCAGGCTCAATTCTTGGACGGTTTTGTCTGGGTTTGGTTAACTACTGATGAAAAAACTTTGTATAAGGTTTCGTCGGCAACATGCATCACCGACAACTT
>CAUYXC010000004.1:0-41612 GCA_963576905.1 Mystacides longicornis | reverse complement strand
GGACCCTTTAAAATATACAACCCATTGATTTCTTTACATACCCAAAATGCTTTATCATTCCTTATCTTCGCATAATCTTTGTTAAAAATTACATCAAACCCTTTTATTGTAATCTTCCTTATTTCCTGGCATATGTCTCCAGATACTTTGGTTCTTTCCGGGTCCTAGATGATTTTTCTCTTTGTATAATAGGCTTCTTCTTGGGATGTTGCTGAGGTGCTGGTGGCTCAACAATTTGAGGCATAGCTCTTAAGTTTATACTTTCTCCAACATTTTCGCTGGTGCACATTGATTCTGACCGTGGATGACGGGATATATGCCTCTTCACAATTTTGGGTTCTTCCAATTTCCGTCCATCGTTCAAAGGGCTTGTATGTATTTTTTCGACTTCTGTGCGGAGTATTTGATCTTTGTGTCTTTTAAGTATGTATCCTTCATCGTGCTCTACCAAGTAATGTACTCTTCCTAACACTTTCTTAATTGTGCCCAACTTCCAGTCTTGCTTAGAAGCGTATGTCCTAACTTGCGCTCTTTCTCCCACACTTAGTGTTTCTATAGGTGGTTGTATAGCTTTATTCTTCTCATCGTTTAGTGGCCGTAGGAAATCCAGCTGTATTCGTAGTTTCCTGCCTAGGTACACTTCTGCAGGTGATTTCCCGTTATTGAGTGGCGTTGCACGGAATCTCATTAGGATTTCTTGTAGTTTGGTTGCTACAGGCCTATCGTCCTTTTTCAGTGTTTTCAGTTTTCTCTTGAAAGTCTGAACATATCGTTCTGCTAGACCCGTGGTCGTCATTTGCGACCCGCGGGCCGCATGCGGCCCGTTGCCGATTTTTGTGCGGCCCGCGACGCGGCGAGCGATTTCAAAAGCCAAATCTTGCCAACATCGACAAGGTTAATAATAAAGATAACGAGGATCGGAAAAACGGAAATACCTTAAATTCATTATATTAAAAAATAAAGTTACACGAATAACATTTTGTATTTCTAATAAAAATCTTTTATATAACGTAGGCAGGTATCACTATTTTTTTCAATTTACATACAAGGAGAGTTCAAAGTATTCTCAGTATGGGTGCAAGAAAAGACAGCAATATGGAAGGAAAGGGCAGAAAAATCTGAAATAATTTTACTATTACTACATATATATGAAGTCTTTTTCAACCCTAATACGTTTTAAGAAGCGCCAATTGCTTTTTTTCTTTTCGTATGGCATTGCCGGAAAATCTTCACCCGTAGAGGGCTGCGTGCATCCTCTACTACAGGCTTGGCTCCTGCGCCATCAGCCAGTCCATCGCCAATTTATGTATCTTTTCAACAGCCTTCAAAAATATTTTTTATCTTTCTCTAAATAATAATAGTTTTTGGCCACCTTAAAGTCTTCATCGTCGGAAAACCGCTTTCCAATAATATTTATTTCTCTGTTTCGGGAACGAAAATTGTCGGCAGGTCCCAGAGCTAAGCTTTAAGGTAGTTGATTGAAATTTTGAAAACCATAGTATCGAATACCAATGTTAGCAATGCACGCCAATCGAATCGGCGCGTTGTCGTCGAGGAACAAGGCATTGATGGTCAATTTTCCTTGATGATTTTCTTCAATTGCTTCCTACAAAATCATGCATTGTGCTTGCGAAAACTGCTGCGGTTATACTTGGGCCTATTTTGAAATGGTCAAAAAGCACAAACTCTTTCGAGTCAGAATGCTGTCGTAAGGAGATTTTCGACTGGTTTCATGACATTGAACTACTTCGGAGGGAATTCTTTACGCGCTGTATTGTCTCACGTTTCTTTCAAGAGCATAATGACAAAATCAGTTTTCGTTCCAAGTAATAATACGAACAAAAAAAAACTTCTAGAATACCCCAGAGCTCCAAACTCTCCATAGAAAATTCAATTCGCGTTTGTTACTGCGGTAGTGTGAGGATTTGTGGTGGTACCCATCTTTCACCAGACTTTCATGAACTATTGAGTCTTTTGATATCCACGGAGAGCTTGGTGATCTGTGCTTACGAATTAATATTTATTGGAGCATATTCGAGTACAATATTTTCAACTTTTGGTACATTTTTTATAATTTTGGTATATTTTTAGGACCACCTGATTGGGTCCTAAATACATTTTTTAACGTTTTAATTTTCTCTCTCTCTGGATTGAAATCCTTAATATAAGTTCATTAATGCGTCGACGACTGTATTTTCAAACGAGAGCATCGATTTTGTTAACGTTTTCGTAACTTCTTGATGTTGAGAGGTGTGGTGAACGGGATGGGTCATAAATTGACTTTTCTTCATTTTTCAAAATTGAATCCATTTTTTTATTTAGGGCAAAGCAAAGTATTTTTCAATTTCCGCGTCCAAAGCAATTTCACAGCCAAGCATCACGTTTTTCGCGGAAATGGAAAAGCTCACAAGACATGTCTGCAATGGGCACCGGATCGAACAGTAGGTTTCCCCAATCTCCTTCCGAGGGCAATTCCATTCCCGTTTTTGTGTACCCCTTCGTAACTAATTTATAAATATGCGGCCCATGTGCTAATTTTTAAGGAGGGGGGGGGATATTTTTTCACACTTTCTTTATGGTAACTCAAAGTGATTTAAGAGTTTACTGTAAAAGCAACATATTTTCAATGTACCCAGTTGGGGGGGGGGGGGGGGGTATTTGCGCCCATGATGCGGCCCGCGGTGAGAGCTCATATTGTCCAATGCGGCCCTTGAACAGAAAAGTGTGACGACCGCTGTGCTAGATCATTGGTGGCAGGGTGACCTGGAGCTATGAATTTTTGTAATATATTACAATTCTTACAAAATGCTTCGAACTCCCCACTCTTAAATATTGCGGCATTATCTGAGACTAAGACTTCTGGAAATCCGTGTCTACTAAATATGTTCCTTAGTATGGCTTTTGTTGATGTTGACGTTGGTGCGCTTCGCTGAGCGAAGAACTCAGGCCACTTTGACAATGCGTCTATTAGTATGAAAAAGTGATGCTCCTGGAAAAGTCCTGCGTAGTCAATATGGACCCGTTGGAAATTTTTTGACGGTTCTTCCCAGTGATGTAGAGCTTCCTTCGTGGGGTTCTTTTTAATTTCCATACATTCTTTGCATGCCTTTGCCATTCCTTCAATGTCTCTGTCGATACCTGTCCAATAACAATATTGTCTAGACAATTGTTTCATTTTTGTGATACCTGAATGTGTTTTGTGAAGTTCATCACCCTGTGGCTTTTGAAGATAACTCCTTGCTCGATTGTGTATTCAGGATCATTTATTTTTCCTTCCTGCAATTCTCGTCTTAGAACGGATAAGATTTCATCCTTCCCTGTTTCTTCTTCTATCTTTCTACTAGTGATGATGTCATCCGAAATTTGTCTCAATACTTGAGTGTAGTGCACATCCATGAAGTCTTTTTCTGTTGACTGTGATTTCAAGGGGGCTCGTGATAAAAAATCTGCGTTGCTGTGTAAATCTGCTTTCCGGTGATTAATGATGTCGTCAAAATCTCTCAGAAATGCTGCATACCTTAGTAATCGAGCTGATGTCATGGCTGGCAAACAAGCGTCATGTCGAAATATCCTTGTGAGAGGCTTGTCAGTAGTGTAAAAGGCCTGCCATATAAGTAACGAAAGAATTTTTTGATTGTCCAGTAGATAGATAGTGCTTCTCTGTCTGGGCATAGTTCTGCTCTGCTGTTGATAATGATCTGGATACAAAAGCGATAGGTTTCTCTTGACCCTCTATGATGTGTGATATAATTCCTCCTATTCCATGTGGGCTGGTATCACATGCAATTGTAATGGGTAATTGCGGATTGAAAGGGGTGAGAACTCTGTCACTTACAATTTCATCTTTGAGAGCTCTGAATGATCTTTCGCAAGCATCCGACCAGTTAAATTTTGCGTTCTTCTTTAGAAGTTCTCGGAAAGGTTGTGGAAGCATTTGGAATAATATGAAACTTAGCATCAGAGATAGCTTTTATTCTCTCCGGCGACTTCCGGATTTCCCCTTCTGAGAGGACATATCCCAGAAACTCAATTTTTTTGTGGAAAAACAAACATTTCTTCTTATTGAGATGAAGGTCATTTTCTTGAAGTTTCTCTAAGCACATTATTAGGTTGTTTTTACACTCCGTATACTAGTATGTCATCGAAGTAAATTATAAGACCTTTTAGGCCATTCAATATTCTGTAAATTACTTTGTGAAACTCTCGAGGGGCTGTTTTTATTCCAAAGGCTAATCTGTTAACTCTATACGTCCCTCGATGAGTGGAGATTGTCTGTAGGGCTTTACTTTTGTCATCCACCTTAATGTGAAGATAAGCCTTAAACAAATCCAATTTACAAAAGAATTTTGCTCTGTATACATTACCCAGAATCTCTTCTATATTCGGGATTGGGTCGCATGAATCTTCCAACTGCTTGTTTACTGTTGCTTTATAATCTGCACATATTCTTATCTCTCCGTCAGGTTTTGGTACTATTACTAATGGAGAACCCCAGTCGGATGTGTCCGTCTTAGATATGATTCCCTGTCTCTCCCAGTTGTCAAGTTCTTTTTCAACTTTCTATTTAACAGCAAATGGAATTTCTCGTGGTTTTAGAAATATAGGTTGTGCATTCGATTTTAATTTTAAATTGCATATAAAGTTTGGAACAAATCCAACTTCTTCTTTAAGTATTTTCTCATATTTGTCCGAAATCTCCTGTAAGTCCTTATTTATGGGTTCAATTTGATTTATGGGTTCAATCTGACATCACTTCCGTGTTATGTACTTTCCTCTGCTGGGTGAGTGTGTAAATGCATACTTTGGCTACATGGCCTGTCTTTTTACAGTGGTTACATTTTAGCTTTGTATGATGCTTCGGAATGATGTAGCAATCAGCTGTGTTATGGTTGCTTTTCCCACATCTAATGCACAGGTGATCTATACCTAGCTCTGCGTAGTCCACTCGCTTCTTTACTCTTGTTCTTTCTCGTGCTGTGTTGTTGGAACTTGGATTCTGATGAATCCTTCCTTTTTTATTATGGGAAATGCGGTGTATTCTATTTGTCTCATTTTGGGTTCCACTGCTAGATAATTCCTGGTTATCGACTTTTGAAGTTTCTAGAATGTTAGCCTTTTCTAAGGCTTTATTAAAAGTGAGTTCGGATGCTGGAATTTGTAGAATTTTCTCTCTTATGGAGCTGTCCTTCGTGCCTCTGATAAACTGAGCTCTAAGAAATATTTGAGCAGTTGATTTACCGCAGCCGTCATTTACTGCAAGTGAAGTCGCACGTGCTTGTGAAGCTTCGAAGTCTAGCCGCGTATTGAGATAATATGCTTTCATCTTCTTGTTGAAATGTTGACAGAAATCTGTGTTGCTCTATTAGTACGTTCGGCTTTGGACACAAGTGGTCCTGTAAGAGCTTAATAATTTCCTCGTAGCTTTTCGTGCTTGGTTGATCTGGAGCTGTCAGTGAGGCCAGTAACTGAAAGTATTTGAGCCCTACTGAATTTAGGAGTACGCGTGCGCAGATTTGTTTATCATTGATGATTCCTTTAAGTGCAAAAAAGTTTTCAATTCTTTCCTTGTAACTGGGAAAGGTTTCTTTGTCTTCTTCGAACTTCTCGAACTGTAATGCCGATCCCGTTGATGATGAACTAGCTTGTGCGGTTGTGTGAGCTACTAATGCTGTTACTAAAGAATTTATATTTGCAGTAAGTGCAGCAATTGCCTACTCAGCCATTTTATAGTTGGTTTTTAATAGAAAACACTTGGTAACTTCAATTGCACGTTGGCGTCATGCGTGTATTATCCAAAATGGCGTCCTCAGCGCGTGTATTTGAATTCGCGGCACTTCAATTTTCGTTATTCACAGTTTTTTTTTTCACTATTATTATTATCCCGATCTCGTCGCCAATTTGTTATGTCCAGTGAAACACAAGAATTCGTTCTACACTTTATTTAAGGTTTGTTAAATAACAATAATAGGTTAGAATGAGGAGAGCAGTTAAGAACAACTGTAGCGCGCGCGTGCCCGTTCAGGAATGCCGCCGCTCGCTCCTTTCCATAGATACCACACTACTCCGCTCGAATATCTTGTCTAATGCATTTACCATTTCTTTTGCAGTGGTAGCTTTCTTAAAATAATATTTTAGAGTATTATTCTAAATACTTATCCGACAAACACTGTACAATGGTATCTCTGGCACATGCATCTTTAGTTTTTCACTCTCAGTCTAATTCAATGACATTGAACACATTCCTTGTTTCAAGAATGAGTTTTAATCTATACTTCCAGTTGCTGAAGTTCGTGCCTTCTTTTAATTGTGGCAGATACAAGAAATCAATGTTTGAGTTTTTGTTCGCTATACTGTCTTTTGACCCCTATTTTTTTTTAAAAAAACTATTTTTGGTAATTTTATATTACCAACTTAATAAAAACACTTTAGTCACGTTCTGGGCCCATAACCTGTTACAATTTCCTTATGATGCACTCAATAATAGAAGATATTATTTCTAAACAAACTATTACTTTCAATTTACATTTAAACAGACAGGAAAAGGAAAGATGATACTTTTTAGTGTTGCCACTATTAATATGTTGTTATTTCACAGTTCTAATACATTAAAAAATCGAAATCAATATTCATAGTAAGGACTACAGGACAACGTCTGTCGGTAAGGCTAGTTGTTAATATTTAGAACGAGCCTATTCCATTTAAAAGATTATCTTTCTTTGTCATAATCGCTGAGAGTTTCTGTAACATCTCTTTTTTTATTTATTTATTTTATTTATTCACTTATTTACGGCAGAATGCCTTGAACAGTCATCTCATCAATTTATTGGTAAAAGGTAGACTACATCAGGAATAAAATTTGGTTTATAATATTCTATCAATTTCAATGAGTGGCCTGTGGAATTATCCTTCTCTAGAGAAAATATTATATCTGAAATAATTATTTTCAATTTTCTTTAAACAATCTTTACTACCTGTCACGTATATTGACAAATAATTATTTTCAAAATTAATTGGCCCATAGTTGAATATCATAATATATAACCTATCTCTACCCAAAACTAAAGGCAGACCATTATGAAAAGTTGCGTTAGGTATGGGGTTAGCCGTGGGGTTGCCGGCTTAGAATAGCACCTCTGCTCTTTTTGCTGGTTTTTCGAGCATCCTGTAAGAGGCAGGAAATCGAAAAATCAGACCGGGCCCGTGGGGTTGACCACCTCACGTCCTTAAAAACAATCGGTCAGAAAAGGCAACAGAATTAAGCCTCGGACGCCTGGACCCCATCAGGGGGGGGGGTTCAGGCAGCTGGTGTCCCCCCTGTATTGACCACGACCACATTTTCAAGCTCTTGTTCCTCGATTAAGGAACAAGAGCTTGAAAATTGGGACTCTGAATGTCCGCACTCTGAGGGCGGGCGGGGAGCTTGTTGCTGCCAAGTTGGCGGGAGATTATGGACTAGATATCCTGGGGCTGAGTGAGGCACGCATCCCAGGGACGGGGCAGAGTGACGCTGGCAATTATGTCATGCTTCACTCTGGCCACCGAACTGCACGGATGCGTGGCGTCCCTCTACTTTTAAGTAAATATGCCTTCTCTCGCCTTCTTGGTTGGGAACCTGTTTCTGACCGCCTGATGAGTGCGTCCTTTAAGATGAGTGGCGAAACACTGACGGTCCTTCTATGCTATGCTCCCACTGAGGATGGGGACGCGGCTGCTAAGGACTGTTTCTATGACAGTCTGGATGCAGTTGTGTCTAATGCAATGGAGAGCTCTTGTTGCCTCCCTATGCCCCTGAGTGGGGTGTAAAAGGGAGAATTGATTGATTGATTGCGTTAGGTATTGTTTTTATTAAGCATTCCGTTTTTTTTTCACATTTAAAAATAAATGATCATTAATAAAAAAAAAAAAATCATAGCATATTATAAAAAAAAGAACTTTCGTATCGCCCTGTATACTTACGTATGCAATTTCACAAATTTACGTTAGAATAGGAAATTTTACTACCTATACATAGTTGGTTTCATTCAAAAATACTCTCGTGAATGGAAGCACTGCAGTCATTACACAGAGCGTTTTGTTTTAAAATAATTTTGTGGTTGTTCATATTACTTAGGTAAATAATCAATATATATTTCATAATTATACTAATCAAATTCCATTATTCATTTTTCAGCTTAAATTGGTCTGCCTTGGGGAAAGAAAAAAAACCTTTCACCATATTCTTAATTTACATAAACATTATTATTAATTTCATTTTTTTCAGTGTGTGTATTAATTTTGTGTCCTCTTGTTTGGTTTTTCTTTTTGGTTCTTTTTTTTATTCTAGAATTTTATTTGTTTTTTGTTAGTTGGCCGTATAGGTATTATTATTTTGATTCATGGTTTCTCGTTTACGTACGTTGGATAAAAAAATTTCGTGTTTTAATATTGGAATTTTTGACAGAATTTTGTTTCCGATTGTTGAGGTATTTGAGTTTCCGCGACATTGGGTGTGATTGTTCGTCTCCTCTTCTTAGTTTGTTTTCAGCTTTCGCGAATTTGGTTGTGATTTTTTTCCTTTTCTTAGTTTATTTATAGTTGTTGAGGCATTTAAATTTCCGCGAGTTTGGGTGTGATTGTTCGTCTACTCTTCTTAGTTTGTTTTCAGCTTTCGCGAATTTGGGTGTGATTTTTTTTCTCATTTTCTTTATAGTCGTTGAGGTATTTAAGTTTCCGCGAGATTGGGTGTGATTGTTTGTTTTAATTCGATCTTTATCAGTTAGACTAAAATTATAGATGGCGGGAAGGTCGAGATTTTTTATTGTGGATCCGCTTCTTATAATGTCGCGCGATCAAATTGAGGCAGAAATGTGGAAGACTGTGGAATTAGCTAATGAGTTCAATAACAAGGAACAGAGCATTCTTTGGTGCGCAAGGAGAAAATTAATCAACAACAATCTTCTTTGTGCCGCGTGTGACGTGCCTTCGTCGTTCATACGCTATTCTTGTGGTATAGATGGGTTCCGGTGGTCTTGTCGCATTTGTGGTTCAAAAAAAAGTATTCGCGAGGGATCGATTTTCAGCGGTAGTCATCTGACATTATATCAAATCGTCCACATAATTTATTTGTGGACGCGTGATCAACTGCAGAAAGAAATAAGTTATCAAGTTGGAATGGCTGCTCGAAGCATGGTGGATTGGGCGAATTTTTTAAGGGAGGAGTGCACAAAATTCAATGGCAGGGATGCAGTAATAGGTGGTGTGGATAGCAACGGGGACCCGAAAATTGTGGAAATAGATGAGTCGTATTATTTTCACAAAAAATACGATCGTGGACGTTGGTTAGATGGTTGCTGGGTATTTGGAGGTATCGAGAGGGACCAGGACAAACAAGGGAAGTGTTTCATGGTGAGCGTGGAAGATCGATGTACCGAAACACTTCAGGAAGAAATTCTCAAGCATATATTGCCCGGCAGCCACATCATTTCAGACGGTTGGGCCGCGTACGCGAATATATCTAATATTTGGGGGGGTATTTACACTCACGCGTTTGTTATTCACGAACGTAACTTCGTTGATCCGGCCGACAGGGACACGCACACCCAACATATTGAAAATATGTGGATGCGGTCCAAGGCTAGGTTACGCATACAGTTTGGTACAACACGCGGGTTGTTTGAGTCTTATTTGGAAGAATTTGTGTTCAGGAATACTTTCCGAAAACACGATAACTTGTTTGGCGTATTTCTTAATGTAATCGGGGAAAATTATAGCATAGGGTCGTAGTCTTAGGTGTGTGTCTTTTTTTGCAGTTCCGTATATCGTTTCATTATTACGCAGGTGGACCAAAAAGCAAGGAATTACATTTTATAAGTAACTATTTTATCATAATGTTAATTTTGGGACTAGGCCTGCTATCAATAATTTATATATTGTATAGCGGGGAAACCCATTTAACCCTTAACTACTGTCAAGCGTCTGACAGACATAACTACCCAATTTAAAGTTTCAATTCGGTAATAACTTTTGATGTACGTCATATGTCAGGACATGCCGTTACTGTACTTAATGGTATTTTTTTAGATTACACTTTTTTTTCAATATTGGCAATCAATACAAATTTTAATAATTACATTACATTATTTTGACAGTATGATATTTAGTTTCAAGTGTGATTAGTTGTGAACACATATCAAACTAAGTTTACAAACTATTTAAAGGATCGTCCATATTTTTGTTATCATTAATTTTTCTTTACTTTATATACTTGACAAATTCTACATACAAATATAACGTATTATTTATTGGATGATTGATAAATGCAGTATAGTTATAAAAGTTACCTTATTCCAATACCTATAGATTTAAAAAAAAATAATAAAAAATATCTATTTAATAATACAAAAAAAAACCGATGTTTGTTTAATTTAATATCAAACTAACTAAGTTTACAAACTATTTAAAGGATCGTCCATATTTTTGTTATCATTATTTTTTCTTTACTTTATATACTTGACAAATTCTACATACAAATATAACGTATTATTTATTGGATGATTGATAAATGCAGTATAGTTATAAAAGTTACTTTATTCCAATACCTATAGATTTAAAAAAAATAATAAAAAATATCTATATAATAATACAAAAAAAAACCGATGTTTGTTTAATTTAATATCAAACTAACTAAGTTTACAAACTATTTAAAGGATCGTCCATATTTTTGTTATCATTAATTTTTCTTTACTTTATATACTTGACAAATTCTACATACAAATATAACGTATTATTTATTGGATGATTGATAAATGCAGTATAGTTATAAAAGTTACTTTATTCCAATACCTATAGATTTAAAAAAAATAATAAAAAATATCTATATAATAATACAAAAAAAAACCGATGTTTGTTTAATTTAATATCAAACTAACTAAGTTTACAAACTATTTAAAGGATCGTCCATATTTTTGTTATCATTAATTTTTCTTTACTTTATATATGTACTTGACAAATTCTACATACAAATATAACGTATTATTTATTGGATGATTGATAAATGCAGTATAGTTATAAAAGTTACCTTATTCGAATACCTATAGATTTAAAAAAAAATAATAAAAAAATATCTATATAATAATACAAAAAAAAAACATAAAAAACCGATGTTTGTTTAATTTTATTCTTAAACTTTATTCTTTATTCGTATGTATTCGTTTCTTTATTCGTAATTCTATCCTACTTGAAACATCATTATAACTTGTACTATGGGTTACATGTTACATCTAGGAAAATTCTTTATTATCACCCCGTCTCATGCGAGACACTTGGGTTCGTCTTTAAATGGTATGTTATGCTGTTGACCTCTATTTACCTTTCTTTTTAATTTAATTTTAGTTTCTCTTAGTAAAGCTGTAAGCCTTAGTATAGTTAGCTTTTTTTATTTGCAAACACTACAAGCGCCCATGAGGTGACTACTATTGTCACTAAACGGCGCTCTATTAGTTGTCATTATTATTATGTGTACCTATTAATTAAAGTGATGTGTAATGCTGATATACAAATAATGCACTTAAAAAAACTACATACCCAAATATTTAGTTTTTTTTTCGTTTGTATGACATTGTTCGGACAGACGTACCACAGTAGTTAAGGGTTACAATAAAAAACGAGTCGAAAAGTCTTACCTCAGGGGTCGGCATGGAAACAGACTTACATCCTAATATTTTAGGGGTGGGGGTGGGAGAAAGCACATCTAAACTACTATGGCTGCATGACGCGGAGTGGGACCTTATACTTAGGAGTTGGTGAAGCGGCGGATAGTGACTGAGGATAGGGAGAGTTGGAGAAAATTGCTGAGAGAAGTCACAACCAGTAGGTTTGTACGGATGCGCCACAGTTTTTTATATACTTAAACTGCTGTATTTTTTAATGGTAAAAATTTTACTTTATTCCAATATTATACGTGTACTTATATTTTTTTATAACCAAGGTATGGAAAGCGTCGGCGTTTAGTGTCGAGACGAAATGTTATCTTACTGATGCTTGTGTGTGTTGTCCATTCTTCTTTATTGGTGTGAGTCCTGGCACCTTACCTAGGAAGCCCAGGCAAAAAGTTGTCGCATTTGAAGCAATGTGCCTTAGAAGATTATTGGTTATTATAGGTTGTACCACCGAGGCCCATCACTTCCAGAATTGTGGAGTGGAGGTGGACTTGTGTTATGGATGCCGAATGACAGTTGGCCAAGGAACGTTTTTTTTTCCCACCAGGGTCCCAAAAACGAGAAAGAACCTCTCATACCGTATTCCGCTCCTACGAAACAGAGATGAGAATTTGGTCATGCTGTGGGAGTAGGTCATAACATTGCGAAAGATCGAGCACAGTGAAAAGCTTATGTTGTTCGGTATTTTACCGAACTATAGAATGTTCGGTGTTTTTGTCATTCTTCCTGGATACCAAATTTTCGGAATCTAATGACCTTTTTTTTGGTGAACTTTCATCTTATCGGATACCAAGTGGGAACACTGGTTCGGAATTTTTTGGAAAAAAATTGGCAACCCTGGTTGCCACCCTATGCCCTTAATGCAGTTTAAAGGGAGAATTATTTAAATAATATAATATGATTGTGTGAGCACAAATACACTCCTTGACTCTTTCACAGTAAGCTTGTGTTCTGAAAGAGGAAGATGGTCGGCACCTGGGATTGAACCCACACCTCCGAAAGCGGTCTACCAACCACTTGATTATGAACGTTGTGTGTTAGATTGATTCTCCTTTTGATTTTGTAACGTGCTTCCGAGTGATCATGCTAAACCTTTATATGTTCGAGAAGTATCTTAGTCAACTTTCATATTCCGGATACCAATTATTCAGAATGACCTTTTTTAAGTTTGTATTTGGGTAAATTTTTTATTACAAAGGTGGCAACACTGATGTACCTTATAATTACTGATAAAAAATAAAGGATGAAATTTTTTAAATATCCAGTTAAAAAATTGAAAATAATATCTAAATATTTTTTTTTTTAAATGAATCTGTGCTCACTCAAAGTGAACGCAAATACACTCTTTGACTCTTTCACAGTAAGCTACTTAAAGCTTGTGTCCTGAAAGAGGAAGATGGTCGGCACCTGGGATCGAACCACGACGTCCGCAGTACGAAAGCCGGCGTTGTAACTGCTGGGTCACCAACCACTTCAAAATTACTAGAGCAGAGCTTGTAAGCAACGCAGCGATAAACAATATTGAGCAATAATGATGAACGAGTGGCAGAAAATAAATAAAATTGAATCTTATTGCTATTTTTAATTTGTAGTTAATTTTTTTATTACTCTTTTTTATTGTGATATTGTATTGATTATTTTTATAATATTGTTACACTCCTAACTACTATGAAATTACTAACTATTAGAAATCCATTTGTTTATTGTTATTATTTGGAGGATGGATGTTAATGTTAATAATAATTGTTATGAAATGTGTACCTGATACTAATTGTTAACCATATTTATAACCATTTCTGTAAAAGACTTTAGCTGTTGATCTGCTAAATAAGTAGTTTTATAACACAAACCTTTTCTTATTGGCATGTTCGCAGCGTCCACAGAAAGACCAAGATTAATTAACAATCATAAGGACTGCATTATTTGGCATACGCATGAACGCATGTGAGGCAATAACAGTGATAGGACAGCTGAGACGCAGGACATGTTTGAAAGAATTATAGTGCTCAAGACGGATTTTGTGGACCCGTGAAAGATGGAGAAAATTGGCACATCCGGCACAATTACTAATTTCAAGCCCACAATATTTTTCATATTTTTGTTTTGAATACTACTCATATTAAAAAAACTTATATTAGAATGGATGTGTATCAAAATACTTAATGCATTGTCAGCTGAAACTGAGCTATTCTAAAAGCTTCAAATGTCTAAATTCTAGGTATATGCTGATTGTTATACCTACCCAGAAAGTTCTTCGCTGGACATTTATAATAATTTGTATTGAAATAAAGTATTTTATTACATAAAAGACTGTTTTACTTAGATAATACACATTCCAACATATTTATATAATTATTCAAATAAATTAAATTCATCATAATGAATTTTTGCTATGTAAATAAACAAATCTTACCTACAAAATATGTATTAAATTGTATAAGTTCAGATGATATAAAGAAGTACACATTCCTGAATTTATTACTTATTATTATTGATTGAATGCCTGTGAGAAGGAACCCAGATTTCCCTATTATGAATTTCATTATTGTCAATAAAACAGTAATTTTGTAAGAATAAAATAATCTATAAATTTGCTGCAAACTCCTTCAACATACAATAATTTTGTCAAGTTCTTGTTCGTTATGGGTCACTAGGTTTATAATACATATTCCATCTCCAGTCACATTTTCAAAACTGCCACAGCACATGTCCGAGAATCTGGGCTCTTACTTTACGGTCAATACCTTCAACTGTGCCTACGAACTACAATTATTGTTATAAGAAGAGTTATATTATGTAAGATGTTCATTTACGTGCATTTAATCTAGATGATTGGCAAATCTTAATAGTAGGTATGTATTTGTATAGTCACATTGGCAAAACTTAATACTTCACTCTTTTCCACTGACTTTCCTTAATTCCAAGTTCGTGTCTGTAGCAGCAAGTTTTGTTCAATTAAATAAACAACAGCAGGTTTCTCATTCTAAAATATTTTCAGAAGAAAACAAGATAATGCTATGCAATGATTTTATTCATTATTAAAATAAATTAAGTGGCTAGAAAAAATACTAATGTACTCTGTGCACACAGACAAGGAATGTAACTATACAATACTATATATATATCTGCTCGGCTGATGTGTGGATGGGTATCTCAACACAGCAATCTATTCTGCAATTCTTCATCGGGTCCTGAGAAAGAAGTGAAATTTATAATTAATATGTAAAGCTTTTTCAATATAAAACTATAAGGAGAGGTAAGTATGCATGGTTATGAAGGGAAAATTATTGAAAATCACAAAACTAAATACCTATGCCAATTATTCAGAATATTATGTCAAATGTAGGTATAGTAGTGGAGAGGAAAGAAATAAATTTTCAAAGATACCTGTTGTGTTTGAGAGGTATTTTTCGGCACGATTTTCATATCTTTTCCATATAGCTCTCTCCAGCAAAAGAACTGTTAAAAATAGTCTTTCCACTCCTGCATCAGACACTAGAAGAATATCCAAAATACACAAATTTTTTATTATATACCTATTTACAATGGAATGAATGAATGAAAAGAGTGTGTGTGTTAATGTGTTTGTGTATACCTATAAGAGTCCATGCAGAATGGGCTTAGCCATTATACATCTTGTTGTAGGTCGTGGTGGTGGTGGAAAATAATGTGTACGTCGTGTCTTGTGTGGGCTCTGGGGGCCCTTGCTTCTTTTAATTTATGATGAGTTGATTTGACCTGCGTCTTCCTTCACCCCTCGGGACGACTGCCATCATCCTGCCCAACAACATTCAGCCGGCGCACGCTGATACGCGCTTTTAAATTAGTTATATACTATCGCGACTTTATGCTTTATAATACCTTTCATTAACCTAGAAGGGAACAAGTTAATGTTATTAAATTGTGCAGGATCTGCTCCTGAAACATAGCAAACAGATTAGCACTTACGCTAAGGGGGTTATTGTCTGCCTGGGGCTCCGATCGTTCTTCGCGCAGCTATCGACAGGCGTGGATGTATCATATGAGAAGCCTATGCTTCGGCGTAGGATGTTTGTACCTGAAGGTAGTTCATCTATTGTGTACTGACCGAGATTCCTATAACCACCTTAATTCATCTTAGGTTCTTTTTCTTTCGGGTTTCAAACCCAAGATTGGCTGTCCCAAGCATTTTGATTCCCTCTCTCCACTCGCCTCTGTCACACGCCATCCTCTTCATATCCCGATAGCCACTACATCGCATGTCGCCGATCACCTGCTCTATGTAGCTCTTAAAGGATAAATTAAGTAAAAATTACATATTGTGATAAATTATTTTTGAACTTACTGAAAATGTTTTTTTTTGGTGGCACGATTTTATTTTTAAATGCGTTGTCTACCGCCGGTCGAAACATCATAGATATAGTACTATTGGATCGGTAATCTATGCAACTTTGGGGTATCATGATAAAAATAGCTGACTAGCTGCAAAAGTCGGAGGTTTTGTTTGCTAGAAGTCTGTATAAAACGTTTTGATTATCATATATTTTCGTGATTTGTATTTATTTGGTGTCTACGTGAAAAACTGAACATGGTTAAATCGTGTTGTGCGTAAAATTGTACTCATTTTTTATTTATACAAAAAATTTTAATGAAAAGAAAATAAATATACTGGATGATAATTTTCAAAAGAAATGATTTCCAAGGTATATATTGCAAGGAACACCAGTGTAAAAAATAATTATAACGCAATTAGCTACTAAATATAATGTTTTCTTTCAAAGAAAAAGTATGGAAAATAGAGGTTCATAAATATTGTCCTAAAAATGTGTATTCTGTATTATTCGCTATAGGAGACAAAATGCATAACAAAACATGTCCATTCATCACAAACAAACAGAATTTTTTTAAGGAGAGTATATTGTAATCGGAGAATTTTGCTCTAAACAAATAATACAAAGAATTCCCCCTTGCCGCTAGTCACGTGACCTTCCATACAAACAGTGTTGTCGCGGTTGACTGTATGTTTGACAGCTAGTCCGATGCGAAATATTTGGACGCGTTTCTGCGACTAGGCAACACTGATACCGCCAGATACGTGAATAAAAATCTATGGAAACGTCATATGAAATGACCATGGAAATGACAGTATCCAAATCCATAGAAACGCCAAACGTCATAAGAAATGACAGTTGTGGATAATTCGAATAGAAATGTTCACGACGCTAAAACTCATTTTTACCGGTTTCACTTTGTCATTTTTATGGCTTTTGTTGATTCTTTGAGAATTATACAAGCCAATATTTATTTAACCTCAAGAAGCAAGAATAATCACTTCTTTTGATCTAAACATTTTTTCGCTCTGGTTTTCTGATACATTTACCTCTCATTGTTAACAGAATATTTAGGTAGAGGTCAAAGAAGGATTTTCTTGCTCAAAATTTGACTTCATATTATCAGTACTACAACCTCATTAAGCATTGATTGGTTCGCAGAATCATCTTGAAGGACTAAGATTGCTTTGATCCTGGAAATGTTTCTGACCAGTTAATGATTATAAAAATGTAGTATTAATAATTTAAGCATTTGAAAACAAAGATGTATAAATAGAATGACACTTGTGGAATTATTTTACATGAGTAGCTGTATGCTGTACAGTTCATAATAAATTATCTGTGTACCATACAGGTTTCCTGCTTTGGCTACAATAGCTTTGTAATAAATGAAATATCTTTTCAGAGTTGGTTTATCCTGTTCAGATACAATGTCTAGTAAAATGATATTCATTGACTATTTTCTAATTCACGATTTCTATATTTATGTATTTAAAAATCATAAATATAATGATTATTTAACATACATAAATATTGAAAATGTAACCTTTATTCTTATTCAAACAGTTGCTCATATGCGCAATTTATGGAATAAGTCTTTAATTGTTGACAGGTGAATTTGCATTCTATTGTTTAGTTAAACCAGTTGAACTGAGAAAACAAAAAAAAATATTAATGGAATAAGTAAATTACATTTCTGTTATGTTTATCATGCTTTCGTACGTACAGCGTACTGAAAGTGGTGGGTTCAAATCCTGGTGCCCACAATTTCCACATAAACGACAAAGCCTTTGCTTACTTTTAAAGATGTCAAAAGTGTATTTGTGTTCACTTCAAGTGAGCTCAGATACATTTTATTTAAAAAAAAATCACCAAATTAATGGAGAAATTGCAAAAAGGTGCGATTGATATTTTTTTAAAGAAATAATATATCTACTTAATGGAAGAGTTTTAGTAAAATATTTCCTGAGACAGTCTTTCTACACAATGATATTTATTTTCTGTATAGCAATAATAATAGTAATATAATGTTTGGAAAACTTAGTAGTGAAATTTGTTTATACATAACTGTCGATTATTATTTCCAAATATATCTTGCTTGTCTTCATCATTAAAAGGGTTAAATCAATTTCGAAATTTCATTTGATAGAATGAAAATGCTTTAAATTTGGAATTTCAGTTTTTATACTCGAGGATACAATAGATAGGTATATACCATGAAAATTTTACAAAATGGCAATTCCATTTGTATTTTCTGACCAGCAGTTTTTGACAGATTGCTGTTTTGTTACCTACTTGATTGAAGTATGTCATTGTAATGCATCAAAACTTGTGTTTTGCAAAGACATTGCTTAATTTGATTCGTCATGTTTGTATAAGGGTATTTCTTTGTAAAATGAGGAGAGAAAAGTTGGATTAACAGTTTTAGGACTTATTTTGTTTTATATACTTCCCAGAGAAGTTAATTATTATCACATCGCTTGAGACTGTTTCATACCTAGAGTGCATGAAATAAAACAGAAAGTGCAGGATGTGAGAAAAATATTTGGTGTGAAAATATCTCAATATAAGAGACTGACTTTTATTATTGGACTTTGCTGTCAACATTATTATGGTAGGTATAAATTATTTTCGTTGGGGTCCTAATGCCTCGCGCCTAATTTATTTCCCGTTAAATTGTTTTATTATCCACATCAGCTGACAAACGAGTAGTTTCATCCACAGTTGCTTGGTAGTGGTCTTATAAAGGTATAAATAAATGCAAAGAGTCCTTGATATCTGCTTTACTTTACTTGTTAGTCCAAAAAGTGGTTTTTGGAAATGACTACTCAAGTGGAGAAAACATTTGGCCATTCAAGATTTCAAATGTCCAAACCTCTACAATTATTATTTTGCAATTATTGCAAAAGGATAGTATTCTCTTCTTGACAGTAAATAGTATTCTTTTCTTTTTGTTTCTCTCTCAAAACTATACCCACCATCTTAAAAATATGCGAACTTTACTCTAACAACCACAGTTCGAAGACCCTTTATGTTTGTAAAATCGCAGTTTATCTGTGATTAATACAATCATTTGGTTGTCCGAGAGATTCTGTGTTCTAAAAATGCTGTTATGTGATGAACCTTTCACATTTTCGGCATTACAAGGGGCGTTATACATTAAGGAATGTTAACAATGATGTAGGTAAATGTATCAGGTCGGCATAAATGTATTGCATAGTTTTTTCCGCCTGGGATGTGGGATCTCATGAGCTGATAATAATATGACTTGCCTTTCAGAGTCATTTCCCATCGACATGGATCAATCAGGTGACTGGAATAATCAGGCCCCCCCAAAGGAGGCTTGTGCTCCGCGTTCCACACACACCAACCCGGACATAACCCGCTGCCTCATGGCTCATATGATATAAACATGTAAACCTCTACTCCACCATCTTATAGTAATATCCGGATTATTTTCTACAGACTTCAAGAAGAAAGAGACCAAGAGACATACTGGACGGCCGGACTGGGAGGACAGGACAAAAGAAAAGGATTTGCTCTTCAACGAAGAACTGCTGGAAGGGATCCACGGATGTTGCATGTTCCAATTAATGAAAGAAAAGTCAGTGTTATGACGGGGTTTACCAGTGATGGTGATGAAGACGTATCACCAATTCCAGTGAGTGATCTGCTTGTGATGTGTTTTGTGTGTTACATTACTTTAATTATATGATAAAGATGATAGTGATATATGTTGTTATATAAGTATTATTGTGACTAAAATATTTTTTACTAATAAAATCTTCATTCAAACAACTTGTTTTATTTCAAAATCAAAACACCCGCTTCTTATCAATCCTTTATTGAAGTATAAAATAAGAATATGTTTTATAAGGATACAATTTGTGTGTTTAAATAATATTATGAG
Source organism: Mystacides longicornis (assembly GCA_963576905.1). Classification (NCBI taxonomy): domain Eukaryota; kingdom Metazoa; phylum Arthropoda; class Insecta; order Trichoptera; family Leptoceridae; genus Mystacides; species Mystacides longicornis. Next base: position 21,696 of record CAUYXC010000004.1, on the reverse strand, counting down.
ATATATCATAAAGTAAAGGAAAAATACACCTAGTAAATACACATATTATATTGTACAGGATTATACTTGTTGCTAATATTGTTGATTATGCTTGACTGTCACCATCTGCAAAACAACAATAATTATTAATTCTTTGTTTTTTTCTGTTTCAGGATTCAAGAAAATTGTATTAAATAATAAACAATCAATTTCTATACTTTGTTTCCAGGTGATGTTGAAGCACGGTTTCTCTGCGCCTTTTGCTCAGCCAGAAACGGTGCTTCAACATTTTGTCTCACCCCTATAACAATACTGATACATACCGCTTTGGTTTTCAGGGTTATCGTCCATTTGCAGACGAGTTGGCACGTGATCTAATCCCAACCATTCCGCTTCGGCCTATTGGATAAATAAATATTTTTCATTTTTAATGACCTCCTTTACAAAGCTGTGATATTTTATATTTATTGTTATTAGTGTTTGAATAAAGTTCTGTTAACCTAAATTTTTTCTTATTATTTTGTTCCACATGTGTTTCATGACAAGTATACAAATAATTAATGCTAGGTAGGTGTAAAATAACCACAACCTAATTTTACAGCTGTGTTGCCAAGTTGCAAGATCTGATAGACATTGCTATCATGTCATTTTGCAAATAAAAATCAGATAGAAGACATAAATCAAAAGATTTGCAACACTATAATTATTATTATTGAAAATTGAGATACTAGATACTCAAAAGTAATCAAATAGTGTCAATTATTGCCTTGTTTTATTTACATTACAATGGATATTATTGATCCTACTGAATCTTTGCTATTAGCAAAGATGGGCCAGAATTTCTCTCACATAAACAGAAATGATGATATGGAACCGCGGTTCTCAACTTTTTTGGCTTACATGCCTCTTGGTGGTCTATGATTCTAAATCACACCCCTTAAATTAAAATATTTGGGCCACATAATGTACAAAATAATATATATTGATTGAGATTCCCTGGCATATAAGATGACAACTTGGTGGTCTAAAACAATTTTACTTGAAGATATGCAAGAACCAACTAGGAGCACAAGGTTTAGAGAATCTATCCCAAATACTTATTGGTTTGAAGTCTTACTTCAATATGTTAACATTATGCAGCAGAAGTGTTTGGAGCCAGACCAATGAGAAGTAACAAGAAATTGTTCAGAATTATTTAATTTTAGTATGTATTGGGAGCCATGAGGGTTGGTGAGAGAGAGAGAGAGAGAGTTAAGTTTATAACTTTAGTTATAACTTATCCCTAGATAATAATATATTAAACTGTAATAACGAACTTATCTTCCATTGAAACATGATGTCTTCGAATTCAGATAGAAATATTGGGTCTAAAGTGAAACCGAGTTTGGAAAATGCATGCAATAATTAATTAGATTTAGAAAAGATCTATAGAACTGCTAGTCAGACATTTACTGGAATAACACGGAATGAAATTTGAAACTTTCTTTTGAAAATATTAAGCAATACTATAAAATTCTACCTATGTATATCGTTGATATAACAGCGAATTCATAAATGACATAAGGTAAATAGAAGGCAAGAAATTAATATTTCAAGCTCCAATCGTATAATTATTTAGAGTGAAATATATCAATCGACATATTCACAAAGGAGCGTGTACCATCATACCAAACACAAAATATAATTATACACACGGCATCCAACCTCCATCTCTAATACGTAGAATAATATTTTTTAGTCCTTGTGACTGATGACGGACAGACGATTAGAAGTTTTTAGCCGCGCTTCTCAGTTTTTGACAGATGCATTCACATGATAATTGTTGAGCGAGATAGCTAATATATAAGAGCGAGATAGATTGAATATTTCCTGGGCGATTTAGACTCGTTTCTACAGATGTGCTCCATAGATAGAGAATACAAAATGACAGTCCATTGCCAGTACACATTATACTGGTGGTAGTCTAGATACAATCTAAACATATGAAGATGATCACTCAATAAGCACATTAAAAGTTATTTGTTTAAAAAAATTAGAGAGTTAAATTGGTAAAAATATTACTGAACATGCATTTTTGATGACATTTTTAACCTCCTAAGGCTCCCGGGTACTATATAAAGTACTAATTCAACATAGCCATTCAGACCCAATATAAAATTTTGCTGCCTGAAATAAACGGCCATGGTACTTCTTAAAGTACCAATTATATTATTGGTTCTAGCAAATTTAAATATCCCTCCTAAAACTAAAATTCCGGATAGAATGATGGATTATACTTCTTATATGCCGGCAATACTCACTTTAATAAAAAAAAATATAAATGTGAACGTCATCTGTCAGTTGAAAGTCAGCGATCATGGAGTAGAGACGCGTGTCATGTGAGTAATCTGTCTTTATCTTTAAAATCATGCGTTATGTTTACAAAAGTAATGATATTTTAGGAATATAGTGAATTATAATACCAGTATATGTTATAAATGTATAGTTTTCTGCAGTAGTGGCTGCAATTTTTAGCCTCAAATTAATAAGTGCTTTAAAAAGGACCTCTGGTCTATCCTCTTCAAGAAAGATTTTTATTCGGTACTATTAGTAGGACTTTGGGTTTGAGCTATGATTATAATAAATAAACATTTTTGTTTACAGTACTAAACGAAGAAGAAATACTGATCATTTTAGACACAGATGTTGCTTAGATTCTTCAAAACGGAATTTGGTGGAAAGCTTGTCGCGTTGAATCCAGATATCGATAGAATCAGAGAACATTTATATTAAAAAATACGACGACTTACAGTTGTTCCCTTGCCCTCAAAAAAATACGAGAACCCATGGAGCACACCATGATATGCCTGAAATGGATTTTGTGTAAAAAATAAGTGTAGGAGGGAAGGTTGCAAAATGAAAACATGCGTCAATTTTTCAACATAAAACCTGTTCCCGTGCCTCACAAAAAACAGAAACCGTGTTTTCGTTTTTATTATAACAAATTTGATCCAAATAAGAATGATTTTGAATGTTATTTTGAAACCCTTATTCCTTTCCTAAGGTAAAATGATATGACGAACTTAGAGTATACAGACCCAAAGTCCTTTTTATAGGTAAAAACATTTTGGATTTTTTTCTTCACTAAAGTCTTACTATAGTGCTCAGAATATCCCTTACGAATTAATAAAATGCTTGCTTAACTTTAAATCTAAAAAAAGATGGGTTGTTTGTCTGGGTCTGAACGCATTTATTTATTTAGTACTATTTAAAGTACTCTGGGTTTTTATTATTACTTTCATTTCATAAGCCTGGGCCTTATGAGGTTAAACCATAAATTCTACCTATCTATTTTGTTTGAAAAAAAAATGCTTGTTATACCTCAGCTGGCGTTTGTTCTTCGGTATCAACCACATCGGGTAAAAAAGTCTCCAGGGTCCCATCAGTGGATGCGGCTGCAGTTTCAGAGCCATGCCGACTTTGATCCGCTTCAGCCAGATCCCCATTATAATTATCAACGTTTTCAATCAAATCAATTTTCAAATCTGATACAGGAACAAAACCACCGCTAGTTTCTTTCCTCTGTGGTGAATGTGACATACCACTCGCTTCATCATGTTTTGCTTGTGAACCTGCATCCAAATACAATGGACCAACAGCTTCATCGTGCACACAGCACGCCTGACTACTTGATTCAGTGGAATGCTGCAGCGCCAAACTACTGCTTTCTGTTTTGTTTTCACATTCTCTTATCTCATCTGTTATTTGTTGGTCCACTTTATTATGAAGAGACATCAGTATGGTGGAAATAGTCATGATAACTCGATCACTTACGCTAGATACTTCACACCCGAGGTAATTACCCAAACTTTCTTTCAACTGCTCGTGTATATAGGAATCATTAGTGTCGTCTCCAATAGTAGCCACAATTACATGACCGAGGGCATCCATCAATTCTGTAGTGAATCTGTCAGCATGGTGGGCTAACATGAATTTAACAATTTGATTATCCATTTGTAATCCACTTAATGGTTCTTCGTGATGATCAACCTGGACAGGGCCAGTCAGAATGTTAGTGTTGTCATTGATTTCGTATTGCTCGGGATGAACATTGGAGAGATAATGGGATACAAGTTCTTGTATGGACTCCAAAGCTCTCTGTCTCAGTGGGTCAGAACTAATTTGTTGCAAGTCTCTAAATAATTGAATAAGGAAATGAGGATGAGACTCGTTAGCGCTTATAAGTGCAGTCACTTCGGTGTAAACATTTTCACGTAACAGGTCAAACAGTTTGGTGGTAGATTTTTCTTGATTACTTTCACTACTCGTAGAAGCTAAATTTGGATTTATGTCCACAGTTCCTGTGATCTGTTCCACATTTCTGTTATGAATGGAATTGGTGGAATAATTTCTCGTGTTGCAAGTATTTTTTGCAGGCAGTTTGGTTGAAGACTTCTTTTTATAAGCTCCATAGGATCTTGGCAAATTCAAATTGTTGGAATGGGCTTGTATTATTTCAGGTACAGGGTCATTGGATATATTGATATTAACATTATGCAAGTTGTGTAATCTGTTGTCATTGGGTATTTCTGTATTGGATAAGATATTAAAAGCTTGATTTTGATCCACATCAATATTTTGATTGACATTCAAGACGTCTGGTGGTGCCGTAGAATAGGCAACATCCTGAGACAAGTTCCTCCTGCCTCGTCTCAATGTAGAGTCATTGTCGGATTGGCCTCCAGAGTTGCCTTGGAGGTTGACGTCTCTTTTAGGAGTATTGGTTACTTGAGTGCTGGTGGTGAGGCCTGCCGCCGCACTGCTGCCTGGAGGAGTGCTGGTGTGCAGAGTGTTGTGTGATCTCTCCACTAAAGGATGAGGACTATGAGTGAGAGCAACGCCAGCATTCACTTTGGTATTTCCAGATAGAAGATTTTGTCTGGAATAGCTAAAATAACATCCAGGGATATGTAGAGCAAACATCACACAAAAAGCACAAACAGGTGTATAGTGAATAGATGAATTAGTGAAACAAAAGATACCTTCTAAAATTATCCCAATAATTATTAGCTCTGTTGCCAGGAGGCACCTGGTTGTTTAGGGCCATGTTCTGTCCTGTCAGGGGCTGTCCAATAAGGGGAACATTATTCATACTCGCCACATGCTGTGTTACATTTGTCAAGCTATTTGGATTTCTATTGTTTTGTAACAAATGCGAGCCTATTTGATTGCTCACAATATTAGAAGCGTGAGGGCTGTTATTGAAAAACTGCTGACTGCCCGACATGTTGTTTGGGGCAGCAGACAAATTAATTTGATCAGAAAATGAATCGTGATGTTGAAAGGTATTACATGAAGAAAAATTTGCGGGAAGTTGTTGAATGGTGTAATGATCGGCAGCCCCTTGGGAGCTGGGCACCAACTTGGCCACTGGCGCCCTGTTTTGACTGTGAGATGGTTGCACATTTGTGAATGTTTCGTTATTGAATTGATTGTTGGTCCACACATTTTGTGGCATATGTGGAAAATTTGTTCTTGCAACAAAACTATCTGGACAATTTATATTAGGTGGTGTCGAATGTGCACGTGGAGTATTTAAATTTAAAATCTGTAGTCTTTCTTCCAACTGCAAAAAATAAAAGAAATAATAATCGTCATTAAATTTGTAAAAGATTTTGACTTTTTTACTAATATGTTATACTCAAGATGTTGGGCTTTTTGATTAGAGTTACAAAAGAGTTCAAAAATACAAATGCGCTAAAATTTTTGTACACATCGCTGGTAAGGGTTCAGTTGGAGTACTGTTCTCCAATTTGGTCCCCATATTATGCCGTGCACTGTAACTCTATAGAGCGCGTCCAACACAAATTTTTGAGGCTGGTTAATTTTAAATTGAGCATTCCCATACACAATATAAACTATGACCATCTACTAAATTTATTGAAATTACAAAAGCTTTCTGATAGAAGGATCGTTTCTGATCTAGTCATGTTATATAGGATAGTGAACGGTCTCTTTGAGTGTCCTGAACTGTTGCACCTTATTTACTTTCATGTACCGACGAGATGCACACGCCAGAGCATCCCGTTCCACGTTGAACGGGTCGGCAGTAATTACCTTTATAATGCAACAATTAGAAAACTCCATATGTTGGGCAACGAATATGCCTTTTGCGCCGACATTTTTGCCGATTCGTTTTTGACATTTAAGCGATCTGTTTCTAACATATTTTATCCACATAATCAGAATTCTCTGTAATGAGGTTCCTCTATGGATTTTATTTTTATATTGTTTTTATTGTTATATTATTATTATTATTGTTTTTTTGACATGATTGTGTGATTTGCAGCATAATATCATATTATTATTATCCCCTATCTGATTAGAATCAAGGGGTACTTTGACGTGGCTTTGAATGTGATTTTCACTTTTAGTTTGTTTTTAGTTTCTTAATAATTATTGATAGGTTATGTGACCAGATTATTTTATATGACCGGAAATTTAATTTTTATGTATTTTTAATTTTTTTACTTTTTGAATTTGATTTTTTGTCTTTTATATACATGAATTATAAGGCTGGCTTTAAGTGTGATTTTCACTTTTTAATTGTTTTAGTTCTGTCTTAATTGTTGATAGTATCAATTTTGTATTTTCTTCTGTTGCTAATTTGTTTGTCTTGAAATGTGAAACTCTGTTATTTAAAAGTTTTAGGGTGGATCTTTTGAACAAGCATTATACAGTCAAATAAGTTTTAATGGAGGATTAACTCACTAATGTCCCATTAGAGAAAAAAACGGATCTTTCAACTGTCAAATAGCGGCGATTGGGGCATTAAACACCTTAATGAAAGATTAAATTTAGTGGGCTGCTCCAACAGCCAATAGCACACTAATGGACAATTTAGAACTGTCAAAATGGTGCCAATTTTGTCTGTTTTCATGCCGTTTTTCGAAATTGTTGATGATTCTTATTATGAGAGAGCCCATTTTTTTCGACCAATTTATAATTCGGATTACAATGCTTTCTATAAAGCATCAAAATAGGAACTATGCGGTACTAAAATATCGTCTATTTTATAAAAAATATCTCACTTTTTTATTAATGCTAAGTGAAATGTCAAAATCACAAGATGACGCACGTAGTACATAATATTATTATAAACCAATGGGAATAATCTCGAAATACTTATTTTTAATACAGAAAATAATATATATGAATTATTTTATATATTTGTTTGGGTTCCCTTTTAAAAATATTTAAATAACAGAAATAAAATAAAACTTGACTTGACAGTTGCAGTAAAACAAACACATAAGACCTTGTCTGTCATCTCTTTCTAACGAATGGTGTTTACCGCGGGTCTCGCTCTCATACATGTATAGAGTGAAGATAGCAACAAGTTCAATATTGCCAGTCGCAAAAAAAAAAACAAGATAATTGTCAATTAACCAATGGTCCATTAAATTTCTCATGAAAGACCCGTTTTGAGTTAGTGGATCCTTTAAAGTTATATGTCCATTTACTATTAGGCTGTTTAATGCTCATTCGAAATACCGGCCCTTATTTTTTTTTTTTTTTTTTTTTTTTTTAAAAATGAATCTGTGCTCACTCAAAGTGAACACAAATACACTCCTTGACTCTGTCACAGTAAGCTACCGAAAGCTTGTGTCGTGAAAGAGGAAGACGGTCGGCACCTGGGATCGAACCACGACGTCCGCAGTACGAAAGCCGACGTTGTAACCGCTGGGTCACCAACCACTTCTATTTGGTTGTTTTGCCTTAATTATTAACAAATTGAAGGATTAGATTGCTTGTTTTTACTGAAATCTGCTTTTAAATTTTAATGTAGGAAAAAAGAAATTTTATTTTTGTTGCTTTTTGTTGTTTTATTTTTAATGACTTTAATGTACAAATCTTTTACGTTTTTTATAGTAGTGTTGTTTTAAAATTTGATTGCCAACTTATTATTGTGCTTTTAATATAGATTGAAATTGTTAAATTTATTTTCTCTCAAGCGGACGAAACCAACCTGGCAACGCATGTTATATTGTTTTAAATCTGTGGTTTTCTATTGTCAATGGTTCACCCATTACGCACATATGTATAATAATTATTATTGTGCGGGTGCCTATCCTGCCTTCTCACCATGCAGTTGCATGTGTGAATGTTGCGGTGGCGAGCTTCGTTGTGTTTCTTTCCGTAAATTGACATTTGACAATTATGTTTTAACTTAACTTGTTTTATAAATATATTTTAATGGCCAATGGCCGTGTGTGATTTTTAAATAAATAAATAATATATTTTGAAATGCATTCATTAACTAAACTAAGAATACTAGAAAGATCTATAAGGAGATGAAGAATAGGATGGCGTAGAGCAAAGGAGTGAAGGAATTGATCTCAGTTTAATGCAAACCAATCAAGAAGATTGCTAATTTGAAGACTTAAGAGGCTTGAGTAGCAATAATTACTAAGCAGTGGCAAGTGGTCCACAGAAGCTGTGGAAGCGCTGCAAATTTGTGATTAATAAATATTTTTTTCCTTCAGCATTTTTTCATTCTATTAATATTCATTCTATTAATATTATGTTTCGCAATCTATTTACTTCCTGTAACGGAACAAAAGGTGTTGGAATTAAACATCGTGTTCTCCTTGTTGAAAGGCATTGAGGCACGTTCACATCATTCATTAGAATTGTTATAAAGCATTGTGTCTGGAAGCTATAGGTTTTGCACTGCTATTTAGTATTACTTTATACAACCTATTGGTTTTCAAGACTGTCCTAGATTCATTCAAAAGACAAAGATAATATTTAAAATGAAATCACTTACATTACTCAATGTAGTTCTTAGCATGGATATTTCTCTCTGCTGGGTGAGGAGATGTTGGATACACTGGGCACTTCCCCACGCAGCCGCTGCTACTTGATGCTGCGCAGCAATCTGTTGTTGCTGCATGGACCACATTGAAGCCATGTCCATGGGCAAATAGCCAGGTAAAGGCAGACCTCCAAATGGATAGTACGAGTTTCCCACATTCCCCACATTTAGCATTGGATTGCTCTGGTAGGCAGATATTCCTGGCAACATGGTAGCCACATTGTTGGGAATGTTTTGAGTGAATGGTGGCGTGGAGTTGGGAAAGTTGTTCAAAGTGGATGGTGATGTTTGATTTGTCCTTTTGTCTTGAAGCAAGGACTGACAGAGATTTGTGGTCAGTTCTAGCTGTTGCTGTAGCTGAAATTAAAATGTGATAACATTTATGGTTGATTCACACACAACTGTCATGTCATGGCTCCGTTCAGTAATTACAGAATAAAATCAGTTAAGTTTTAATTGAAAGGTGGGGCTGTCTATACTGAACCGAGGCAGTAACGAATCAGAACCATCCGTCTCCCTGCAGTCAGCTCACCATCAAACAGACAAATTCTTGTTGATGAAATATTTTACTTTTGCTTGAAGTGTACTCGATAGATTCAAAGATCAGTGAACATATTTCAATGAAACTTTGGTGATCTGTTCTACTAATGTCCAGGAAGGTTCAAGTGGAGTATGAGCTCAATACCACTCCTTGGAGGGTAGTTACAAGCAGAGGCGGCCCGTTCATATGTGCATAATGTGCACTGCGCCCCCAGAAACAAAAACAAATAAAAAAAATAGTATTATTAAAATAATAACATTAAAATATTTCTAAAACATCCATATTTGTATTCAAAGCTGAGGCGCGAACAAGTGAGAATATATGCGCGCGCACACACCCTATCTCGCATATGAAATACCGAAACTCGGGTGCACATTTCAATATGCACGAGAATATTGTTGATTTTGTATGAAAATTTCTCAAAAGGCGTGAACGGTGGAGTGAGTGAAACGGACTATCCATAGAGCGAAAATCCGTGTGTGGGAATGAGAAGGAATCCACGTCCCCGTGCACAGCACCAACAATGTCCTTGAAAAGCTTACAATTAATATCGCCCAATGTTTCACTTTGAACTCGCGTATAAGAAATATGCCCAACGGTTATTTTACTAAGAAAATTTTGAGATATGTACGTGCATGCAATATTGGTTTATAATACCTATTCATATTATTGACAGAAGTACCTACCTATGTTGAACCGCGTATTGTGAGTGATTTCCAAGGAAATAATCGGAACAATATTCTTAATATAAAGGGATTCCTTGTAGATTGCTTCGTGTATTTAATCTAACAATTTATTTTTTTCTCGTTTATTGTTGCAATGTGTTAAAAATATGGTTACCGTGGAGTGAGTGAAATGTGGATTTTCACTAAACTTTGTGTTACTGCAAAATATGTATTTTAATGCCATAAACATGTTTTCGGGAGCGACTGTTCCCTTCTTCAGAATATGGACAAAGACAAAGTCTTGACGTCATAAACATGTTTTTGGGTGGTAGGTACCTACATTGTTTGTATGCACTCCCTGTGGTTTAAGGTACGAGCCGCCTCTGGTTACAAGTAGAAAAGGTTAAAATGTAACAAACATTGCATAAACCAGGAGTAATTTTTTTTTTATTCTGGGTTAGGTTGAAGTTTGATGGGCGGGTCAGCTAGTTATTTATAAAATTACCTGATTAGTAAAATTAACCAACTCGTGAACATGCATTTCTTGATGGATATATTTGAAAATAATGTTCAAATAAAACAATGTTTAACTTATCCACAAATTTTTATTTTCCCGACTAGTTTCGTAGGTACACGTCCTACATGGTCACGGGAGACTAAGAAACAGATGTTTCTTAGTCTCCCGTGACCATGTAGGACGTGTACCTACGAAACTAGTCGGGAAAATAAAAATTTGTGGATAAGTTAAACATTGTTTTATTTGAACATTATTACCTGATTAGCTTTGTTATGCCACCACATAGAGATTTGGGATTCTGCCTGAGGGCTATTCCAATGTGGAGGCGTATCCTCTGTACTCGTATTATCTGAAAAAAAAAAATCTTAACTTCACTATTTTGTTGGAAGCAATTCATAGACAATACTGAACTCTCAAATGGCTTATTGATTAAAATGTCTATGGAAAAAGGTGTGTCAATTATCTAATGAGGCCAACAATGTTAATTTTGAGTTGATAATACGCTACCTCTGTTGGATTTGTTGGATGTGTGTCTCTGTCGAATGGGCAGGGCAGACATGGGTGGTGGCACTGGGTCTCTATCCCCTCCACTTGAACTGCTGCTCGGGTTAGAGATATTGCTAACATCACATTCTTCCTGAAAAATATCATCACAACTATTTACCATTTCATGAAAAACTTACGAATAATATAAAGGGTAAATCAGTACAGCTGACTAACAAATAAATTCATATATTATATGAATACAGAAGAGAAACATGAACATTTATGGAAAAAGAGGAATATAGTATAAATGCAACAGGAATATTTCATTAGAATAAGGCCCAACGCATCAATCAATGGGTAAGAACACATAGAAAGCCGATTCCGACCCGCGCCGACCGGCGCAAAGAATGTTACTATGCATTTAAATGGGGATACCCATTTAAATGCATAGTCGGCGCGGGTCGGAATCGGCTTTCTACGTCTTCTCGTCCAATAGATAGATAAATATATCTTACAGAAAAGGCTTTCCTTGAGATATTTGCAACATCAATGTGTAGATATCGCTTATGTTTAGGATATCTGTCGCCATTTTTAACATGCGGTACCTTCTGTTGGATAACGATTTATCTCTATGATGGCTGTCGAAATAGCCTTCACTGATGTTTATAAACTCCCGTAACGCCGTGAATATGATTAACTTTTGACTAGTTTTTCCATAAACCAAAATGATAATTATATACATCATCATTAAACATAACGAGAAAATATACATATTATAAAGAATTAGAATTTTGAAGCTTCGAACAAATCATATTTTTCTTCAATTTCGATCGACAAAAGACACCAATTTGCCGGTTTTCAAACAAACGATCTGAAATAAAAAATCTAAATTGTGATCGAAATGTTGTTATATCCTTAAACTTTCTGTTAAATAATTGTAGTTACAAGTTTTAGAAATAATATTACAAAATTATAATATGAGAAACAAAAATTAGAACCTAACCTAAAAATTTGATTCAATAGGTACGCAGTTAATTGTCAAAACAAGACTTCATCTGACATCAAATTAGGCGCGAAAATGACGAGCCACTCCAGACTGAACCACGGCCACCAATAGGATTCCATTATTACGAGCATGCGCATAGGGCGTATCGAAATGTCAATATTTGGCGGGTTGAATGGTAACAATAACTTTGTTGTAAGAGGTTGTGATTTTTCTGTCTGGGTGGTGAAAAGATCGAAAATAAGTGTTTTTTCTTTTAAAAAACCAGTGAAAAAGTTATCAAAGTGTTTTTGAGAGTGCTAGGTTTTCTTGCAAATAATAATCTCACTAAAACAAAGTGATCCCCTGGTGCAACAAGGTGTATCAAATTACTCAGTAAACAACCAAAGAGGCTCAATATAGTAAACAACATGCCTGAATTTGTGTGTGGAACTGATCCCTCACATACAACGCAGTATAAATGTGACAGCTGCCAGGTGGAAACATGTATCAAGTGTTCCAGGCTCACTGCTACAGAAATAAAATGTATGCAACTGTCAACAAGAATACTCAAATTCTTTTGTGAGAAATGTCAGAAGGGACTCTCAGAGGTACCTTTATTAATAAAAAAAATATGTGAACTGCAAGAGGATGTCAATAAATTGAAACTAGGCCCCACCCCCACCTTGTCCAGCCCTGAGAATATCTATGAAGAGTTAGCAGACAGGGAAAGAAGGGCAAACAATATAATTATTTACGATGTTCCTGAGACAGATAATAAGGACACTAGTCAGAGAATATCACACGACAAGAGCGAGGCAAGCAAAATAATTGATAGTATTGTGGAGGTACCAATTCAAAATATTTTGGTTTTCCGCATTGGGAAGCCAAATAATGAAAACAAAAAACCGCGACCATTAAAAGTTGTCTTACCCTCCAAAGATAAAGCTATTGAAGTTCTCAAAAATAAGAAAAAATATAAAAAACCTGGGAACATACAGAGTGACTTGACACCTAAACAAAGAGAACATCTGATGAACCTTAGGGAGGAGTTGAAGAGGCGTACTGAGTTGGGAGAGACAGATATTACTATTAAATATTACAAAGGCTGTCCTCGGATCACTAAGTTGATAAAAAACTAGCTAATAACCAACTTGTTACTCTACCTTTGCTATATACAAACCTGGCATCTCTAACGGCTAAATTTGATTTGTTACTTTTGGAATTGAACAGACACAACCCGCTTGTAGTTGTTGTCTCTGAAACATGGCTGAGAAGGGAAATTCCTGATACACTCATTAATATGATTGGATATAACCTATTTAGATGTAACCGCCTAGACAGTAAGCGAGGGGGTGGAGTTGCAGTATATGTAGCCGAGAAGTTCAATAATATACCTGTTAAAGCATGTATCAAACAGCAGAACAATTTTGGATTTACTGAATGTTTGTGGGTGGAAATTACGCTGGCAAATCTTGTTTTTACTGTGGGTGGTGTGTACAGGCCACCAACATCAAACATCAATGACGATAATGCACTATACAATAATATTAGATCGTTTACTGATACCACAAAGACTTTGGTGATCTTAGGAGACTTCAACCTTCCAGAAATAGAGTGGCCATTAGGTCACTTACACCGATTTCATTCCTCATCTAGTTTATTCCTGGATATGTACACAGACACAAATCTAAATCAACTAGTGGATCAACCCACCCGATACAGAAATGATCAGACACCTGCCACTCTGGATCTTATTTTGACAAATGAAGAAAATTTGATAAATGAGATACTTTATGAGCCGTGTATTGGTAAGAGTGATCACTTAACGCTGATTGCTTCTCTGCAGGTTTACCTCAAAACATACCAAGGATCTACTAACTATACTCCTAGAAAAAACTATAATTTAACAGACTATGAAACTGTCAACCAGGAAATTGTAACCCACAGACTAAGTTATCAAAAATTAGAGAGTGTTAACGATTCTTGGAACCAGCTTAAGTCTGATATTATGTGTGTCGTAGATAAACATACTCCTCTTGTCAGAAAGGGCGCTAAGATTAACTCTAAAAAACCATGGATAAATCAAGAAACACTCACACTTATAAAAGAAAAGAGGAAACTATGGGATAATTATAGGAGGACTGGGTTATTGGCTGACTACAACACATATAAGCATCACAATAATAAACTGACAGACTTTGTAAGGAACAATAGAAAACGGTTTGAGGAAAATATTGTTAATACTGGGAACAAAGCATTCTACGGGTATGTCGGTGGACAGCTCTCTTCAAATGTGTCTTTACCACCGATGATCATGGACAGTAAGGGAACCAATATCACCGATCAGAAGACGATCTCCAATATATTTGCAGACGAGTTTGGGAAAGCATTTACTAGGGAACCGGATGGCCCACTGCCACATATAGAGGAGATACCTAGAGTGGGAAATTCCCTGTGTGACATTCACTTCTCAGAGGAAGAGGTAAAGAACACCATTCTAAATCTAAATGACCACACAGCTATGGGTCCCGATATAATCTTCATAGACATTGAGGGCGCCTTTGATCGCACTGGTTTTGACATCATAGATAAAGCGGCTTCAAAACATGGCATAGAACCAACTCTATGCAAATGGATACAAGGTATGCTGCGGAGTCGAATCATCAAATCGACACTATCGGGAGATGAACTCCACGCATACACAACAAGGGGCTGTCCACAGGGAGGAGTGCTATCCCCCCTACTGTGGAGCCTAGTAGTCAACTCTCTGCTGGAGGAACTTAACACAGGACCATGCAGAGCTGTGGGATACGCAGATGACATAGTCATTCTTATCAACGGGAAATTTCCAGAGATTGTCTCGGAGATTCTTCAAAATGCTTTGATAAGGGCTGAGAAATGGTGCAAAAATAATTGCCTATCCATTAATCCAGCCAAAACCTCGGTGATAACATTCACCAAAAAGAGGAAACTTGAAGAACTAAAGAAATTAACTCTCTTTGGTGCTCAACTGGAGTGGAGAGGGCAGGTGAAATACCTGGGTATCATCCTAGATAAAGAACTAACCTGGAAAGCTCACCAAGACGAAAAAATGGAAAAAGCGTACAAAATCTTTAACATTTGTCGCCGGACCTATGGGAAAACATGGGGCCTTCAACCAAAGGTTCTATACTGGATCTACAAACAAATGGTGATTCCCATACTCACCTACGGTAGCATCATCTGGTGGCCAAGAACCTCCCTGGGGACATGCAGGGGGACTCTAACAAAATTGCAGAGATACGCCTGCATGGCCATCACGGGGGCATTCAAAACAACACCAACAATGTCCATGGAATCCATATTAGGAATGAAGCCATTGCATTTAGTGATAGAAACTGAGGCAAGGAAGGCTCTCCACAGGCTGTCAATGACCGGACTGTGGGACAAATCCAAGCCCAGGACTAGACACACCAATATGGAAACCACACTGGAACTTGAAAGAATACTGGATATGGGATGTGACAAAGTGACAACCAAACTAGTATGCAAAAGGAACTATAAAATCCACATCCCTTCAAGAGACGAATGGAAGCGGGAGTTTCGTCCCAAGGAGGAGAATAGTGTAATATGGTTCACGGATGGCTCGAAAATGGCATCGGGAACAGGAGCAGGCATCTATTCAAGAGGTTGCTCGATATACTTAAGCCTGGGTCAATACGCCACAGTATTTCAGGCAGAAGCATGTGCCATACTGACATGTGCACAAGAGATACTAAACAGATCTATAAGAGATAAAACTGTTTATATCCTCAGTGACAGCCAAGCTGTCCTCAGAGCACTATGTGCGTACAGGATAAACTCCGCACTTATACTGGATTGTACACATGCACTCAACAAGTTGGGTCGCTGGAACAAGGTCAGGCTGGTGTGGGTCCCTGGGCACGTGGGGGTTGAGGGCAACGAAAAGGCTGATGAACTAGCAAGGAAAGGATCAGAAACAACATATACGGGACCAGAACCTGTTCTGAGATTACCATATGTGTCGATCATAAATGCGATTAAAAGCTACGCGAATGATAAATTCTCAGAGGAGTGGAGGTCCTCACCAGGACTGAGACACTCGAAAAAATTCATAACGAATGTAAATGAAGACCAAATCCACAAAATCTGGAACTATGGCAAGGGGTATATCAGATCAACAATCGGAATACTCACCGGACACTATGGTGTCAACAGGATACTATTTAAAATGGGACTTGTGGAGGATCCCAAGTGCAGATTTTGTAGCGAGTGTGAAGAGTCTATGGAACATCTACTATGTAACTGCGACGCTCTCGCTAATAAGAGACACAGGATGCTGGGCAGTGGATACCCAAGACCAGAAGACTATGCCTCAATCCCAAGGGGAAGCACAATAAGCTACCTGAAGTCCATCACGGATTAAGGAGGGGGAAGGTATAAAAGATCCCAAGGGTCGAGATGCCATAATAGCATATAGCTATAACCCCTATACAAGATAAAAAAAAAAAAAAAAAATGGGTCCCGATAATATACCGGCTGTTGTCTTGAAAAGATGTGCAACTTCTCTGTGTCCACTTGTAACACAGTTGATGAGGGATTCCTTTGATAAAGGGTGTCTACCTAAAGACTGGAAAAAAGCCCTAATTACTCCTATTTATAAAAAGGGAAACAGAGTTGACGCAGGAAACTACCGACCCATAAGTCTGACTTGTATATTGTGTAAGTGCATGGAGAAAATAATTGTGAAGCAGCTGCGTAACTTCTTGCTCAGTAATGGTATTGTCGGGCCAGAGCAGCATGGATTTGTGCCTGGGAGGTCGGTTGTGACCAATCTGCTACTCTGTTTGAACTACTGGTCTTCCAAGTTCGACAGCCAAATACCCACGGATGTTATATATCTGGATTTCCAAAAGGCATTTGATACTGTCCCGATACGACGATTGCTTCTCAAATTAGAACATCTAGGAATTCGAGGCAAACTACACAAATGGATCGAGAGTTTTCTCACTGACAGATATTTTCAGGTGAGGGTTGGGACTGACCTGTCGAACACTAAGCCAGTATTGAGTTCTGTCCCCCAGGGATCGGTTCTCGGACCCGTCCTCTTCATATTATATATTGTGGACTTGCCACTGACTCTTAATTCTCCTGTAAAACTGTTTGCGGACGACACAAAATTGTTTGGTGACCCACTAAGAGATCATGTACAGCTGCAGGAGGATCTAAACAGCATATTTGCTTGGACACAGAAATGGATGCTTAAACTGAACATAGACAAGTGCAGTGTTTTACACATCGGCACCAAAAACCCGAGGATCACATATAGTCTCGATGGAGCCTACTTAAAGCCAGTGAATGAGCAGAAAGACTTGGGCATCACTATCTCTTGCGATCTGAAATGGGAGAAGCATTTGATATCAATTGTTAAAAAGGCCAATAGCTTATCATATCTAATTAGAAAAACCTTCAGCCACTTACCACATGATCTGCTGATTAAAATATATAAAACTTATGTGAGACCAGTTTTAGAGTATGGATACCAAGTTTGGAATTCTTACTTTGAGAAAGATGTAAGCATGCTGGAGAGGGTGCAGAGAAGGTTTACCAAACTGGGAAATGGCCTCAGATGCTTAACATATGAAGAACGTCTGAATGTCTTGGGCCTCACTACTCTTGAGGAACGGAGAAAGAGAGGGGATCTCATAGAAACCTTCAAAATATTAAGTGAATACTATGACTGCCCTGAATTGAAGCTGATGTTCTGCCCCAACCAAAACACTAACTTGAGAGGACATAGTTTGAAGCTAGACAAACACAGTTTCAGGCAGAATCCCTGGAAGCATTTCCTGTCCAACAGAGTTGTGGATGCATGGAACGGTTTGCCGTCAGAACTAGTTGTTGCACCAAGTGTTAATGAGTTCAAGTGTGGACTTGATAGACTAAACAATTGAATACTGTTTCGAGATCAGACATATCAGCATAGCTGCCTGTCTGATAACATTGATAATAATAATAATAATAATAATAGGAGGATCTGTTCGAAAAATTTTCCATTGTTTTTCACCACCTACCTCTGTGCTCCCACTTCTCGACTTATCCGAGTGGAATTTGCTGTGTTTTTATTTCTTTACTTTTAACTTAGCAACATGAATAAATGCGACGATTGTGAAAGAGTATTTGCTTATAAGAAAGGTTTGATAATCACTTGTAAGGTAGTAGAAAGAAACACTTCGTCACCAATATTGCAGGAACGTGTAATTTCATACTTTTTTTTCACTTAACGATAAAACTACCAATATATTATATGCTCCTACAATAGGAATGAAACTGCTGTAAAAAAGAAGATAAATTTGAATGCAATAATGTGACAACCATTCGATTGATGTAAAAAATCACTTTCAAAAATATCAACTTACGGCGACGACTTGTTTCAATTTACCAAATAATGGAACTACATGTGCACTGACAAAATAAAATCATTTTAACAGTTGCTGTTCAATATTATTAATTGAACATGTTGTATTATATAGGTACCTACATAATTATGTATAGGTACATAGGTCAAATGTCACAATCAGTGATTCGCACTGCAGGGCATGTATTGTCACCTGTTCCTTTTTGGGCCCTTCCTAAAGCAGTGCACTTCTGTCGTCGCTACTCACCGCATCTCGGGAACACCGCACACGGAATAAACCGCTCTAAATTCGGAAGTCGTACACATCGGGACATATCAAATCGTTATCAACTTACATTATATTTTGTGCATCCACATTTATTTAATATTAATCTAGCAAAGTGCAGTGCTGCCAGAAAAAACAAGGGATTCCATCAGACATATTTGAAGAACATTGGATTTGGGGTAAGTGCATTGCAATCCATCAAATCACAGTCCACTTTTCACTTTCCTGCTGATCACGTTAGCTGAAAGGGCTTCGGCAACGTGTGAAGCAAACATTTGTTCCATCGAACCGGATAATCCTTGTTCCAAAATCCATTTTCGATATATGTTCAGTGTGTGGGAATCATACGGTTGTGACATTTGCAATTGGTATCTACGCGGGTAGACACAATTTTAAGGTTAGCGAGATATTGGTACCACTGCACCATAGATTATTGTAATTACGGTTGGCGATACTGTCAAGTGTCGACGCATTCACTATACACGGAACAGCTGTTGCTGGTAGGGGTAGCCATTTTGAATTACCTTTGTTTACATTCTTGTTTGTTTACATCGAAGTGTCAAAATGTCGGAAACCAAATATAAATTGGTTAAGCATTCTTTAGATATTTTACATGATTTGGGTAATGAATCTAAGGGAAATGAAGAACTTATAGAAGACTTTATGATTCGGGTTAAAGATCTTGATAAATTGTGGGATGATTTTGTGAAATATTACGTTTTAGTCGAAACGTCAAAAACAATCAAGGTCGATTTAGAACAACATCTTACCGAGTACGATAAATATGAATCGATTTTATACAAGATTAAAAAATTGAATTACGGTTATTTAGATTTAAAAAAGGATGATAAGCGTGAAATTATCAAAAATACGGGGCAAAGTTCAACTTCACAGTTTGTTATACCTAAAATAAACTTGCCAATATTCAGCGGGAATATAACGGAATATCAAAACTTTAGAAATATTTTTGACAGTTTAATTCACAACGACAGTGTTTTACCTAAAGTTCAAAAATTACATTATTTGATAAGTTGTCTAAAGGGAGACGCATTTCAACTGATTAAACATTTACCGGTTTCTGATTCTAATTACGAGACTGCTATTAATTTGCTGCATAAGAGATATTACAACCCTCGGCTTATAGCTGAGAGACATATTGAAATGATTTTGAATATTCCTTCACTTGTAGGTGGAAAGATTCAATTACGTGAATTCATAAATATCTTAGGAGAGAATACACTAGCTTTGGATACACTTAATTTTGACATAGATTCATGGTCGTTTTTACTCATTTGCATTTGTTTGAAGAAAATAACTCCAGAATTAAGGGGCAGATTTGAACTGCAATACTCGGGTAACGAAATACCAACGTTTGTCGAATTATTGGAATTTTTAGAAGGGGAATGTAGAGCACAAGATGTATGCAAAGCAGCTTATCAGAATAAACGGGAAAACATACGAAATAATACACAATGTCATACGGTTGAACAATCTAAAAGGGGGACGTGTCTTTGCTGCAAAGAGCATAGTCATAATCTTTACGAGTGTAGCAAATTTAAAGATGCTGATTTGATATACAGAAGGAAGATAGTTCGCTCATCAAATTTATGTTGGAATTGCATGGGCCG
This sequence comes from Mystacides longicornis, assembly GCA_963576905.1. Classification (NCBI taxonomy): domain Eukaryota; kingdom Metazoa; phylum Arthropoda; class Insecta; order Trichoptera; family Leptoceridae; genus Mystacides; species Mystacides longicornis. The sequence continues at coordinate 1,355 of CAUYXC010000004.1, read as the reverse complement.
GCATAGAGTTCAGAATTGTCAATCAAAGCGAGTGTGTGGGTCGTGTGGCGGCAAACACCACACTCTACTACACTTGGATAAGGGGCAGTTATTAGATTCGGATAATAACAAAAATAATAATGAAATTTCTTGTGCGTCATGTGTAGAGGTACCGCGGGGTATCAGTATAGTTTTATTAGCTACAGCCAAAATTCATGTGCAGGATAGTTACGGAAACTATCATACTCTTAGAGCTATGATAGACGGTGGTTCACAGTGTTCTATCATTTCAGAACGTTGTGTACAACGATTGCGTTTGAAGAGAGGGTATTCAAATGTAAATATTTCGGGGATCGGAAATAATCGTTCATGTAGCACCAGAGGGCGGGTTATATGCAACATTAAACCGGTTCAGGAATCGGGTCCGATCATTTCTGTCAATGCTTTTGTTTTGGATAAGATTACGGGAAATCTACCAACTCAGTCATTGTCATTGGATTACTTTGAAAAGTTTCGTAATATGAACTTAGCAGATACGGAATTCTGCACACCGCAACCAATAGACATGCTGCTAGGAGCGGATGTTTATTCGGACATTATGGACGGAGGGAAAATGACAATTTCTCCTCAGTTACCTTCTGCTTACTCTACTATTTTCGGATGGGTCATAGTCGGTAAAGTAAGTAACGTAACACAGGAAAATATTTCTGTACTTTCACACAGTATAACTATAGATACTTCTATACAACGGTTTTGGGAATTAGAAGAATGTAACTTTGCACCTTCTTTACTTAGTCATGAGGAAGAGAAGTGTGAAGAATATTTTACTGAAACGGTCAGTAGACAAGCTAACGGGCGATTTATGGTTCGCTTACCCTTTAAGGAAAATAGTTCGCGCTTGGGCGAAACGTATAATTTTGCATTTAGGCGATTTCAGGAATTGGAAAGAAAACTTTTGGGAAATAATGATCTAAAATTAGAATATTCTAAATTTATTCATGAATATATATCACTGGGATATATAGAAAAAGCTTCACTATCGGAAGTGAAGTATTTTATGGCACACCATTGTGTTGTAAAAGAGACATCTTCCACGACTAAAGTTAGGGTCGTATTTAACGCGTCAATGAAGTCAAGTAACAAGGTTTCATTGAATGACACACTGATGTCAGGTCCAAAGCTTCAGCAAAATATAGTTGATATATTGCTGAGATTTCGGGTACATAACGTAGTTTTCTCGGCCGACATCATGAAAATGTACTGTCAAGTAATGATTCATCCGGACGACCGTAATTATCAGGGGTTAGTGTGGAGAGATTCGCCCGCACAAGAAATTGAATACTATCGCTTAGCGGTTGTCGCTTTTGGTGTCACAA